>CM035096.1:75665246-76265246 GCA_020205505.1 Panax japonicus | reverse complement strand
GGGGCCCACACATGGCTGCGCCGTCGTACGAATATTCCACGACCAAACGAATATTCCCCGACAACAATGAATATTTTATAACCACTTGCTTATTTTGAAATATTTGCGTATTTTACCCATAACTATCCATATTAATCAAATCAACTCTTACTATTCAAAATAATAATTAAAGGAAATTAAATTTCATTTATTAATTATTTGGGGTCTTACACTATCTGTTGAAACCTTCATATCTTGCAATCCGGGAATCCCATGGAGATGTGTCATACCATTCCGAAAAGTTCTTTTCGAGAGCTACGTAATGACATAGGGCTTGACCTTTTTCGAAACCAAGAAGATGGGTCCATGACCAGAATAGTATCTTCAAGTCTCCGTAGGTTGTCCATTGATCTGTCTTGTGCAGTTTACACTCGGGATTGTTGCGATGGCTCGTGCAACCTTATCCACAACTAGATGATAATTGTAATACCCAGCCCCACATCGAAAGATAGAAAAAAATTGTATGTATACAATGAATTAAGTAACTACCAATAGTACCTTCAAGAAATGACCTTTTTGGTGAGTGTGTGATGGGCTAAGATGATCTAAGAAGATACTATTGAGCTAGTGGTCTAAGACCTTATTTTGATGGATTTGATTCGATTCGGACTTGGGATTTGACCCGAGATTTGATCCAGACTCGGGATTTGACTCAGGTTGTTTCATATGGTATCAAAGCCGACTCTCAAAAGCTTGGGTAGGGTCATTTGATCGAGTTGTTGGAGCTGGAGACACGAAAGCTAGTGGTATTATCCCACAATGGAGAGATGGAGGTCCGGAGGTGAGGACACGAAGCTAGCTGGTATATCCCATAATGGCTTGAGAGACCAAGATCTGTGGACCGTGTGTGTGATCGATTTTGACAGGGATGTCAGAAATTTAAGTGGGGGAGTTTGTAACACCCCAGTCCACATCAAAAGATAGGGGAAAAAATTTGTCTATATACAAGGAATTAAGTAACTTCTAATAGTAACTTCAATTTTTGACCTTTTTAGTGAGCCTGTGGTGGGCTACGATGACCCAAGAGTACACTATTGGGCCAGTGGTTTGAGGCCTTATTTTGATAGATTTGATTCGGACTTGTGATTTGATCCGAGATTTGTTCCGGACTCGGGATTTGACCCGAGTTGTTTTAACAATTATTTATGTTGTTGCTTCTCGGAATTCCACCGGGTTGCCTCTGGGGTTTGACTGTTGTTGCTTCTGTCTTTCCTCAGGGTTGTCTCCGAGGATTGATTTGATATCCCACGGGGCTGTCCTCGAGGTTTGATGTTGTAGTCCTCCATGGTTGTCTCCGGGGTGTAAAAAGACATTTTTGCCCTCCTGCATGGTTAGTAACAGGGAAATGAAATTTCGAGTGTCTACAATACATATATTGCAAATATTAAAAACTTTTATAATATATAATAGGACTCTTAAAATAATAACTTTATAAAATAAAAATAACATAACAAAAAATTAAAATTATTATCTCAAATTAGTTTGTGTCGTGCCCGAACTCTCAAACTTGTTTGGTTTAAAAATAAAACATAGAATCTCCTATTAAGGGGGTCAAATAAAAGGAGTTAAGTAAAATATTGAGAAGCTTGTAACATTATTGTGGAACAAAAATTTTAGATGAACATGAAAATTGGATATAAAATTTAAACACGAGTGTATTTAAATTTAATCTATTTGTATTTTGACCCTCATTGGAGGGTTAAAATACAAATATGTGAAATTCAAATCAAAAACTCTATGTTGACATGAAAATTGGACATGAGTGTATTTGAATATCACGTATTTGTATTTTTACCCATAATTATGGGTAAAACTACAAATACGTGAAATTCAAATACACTCATGTCCAATTTTCATGTCACCTATTTGTATTTTTGCCCACCATTTTGGGTAAAGATATAAATGATCTCTTCTAGGCGGACATGAAAATTGGAGAATTTCACATATTTGTATTTTTACCCACTATTGGGGGTCAAAATATAAATAAGTAAAATTCAAATACATTCATGTCCACATAGAGTTTTTGAATACAAATAGGTAAAATTCAAATGCACTCATGTCCAATATTTATGTCCACCTAGAAGAGCTCAATTCAGGATAAATCAACTTTTGGTACATGTACTGGGACACGACTTACAATTTGTTACCTGAAGTGAAAAAAGTTACAAACTGATGATTGTACTAGAAAAATATTACACTCCGTTAAACATTAAGGACACGACTTACAATTTGGAACCCGAAGTGATAAAAGTTACAAACTGGAGATTGTACTAATTTTTTTTTGTAATTTGGTGCTTGTACTTTCCAGTTTTTAAATAATCGTTAAAATTGATCTAACATGAAAGACAAACATACAGAGAGAGAAGCGAAGTCGACGCGAAGAAGATCCTCGACGTTTTGTTCCATCTTTTCTTGCCTCCCACATTCGCACCATTGCTCCACAGTGGCATCGACTTGGAACTCTGGTGTAATCCATTCATTTTTGTTGCATGAACTACAATCTTCTTTCCTGATTTCATTTACGATTCCACTCCAAGACGAGCTCATCCTTTCAATTAAATACTGAAAACCCTTTAATAAATATATGAGAACCAGTAATCAATGGAGAATCGAGACAAGAAGAATGAGAGAAGAAGAAGGACAGAAGAAGAGAACTCTAATTTTCAAACAGAATAAAGATGAAACCCTACTGTTTAACGGAATGTAACATTTTTCGAGTACAATCACCAGTTTGTAACTTTTTTCACTTCGGGTACCAAATTGTAAGTCGTATCCCTAATGTTTAACGGAGTGTAAGATTATTCAAGTACAATCACCAATTTGTAACTTTTTTCACTTCGGGTACCAAATTATAAGTTGTGTCCCAGTGCAGGTACCAAAAGTTGATTTATCCTAGCTCAATTCAAATACATTTATATCCAATTTTCATGTTCACCTTGAAGGCTAATCAAGAACATATTTGAGCAAGTTTTTGAGTAGACTAATAATATTTTTAAATTAAAAATAAAAATACTTTGACATTTGTTAACTGTCCACAATTACTTTAAAGAGTTAAGACTTGTGTTCAAAAACACTTTAAATTAAAAAAAAAATATTATAGTTATGACTATAAACTTCTTAGGAAGCATAACGTAAAAAATTATTTTTAAATTATTAAAAATAAAATAAAATTTCATACTACATAATCAAATAAAATTAATATTAAAAAAACACTTTATAATTATATCATCATACACTATTTTTACTTTTTTTATAAAAATATTTTTTTGAAAAAGACCTACATTTAAAAGGGCATCTCGCCGCAAAGATCCCAAACGGTCACCAAATATTTTTAGGTTAGAAGGTGAGTTGAAATACCCCTGCTAAGCCCTAGCTGAACCTAATGGCGAGGAAAGGGAGAGGCGATGATTACAAATTTCTGCAGATCGTAGACGCCATGTCCGCAATCAACCAAAGAGTCAATCTTATCGGTGTTGTCATCGAGACCAGCATCCCAAAGCGGTCAAGAGGCACTGGTACACATTTCACTTCAAACCCTGTTTGATTCCTGGATATTATTTATACTGTATTGAATCTAGTTAACTCGAATCTTGTATTATTGTGGTTATACTTTAGCAGTGTGATTTTTATGGGGTTTGTTTAATTTTTAAGGAGAATTTATAGAAATGAAGCTTTAATTTTATGGTGTATATAAAATGAAATATTACTGTTGTGTTTATTTATCTGATTTCTGAAGATGTATTCCTACTGAGGAAGTGATTCCATCATTTATGATTATATTTAACTGTATGATTTATGGGGTTTGTTTATTTTTTAAGGAGACTTTATATCAATGATTATGGGTTTTTGTTTTTTTTCCTTCTTTTTCCTGGTACTGATGGTTTTTTCCCTTAATTCTTTAGATTAGATTAAAATTTGTTTTTAATGGCAATGAGGACGAAAAGGCCGGACTTACAGCTGCTTTCCAAGTAATTGGTAGTAGATTGATGAATATTTCTATTAAAGGTTTTCCTGAGCCAGTGGTTAATGTTTAAGCAATGAGCTTCTATGTATTTTCTGTTCATTGTATCAGATATGTATTATTGTGGTTATACTTTAGCTGTGTGATTTTTATGGGGTTTGTTTAATTTTTAAGGAGAATTTATAGAAATGAAGCTTTAATTTTATGGTGTATATAAAATGAAATATTACTGTTGTGTTTATTTATCTGATTTCTGAAGATGTATTCCTACTGAGAAAGTGATTCCGTCATTTATGGTTATATTTAACTGTGTGATTTATGGGTTTTGTTTATTTTTAAGGAGACTTTATATCAAGTTTTTGTTTTTTTCCTTCTTTTTCCTGGTACTGATGGGTTTTTTCCCCTTAATTCTTTAGATTAGATTAAAATTTGTTTTTAATGGCAATGAGGACGAAAAGGCCGGACTTACAGCTGCTTTCCAAGTAATTGGTAGTAGATTGATGAATATTTCTATTAAAGGTTTTCCTGAGCCAGTGGTTAATGTTTAAGCAATGAGCTTCTATGTATTTTCTGTTCATTGTATCAGATATGTATTATTGTGGTTATACTTTAGCTCAGCTGTAAATGGTAACTGGAAAATTCGTATTCGTCCGCATCCATATTCGGAAAAAAGCGGATATTATTCGTATTCGGAAAAAAACGGATATATCCGTATTCGGTTTAAAGGTATCCGTAAATAAACGGATACGAATACGGATATAGGCGTATTCGTATTCGATTAACATTCGTCCGTAAATATATCCGGCGGATACGAATATCCGGATTCCGATATCTGGAATCCGTATCTGAATAACTTATATATATATATATTTATACACACACACTTAATATTTACATTAATTAAGTTATTAATTAATGTAAATTATTAATTAATAATTTACCTATATAAGTTGTTAATAATTTAATATATACATATATATATATAATATATATGTATTTATTAATAACTTAGATTAATTACTTACATTCATTTATATAAGTTATTAATATATACGTGTGTGTATATATATATATATATTAATAAATCATAACTTAGATTCATTAATTAATCACTTTAACTTATATTCATTAATTAATAACTTACATATACATTTATATATACAAGTTATTATATATATACACACATATATTAATAACTTGCATTAATTAATTAATAACTTACATATATATATATATATATATATAAAAGTTATTATATATATATACAATATACACACACATATATATTAATAACTTTCATTCATTAATTAATCACTTACATTCATTTATATAAGCTATTAATATATATTTATATATATACACACACGTTTAAGGACAACGGTCGAGAGGCGGGAGCAATGGACAATATAATTTTATTGTTAAAATGTGTTAAGTCTGAATTAATTTAAAATTAATCTAGAAGGGAGAGTTAAATAAATTAATTCACATTTATGAATTTTTGGGTGGAGAGAGTATTTATCACTTTCATTTGCCTAATTATTTAGAAACTAGAAGTCCAGATATGTAAAATAAGTTCAATGTCAATTTTGAATCAAGTTAGATTAACTAGTTGTCACACATACATTATAACTCGTACTTTCCATAAATATAATGAAATCAAATAATTTCTTATAACCATGTAATTTATTTATTGAGGATAAATAATAAATAAATCTCCCATAAATATTACTATTCATTTATTAAATATTAATTTATTTCTCTTTTTTATTATTTAATAAAATTTGAAAGAATAATATTGAGATTTTAATTTCAATTTGATCCATCAAACAAAGTATCGGTTACATTATTGAATCTTTTTATTTTCACCCAAAACGTCAATTAGCATGTTTTTTCCTTTATGATTAGGATGTTTAATTAATATGTATGGTTTAAATATTAAATTGTGTTTAATTAATATGTATGATTTAAACTTTAATTTTTTTTTTCGTAAATATTTTGAATGAATTTTATATTAGGTTACTGATAAACGAATTCGGATATTCGGATATCCGAATAATTTGTCTATTCGAATAAAATAAACGGTAACGGATATTACCCGTATTCGAATATTTTTCCGAATACCGGATACGGATAATATTTTTAAAATCCGCCGGATACCGGATACGGATACGGATAGCGAATTAGTTTTTCGGTTACGGATACGGATACGGATATACCTGTATCCGTATCCGTTTAATACCGTTTACACCCCTATTTAGCTATGTGATTTTTATGGGGTTTGTTTAATTTTTAAGGAGAATTTATAGAAATGAAGCTTTAATTTTATGGTGTATATAAAATGAAATATTACTGTTGTGTTTATTTGTCTGATTTCTGAAGATGTATTCCTACTGAGGAAGTGATTCCGTCATTTATGGTTATATTTAACTGTGTGATTTATGGGTTTTGTTTATTTTTTAAGGAGACTTTATATCAAGTTTTTGTTTTTTTCCTGGTACTGATGGGTTTTTTCCCCTTAATTCTTTAGATTAGATTAAAATTTGTTTTTAATGGCAATGAGGTCGAAAAGGCCGGACTTACAGCTGCTTTCCAAGTAATTGGTAGTAGATTGATGAATATTTCTATTAAAGGTTTTCCTGAGCCAGTGGTTAATGTTTAAGCAATGAGCTTCTATGTATTTTCTGTTCATTGTATCAGATATGTATTATTGTGGTTATACTTTAGCTGTGTGATTTTTATGGGGTTTGTTTAGTTTTTAAGGAGAATTTATAGAAATGAAGCTTTAATTTTATGGTGTATATAAAATGAAATATTACTGTTGTGTTTATTTGTCTGATTTCTGAAGATGTATTCCTACTGTGGAAGTGATTCCGTCATTTATGGTTATATTTAACTGTGATTTATGGGTTTTATTTATTTTTTAAGGAGACTTTATATCAAGTTTTTGTTTTTTTTCCTTCTTTTTCCTGGTACTGATGGGTTTTTTCCCCTTAATTCTTTAGATTAGATTAAAATTTGTTTTTAATGGCAATGAGGACGAAAAGGCCGGACTTACAGCTGCTTTCCAAGTAAATGGTAGTAGATTGATGAATATTTCTATTAAAGGTTTTCCTGAGCCAGTGGCATGTTTAAGCAATGAGCTTCTATGTATTTTCTGTTCATTGTATCAGATATGTTTTCTGTAAATCTGGTTTTGTTGGTCTGTAGTTGTCTTATAGGCTTTTATGTTTTCCTGAGATGTCTTTGATGAAGTTACTCTTTTGCAGGTTGCGTACATGTATTTTCCTATTTAGCTTTCTCCCATGTACCCTGTAGACAATATATGTTTCCAATGTGTAATTATGTATATTGGCTATAGCATTATAGGCTGCATACATGTAGTCAATATGTAATTTTTAAGGTGTATAAATAGTAAAATATCACTATTTATTTTATCTGATACCTAAAGATATATTCCTATTGAGGATTCATCATCTATTTTCGCTTGAAAACTAAAGGACACCTAGTAAATTGTTCTATTCCCTTCCTACTGATGAAGTTCTTCGAAATCGTAACTTTGTTTTTTTACTGGCAATGAGGACAAAAAGGCCGGACTTACAGCTGCTTTCCAAGTGGTTGGTAGTAGATTGATGAATATTTCTATAAAAGATTTTCCTGAGCCAGTGATTAATGTTGAAGCAATGAGCTTCTATGTATTTTATTTTTATTGTAACAGATTTGTATTCTGTATATCTAGTTTTCTTAAGCTGAATAGTCTTATAGATTTTATGTTGTCTTTGGCTGTCTTTGATATTTTTAAAGAGACTGCTTTACATTCTTCAGACATGTAGCGAATATTTATTTTCCCTATTTACTTTCTCCCATGTACACTGCAGACAGTATGTAATGGGTTATGTATATTGACAATAGCTTTATTGGCTGCATAAATGTAGACATGGGGTATATATATATATATATATATATATATAGAAATATCACTATATCATTATTTTATCTTAATCCCGAAGATATAATCCTACTGTTGGTTTTTTTTTGACTGGCAATGAGGATTAAAAGGCCGGACTTACAGCTGCTTTCCTAATTCCTAGTGGTTGGTAGTAGATTGATGAATATTTCTATTAAAGGATTTTCTGAGCCAGTGGGAAGCAACGAGCTTGTATGAATTTTCTGTTTTCCATGATCAGATTTGTATTCTGTAAATCTAGTTTTCTTGGGCTGTAAGAGTCTTACAGACTTCATGTTGTCCTTGTGTGTCTTTGGAATTTTGACAGACGCTTTACAAGCTGAAGACATGTAGTCAATGTGTATTTTTCCTATTAGCTTTCTCCCCATGTACACTGTAGACAATTATTAATGGGCTATATATGTGTGTGTGTGTGTATATATATATATATATATATATATATATATATATATAAAACTAATGATTTGGCCACCGAAGTTGGCACGTTTTATTGAATACCTGATTGAACTTTTAATTTTTCAAATTAACTCACTGAAATAATTATTATTTTTAAATTGGGTCACTCCGTTAAAAAAAGTAGACAGATGTTAAAATTTTATCTACGTGGTTCTAAAAAAAATATACAAAAAAAAAGTACACATGACAAAAATAAATAAGTTTTCTTTTTACATTTTAAAGTTTAAAAAAAATAAAAAAATTAACATTTTAAAGTTTTAAAAATGACAAACATAATAAAATAAAACAAAAACAAAAAAATCAAAACATCTTTTTTGAATCAAACACAAGAAGAAAAAGAGTGCGCCTATGGTGGGTGTGATGAAAGGGAAAGACGAGATGAGAGAGAAAACCTCCGTCATTGCAACCGACAACTCCACCACTAGTGGCCGTGGTGGTGACAGTATCGGTAGCAACGGCAAGAATAGTAACAAGGGTAAGAGTGATAAGAACGGAAAATTGAGTGCAGATTTGAGGGTAAGATTGATGGCTTTGAGGAAAGAGGTGGTGGTGTTACAAAGAAAGCAGAGATCTCCGATGAAGAGGCAGAGGAGTAGCAAGAAATTGGGAGAAGTAGAACAAGCGGCTATTCTTTTGATGGCTTTGTCTTGTGGGTCTGTTTTTGGTTAGATCTAAACCCTAACCTTCCAAGCAGCTAGCTCAAATGTTTTTTAGCAGTTAATTCCAATGTTGTCGTTGACTATAAAACCTTTCTCCTTATCACATTCTTCTTCATTGGTTATAGTATCAACTCGAAGCAATCGAATTTTCTCTTCTTTTCTAAGCTTCCCAAGCAGGAAAATTTTCAGAGGAAAATTCAATTTGAGAGCTCAATCGCAAGATTCTTCTCAACACAATAATTCCAATACTAATTCTAACTCTGGTGATTCAAAACCCCTTAATGGTACTCGGGTAATCTCCATAATCTCTCTAATATGTACACATTTATAAAATATTTCTGCTAAACAAGTAAATTGTTAAGCTTAAGTCAGAATATTTTTGCTAAAGGTTCAATGGACTGGATTCTGATGTGGGGATCGGTATAGATCTAGAATCCTCAGAAGAATCCCCATATGTATCTAGATCTGTTTTGAATGTTTTTGGTTTTTTTACTTTTAATGTTGTCATTTTTTTTAAGGAAAATATGTTTGGTTTTTTAATTGATTAAGATTTGATTTATCTTGATAAATAAATTTAATTTAATGAATGAAAAAATATTTTATTTTTATTAGTTTTTATTGTGTTTTATTATGTTTTTGTCATTTTTAAAACTTTAAAATGTTAAAAATGAGTCAAAAAAATATTTTTTTTATTTCCATGTCATTGTTGCTGATTGGCCACCTCATTTTTTATTTTATTTTCCTTTTTTTTGCTTCCACGTATGAAAAATTTTGACAGCAGTTTAACCAATTTTGACAGAATGACCTAATTTAACAATTTTAATTAGTTCAGTTAGTTATTTTGAAAAAATTAAAAGTTCAATCAGGTATTCAATAAAACGTGTCAACTTCGGTGGCCAAATCATTAGTTTTGCCATATATATATATAGGTAAAAATGGAGGTACACAGTCGTGTAATTTTTAAAGTTACACGGTCTACGATCGTAGAGTGATTTCACTCTACGATCGTAGAGTAGTCATTCCACGATTTGTGAATTCACTCTACGATCATGGACTACTCTACGATCGTAGAGTGAATTCACAAATCGTGGAATGACTACTCTACGATCGTAGAGTGAAATCACTCTACGATCGTAGAGTGAAATCACTCTACGATCGTAGACCGTATAACTTTAAAAGTTACACGGCTGTGTACCTCCATATTCCCCATATATATATATATATATATATTCCCTCCGTACTCAAATGGATGACTAAAGGTACAAATCTTTTTGTCCCCTCTTGGATGAGATAGAGTACATAGGGTAACTAAGTCATTTTGTGGGGTCCATTAGTATAAAAAAAGTAAAATACTCGTCACTTTATATAATCTTGTGGGGCCACTAGGGATAAATGTGGAACTTTTTCATTCTCTTTCCTCTACTTTTACTTTTCTTAATGTGTGCAATTTGTACTTTGCTCATCTTTTTGGGGACGGAGGGAGTATATATATATATATATATATATATATATATCTTATTGACTGCATTTGTAGATATTATGAAATTTTTTTGGGATATATATTGAAACCTCATTTTTCCATAATTTTATCTGAAACCTGAATGTAAATTCCTACCGAGGAAGTGATTTCATGATCTATTTTCCAGTTGAAAACAAAAGAACCGTTGGTAAATAGTTTTGTTCCACCCTATTGATGGAGTTTGTCTAATTCTTTAAATTAGACCGATGTTAGTTTTTTTGATTGGCAATGAAGATTAAAAGGCTGGACTAACAACTGCTATCCAATTGGTTGGTAGTAGATTGATGACTATTTCTATTAAAGGTTTTCCTAAGCCAGAGGCGAAGGTCTAAGCAATGAGCTTCTATGTATTTTTGTTGTTGTTGTATCAAATATGTATTCTGTGAATCTGGTTTTCGTGGTCTGTAATAGTCTTGTAGGCTACATGTGGACAATATTTATTTATTCTATAGATTTCCCCCCTTTAATTCTGCTCAATTCTAGGCCGTGGACTAGGTTTTTGTAGTATTGCCTGGGATATTCCCCTTGTAAACCTGTATATGTTATATTTTGTTATAAAACTAAATCCATTTACTCAAAATGTCTAATTTATGATATTTTACTTTGTCATTCCCCTTTCAACTGCTTTATTCATGGAGTTTTATCTAGTTTTTGTTGTGGAAACAATAGAAAAATCAGTATGAATTGACCCAAATAAATTTTAAACTATGATTTGATTATGTATTTTCTATTTTCTTTTTGAGAACTTGTCTATGTTGTACAACCATTGTTGCCAAAAGGATTTATAAGTACACTTTTCACACATTATTAAATTAAATTAGAACAAAGCGTATAAGATAAGTTTCAAGTCTACCCATAAAGCTAGTGGAATCACGTTTGAGGTTAACTCGTCTTTATAAAGCATTTAATATTAAATTATGTACTTTAAGACATCATTCAGTTGACTAACCTAATAAAGTATGAGGACTAGACTGATGTACAAGTCCAGCTGAGTCTAGCAAATAAGGAAGACGTCGAATAACACATTGATAAATTGCAAGAAATCATGTATCATCTATTGAACTCGATGTATCTATTGAGTTCGTTAACTTTTTAATTTTAATTTTATATTTTTAAAATGACAGTGGAACCTACAAACAATACCATTATAGGTATGCACTAGATTAACCATAGTGCACACAATACCCCACCAACCACGAATTTTGATTCATTTGAAAGGATGACACAAATCATCTTTCTTCAGGCAATAGCATCTTAAGTTTCATCTGTATCTGTTACTACTGCCCCAAGTCGATGTTGGTAGTCTTTTATTTGTTTTCATCTCGATTGTGTTAGTTTATCAAGCTTCAGTTATTTGTTTGCAGATTGCTTTTGTACACTCAATATTATGGATGAATCGCGTCCAAGCCCTGGGATTTCTGTTAATATTTTTGCTGAAAATATGGGAAAGCTCCCTCAAGTCGAGTGCAATGGTGATATCATTCAGCTTTCAAATGTTGTGGTATTGCAATTCTTCCCTTCTTTATGTCTTCCTACCTGATATCCTCTTCAATTATATTTAGAGAAATGCTGAAACAACCTGGGTCAAATCCCGAGTCCGAAACAAATCTTGGGTCAAATCCCAAGTCCGAATCGAATCAAATCCATCCAAATAAGGCCTCAAACTACTGGCCCAATAGTATCTTCTTGGGTTATCTAGCCCACCACAGGCTCCCAAAAGGTCATGACTTGAAGGTACTATTGGTAGTTACTTAATTCCTTATATGCAGACAAATTTTTCCCCTATCTTTCGATGTGGGACTGGGGTGTTACAAACTCCCCCACTTAAATTTCTGACGTCCCCGTCAGAATCCGATCACACACACGGCCCAAAGATCTTTGCCTCTCTAGCCATTGCGGGATAATACCGGCTGGCTTCGTGTCCCCACCTCCGGACCTTCATCTCTCCATTGTGGGATAATACCACCAGCCTTCGTGTCCCCACCTCCGGCAACCCGATCGGATGACCCGACCCGAGCTTTCGAGAGTCGGCTCTGATACCATATGAAACAACCCGGGTCAAATCCCGAGTCCGGAACAAATCTTGGGTCAAATCCCAAGTCCGAATCGAATCAAATCCATCCAAATAAGGCCTCAAACTACTGGCCCAATAGTATCTTCTTGGGTTATCTAGCCCACCACAGGCTCCCAAAAGGTCATGACTTGAAGGTACTATTGGTAGTTACTTAATTCCTTATATGCAGACAAATTTTCCCCCTATCTTTCGATGTGGGACTGGGGTGTTACAAACTCCCCCACTTAAATTTCTGACGTCCCCGTCAGAATCCGATCACACACACGGCCCAAAGATCTTTGCCTCTCTAGCCATTGTGGGATAATACCGGCTGGCTTCATGTCCCCACCTCCGGACCTTCATCTCTCCATTGTGAGATAATACCACCAGCCTTCGTGTCCCCACCTCCGGCAACCCGATCGGATGACCCGACCCGAGCTTTCGAGAGTCGGCTCTGATACCATATGAAACAACCCGGGTCAAATCCCGAGTCCGGAACAAATCTTGGGTCAAATCCCAAGTCCGAATCGAATCAAATCCATCCAAATAAGGCCTCAAACTACTGGCCCAATAGTATCTTCTTGGGTTATCTAGCCCACCACAGGCTCCCAAAAGGTCATGACTTGAAGGTACTATTGGTAGTTACTTAATTCCTTATATGCAGACAAATTTTCCCCCTATCTTTCGATGTGGGACTGGGGTGTTACAAATGCTATTTGTTATAAGTTCTCTTATTGTTTTTTTGTTATGAAGAGGAGGATATTAGTTATGCTGCCACTGAGTTACTTTTGTTGAGCTTCATCTTATATTTATGTCCAACAAATATCCTATTTTTGGGGATTCACATTGCTTTGAGAAGAATAAAGTCATACTCCCTCTGTAATTTATGTGGAAAACATTACTCTTTGCATGTATTCTAAGATGCACCGAAAACTCATCTATGTATAATGTTTTTTTTTGTTTGTTATTAATATTTTTCATGTATTTATGTATTATATGTACATAGTTTTAAAAACCGCATACGACGCATAAGATATGTAATGCGTAGATTTATTTTGGTCCTACTTGAATGTAGGGAGTAGTTGGATTATTATATCATAGTGTGCATAAACTCTCTAGTGGTTTTTGTCCATAGTCCATCCAAGCTGACAGTGAACCTAATTTCCATAGTCTAAAAGACAAGTATCATTAACCAAACCAGGGGAGTAGTTTGTGCCAAATTGCTCTGTGCTGTTAATTTTGATTTGTCTTCGTCTACTTGTATTCTTTCTGGTATAGTGTAACTTTTTCAGCTACACTGTATCTAATCTCCTTCAAAAGAACCAGGGCTTAGAAAAGCTACTAATGGGATGGTCCTAACAATTTAATTTCATCTAATTGTGATATGTTGAATTGAATTTCACTGGCAGTGAGATGACAAAAAGAACAGGCATACAACTGCTTTCGAGGTGGTTGGCAGTATATTGATGAAACTTTTCAGAAGGTTTTTTTCTTATTCTGTGGTGATTGTTGTATTTTCAGCCAAGTATCATGAAAATGGAAACTGATCCAAAGGCAGAAATGCTATTTTCTGAAATTATAGGGTAGGGAAAGGTTAAATTATATGTACAATAATTTTGTAAAAAAATATATACATTTCAATCAATATGAAATAAAAATGAAATTATTATCGTCCTTAACAACCAAATCAATATTTTATATATAAGTGACCGACAAGAGATCCTAATTTAAAATAATGGGGAGTTAAGACTCGATAGTCTTTGAGTTAATTCGGATTTAATTTTTTTTGCATAGATCCATTTTTTTTGGAGTTGAGACTTTAGACTTTAGACCTTCTATATTCAACTATGTAAAATCTTTTTAGGGGTTATAGGTATGCACACACTCGCTTAAAATTTATAGCCACTATTTAATTATTCACATAAATGCAACGTATATACACAATATAGGAAGAATAACAAAAGCTTACTATACTTTGTAAAAATAGCCCTCTATTCCCTCCTTTTTTCTTCACTGAATCGTTTAATTACTTTTATTTTTTGAATCATAGTTATCAAGGCGCCAAGTCGAGGCGAGGCGACAGCCGGGAGCTTAAGCGCTTAGTCGACAAGGCGCTCGACTATTCGTCCACAAGTCGACAAGTCGTTAACAATGTTAATTTTATTCGTATAAAATTATATATATTTAACATTTATATGAATATCTATATATTTATATTTCTTATAATTTACCATATTCATAAATTCATAATGCAGGTTGTAGCCTATCACAATATTAGTAAAATATATTATAATATAAGTAAGAAATATATATTATGATATACTATATTAGTACAATACATAACAAAAAAAATATAATACTAATTGTTAGAAGATTGGCAGGATATGTCATAATTATAGCTTCCTTAATCAGTGTGTACACATTACTGTAATTTAGGAATTACCATAAATGTAATTAGGTTGTTTTATGTATATATATATCAATCTATGTAATAGAAAGAAATAACTTCAATGAAATAAGCTTCTCAATTTTTACATGGTATCAAAGCCTGCTTCCTTTTTCCAGAAGCTTTCTTTTCTTTTTCCTGTTGCCGTTCACAGTTTCAATTAGAAAACTAGTTGAACGACTTGATATGGAGAAATTGAGATCATAATTGAGTTCTACAGTACCAGACGACTCAACATGAGTTTTCAATTTCCTGACCCACTGCAGCACGCGCCGCCCACTCGCTGGACTGCCGAAGCCACGCGCCAGCGCGTGAGACCTTTTCCGGTCATTTTTTTCGGCTCTGTTTTCTTCCAGTCTGGTCGGTTTTCTTCCCTCTTGCTATCTGCAGTGGTATTGAAGGGGTATTGAAGGGGTTTTCTTCTTCAGTTGCCCTGGTCGGCAACGTGTTTGGTTTCCACTGTGTTTGGCTTCAAGTTTTCGATTTCTTTTTCCTCTCTTCAGTTGGTTCGTTTGGTTCCTTGGTTTCTTCTGTGCTACTGCAATTTGTTAGCCCGTTCATTCACAACACCATACACTCTTTCTTTTGTATCCTTTTGCAAGGTTTATTCTCCTAGGATATATAGTTTGTTTTATCTGTTATATGGCGGAACAAAGTGGTGTTAGCAGTGGGATTCATAAGGGTAACATGGAACACCAACAGACCGTTAGGAGCCATACACTTAATTCAACACTGGTTCTAAGTTCCTTCAAATTGGATGGAACCAACTATTTGGCACGGTCTCAAGCATGTCACATGTCAATTGAGGACAATCGTATGCAACACTTCATCAATGGAACAACCACTATGCCTGAGAAATCGGGTATGATCCAAGAGGAATGGAAATCTGATAATTCCATGGTAAAAACATGGATTTTTAATTCCATGGAACCTAGTATGCGGAGTAGTTACATGTTCTTAGACACTGCCTATGAGCTTTGGGAGGCTATCTCTAACTTTCTCTGTTTCTGGTGATATGTCCAAGACATGATATTCGTAAAAGGATTCACGAGCTAAGTCAAGGGGAGAAGACTGTGGCTCAGTAGTTTGCAGAAATTAAAGCTCTTTGGCAGGAACTTGATCAACCAACTTGTGACGCCCCCAAATTCGGGTACTTTAAACCCCTATTCAGTGCTTCACGATATCAAACATTCAACATAATATAACTTAAACTTTATAATGTTATTACATCAAAGTTATTCTAATCCCAGGTACGTAGACCTTTAAGTGTTCATTACATGATAGTTTAATATTTACAAACATGTAAATTATCTATTACAACGACTCCCAGCTATTCTGTTATTTTTCCTTTTCCCTTGTCCTTTCCAGACCCTTCTGCTCGAGTCTGCTCAGCTGAACACATTTATAATAAAACAAGTATGAGCATTTAATTGCTCAGCAAGTAATAACATTCTTAAGGCTCATCAAGAAATAAATGTTTTCTTTGAAGCATACTTTAACAGTGAATCAAAACTGTAAAGCAATAAATCTTGAATAACTGAGAGGTTTTAAGATCATGAACATGTTTTTCTTTTCTTGAAAAGGTTTAATCAGAAATTTAGTCTGTGAACCGTCTTATCTTACGAGCACGTAGGGTGATCAGTCATTTATGCCCTGTATTGATCAAGACTATCTTATCTAGAACAATTTTCATGTTCTACATCACCACTCCCAGAGTGCAATAAAAATATCCCATTTAAGGGTATATTCATTCTCAGTTTAGAATCCAAACTACAACAATATAGTTGGTTAGCTTAAATCATGGCACAATAATATTTCACGACTTATTATAAAGAAATTGAAACATTTTACATCTGTGTCTGGCCAGAAGGAATGGCTCAAACTTCTTTGCAACCTGCTCATGTATATTGAATTTCATTTGATATACATGAAAATACATTACCCAATCTTTTAAAGCTGATTGGAATAAAAAGATTATTTCATCTTATAATATTCATAAATAAGGAAAGACAGTACAGAATTTAAAGAATCTGTCTATATATGAATAATCTCATAATACTTGCTCAATAAAGAGTAAGATTTAGATACTTGCCTTGTTTGTAGACTATTTGTATAATTTCAACTTAACTTGTATATCCTCACAGATCCTACACAATTATTTGTATTCACAAACATATTAGCCAAATAGACAAGTCATATAGCTTTTATGTTTACATATCACATAGCCACAGTGATCATGTTTTTAGTTTATATCCTCATACTTGAGACATTTATTTACATTTTTCAAATATCTCATTCATGTTCTTACAATAGCCTTTTCTTTCTTTTATAGGGTCTGACATAAGTTCTACTCATTGAGTTTAGTTCATATTTCTTTTACTTCCTTCATTTGTCATAAGTATACTTGCAATCTTCTTTATAACTTAGGTATTCAAGGGTGAACACCTAAGGGATTTCATGTTTCACAAGGTAACTTGATAGCATAACTTATACATCAAAGATAATTGCCACATGTATGGTTATTCTTTTATGAAACAGTTATTACTCTAGCTGCTAAACAACAGCTGATAGTGTTCATTCTCTTTGTTATGGTTACTAGTATTAGCTATATGTTGCCACCACAATGCAGCAGGTCCCTCCTTTGTTGCCCATCTTATTTAAGTTATGGTTTTATTATATATTATGTATACTTTCCTTTTTAAAAAAAAAAATCAAGCAACCTCTCAAATTGCAACACAGCCAAAAATGGCTTATCACTGCAGCAATAGCAGCTGCTCGCTGCCGCTCACTGCTGTTATTACACAACAGTCCCTTTTTCCCCAATCCCATATTTTAAGAGATCATAAACCTCACCTTTTTGGCCGATGTATTGTCACATTTTGAATATCAATTTGGTGGTATACTCACCCCTTTATAAAAAAAATATTAGCCAACTGATATGGGTCCCATACGTGTTGCCCAAAACAGCCAACTGCTGCTGCCATTAGGCAGCAGCCCCCCTTTCTTAACCACTACCTTGTTAAGCTTTTATTCCTTACACTCTTGGCTTGTATATATGGAGCTTTGAAAATAATATAATTGGTACCTCCACTAAAGGTTATTAAGATAATCAATTGACATCAACTGCTGCTGCCCATAGGCAGCAGTCCGCCCAGTGCCTTGCCCAGCTTTAACCCCCTATATTAATGTCCCCTTTATACTTTGTTTTGGACATTATACAACTGATATTTACTCTCATTACAGAGCAATATCTGCTGGACTAACTTAGAATTTATCTGCACTAAATGAGAGCCCAAGGAAGGCCCCCCATCTGAAGCCATAAACAGACATGGCTGCCACCGTGGGCAGCAGCCCTGCTCTTTATTTAATGCCATTTTTGGCAACCATTTGGTAACTTAGTCACAATCTTTTACCAAAAATATTTACATAATACACCCCACCTTAAAATAACATGCAATCTATAATTTCTACACATGATATGCAATCAACTTGGTGGCTGTCCCAAAACAGTGAATAAAAGTGATGGTCAAGCTAAATTCTAGCATTTAGTTTTAGCTTAAAAAAATTTGTTTCCATTCCATTTAACAAGGCACAACCCTTTACTTACCCTTAAGCATGGCATATATATATAACCCAAGCTTTAATTCTAACAAATAACAATTATTAAGCAAAACAGTTCATTGAGGAATTTTATCAAATACCTTGCAGGCACTGTTTCTCAACACAGGTGTTAGCTATTTATTTTCATTAAATTCCCAATTTAGCTTCCTTATTACTCCACAGCCACCTATCTCCTTGTGTTTAAAGTATATACACAGCAGTCAATTTCAGAGTCACATGCATGTCAAGTGGTTGACAATCTAATTAGCTTATTTCCTTCATTACATGCAATTCTTTTGAGAAACACATACCTATACTAAATAGAAAAATCCCACTGTTTTTAGCATGCTAACCCCGAAAGGTTACATTGCTTAATAAAAATCAATCGGTAGCACACCTTCCCAATCAACTGGTAGCAATTTCCATAACCATTAAATAGTGCATATAAAACATCTCAAAGTAAATATATAGCAAAGATACAAAGTAAATGTCGCGTCAGATGTGCCACATCAGCAGGTCAACGCACGTGGTGTCTGGGGGTTCAAAGTCCAAATTTTTGAATAGAAAGGGGCTCAGTTTGCGTTGACCGGAAGAAAGGGGCTCAATACCCAAATATCAGAGGTCGACTTTGCATTTAATCCCTTCCTTTCGAAAAAAGACGAGTTGGCTGCAAATGGGTATATAAAGTCAAACATAAGCCAGATGGGACAGTTGAGCGATTCAAAGCCAGATTAGTTGCAAAAGAGTACACTCAAACTCATGGGATTGATTACCAGGAGAAATTTGCTCATGTGGCAAAGATGGACTCTGTTCGTACCATAATCTCATGTGCAACAAACTTCGGCTGGGATATTCAACAGTTGGATGTGAAAAATGCATTCCTTCATGGTGATTCGAGGACGAAGTATATGTGAAAATACCCTCTGATTTTGCTTCATCTACCACCAAGGGTAAGGTTTGTAAACTGCGAAAGACTTTATATGGATTGAAGCAATCTCCCAGAGCTTGGTTTGGTAGATTCCACGAAGTAATGATAAGATTTGGGTACAAGCAGAGTAGAGCGGATCATACCCTATTTGTCAAACAGATAAACGGCAAGACTACCATTCTTATTGTTTATGTCGATGACATTGTGGTGACACGGGATAATATAGAAGAGATAGTGAATCTCAAAGCAAGTTTGGCCAAAGAATTTGAGATCAAAGATCTTGGTCCTTTGAAATATTTTCTTGGTATTGAAGTTGCAACATCTACCAGTGGGATTTTTCTATCTCAAGGAAAGTATGTCCTTGATCTTTTAATAGAAACTGGCATGATGGGATGTAAGCCTGTTGATTCTCCTATTGAAGTTAATCATCATATAGTAGGTGGCACAAGACCTACGATTGATAAAGAAAGATATCAACGTTTGGTGAGACGATTGATATATCTTTCTCATACTAGACCTGATATATCTTATGTTGTGGGAATAGTGAGTCAGTATATGCATGATCCTCGACGTTGTCACATGGAAACTATTTACAGAATTCTAAGGTATCTCAAGTCTGCTCCCGGAAAAGGGTTATTGTTCGCATCACATGGTCATATGAGAGTTGAAGCTTTTTCCGACTCAATTGGGCAAGTTCTATAGAAGATCGTCGTTAGACCTGGCAAACGGGCCCAAGGCCCGCGGGCCGGCCTTGCCCGCCCACCAAAAATCGGGCTTTGGGCCGCATTTTTCCAGCCCACTAAAACCCAGGCCTTTTTGGCCCGACCCGTTTTTTGCCCGCCCCGCCCACGTGACCCATGAACTTTTTTTAAAAAATAAAATAAAAATAAAATGTTACTACTTGTGGGTCACAGGCTTGAACACAAGACTTGTAAGTAAATAAATAAGAGTTTAAACCAACTGAGCTACAACAACTATTTGTTTTTAATGCAATCTTCAATATATTTTAACTATAATTAAGATGTGTAGTTGATATAGGTAATTAATTAATAATACTAATTTATAATACTATTAAAATTTTAATTGATTGAGATATGTAGTTAATGTAGGTAATTAATTAATCGTGTTTGTATTATTGTTTATTATTAATTATTTTATTATTTTTAATATTTATTATTCTTACTATTTCTGGTGTAGTAGAGTTTGCAAAAAAAAAAATTTAAAGGGAGATGCCCGCGGGCCGGGCTGGCCCGCCACGGGCCACGGGCCTCATAATTCTAGCCCACCAAAACCCGGGCCTTTTTGGTCCGGCCCGTCGTTGGCCCGGCCCGGCCGTTTGCTAGTTCTAATCGTCGTTCAACATTAGGTTACTGTTCATTTGTTGGAGGTAATCTTGTTACCATAGTTGTTATGGCGTCGCCTTGTTGTCCCGGCGATGAAGAAGAGTCCAAGGCGTACGGTGACTTAAGTCGGTGCTTCCAAGGCGGCTGACCCAACTGATTTTTACCCATGGGCTAACTCATGACCCATCAAATAAAAAAGAAGAGAAAACCCTTATCTGCAGAAAAACAGGAGAAGTTGATCGCGAACCCTAATCTGCAGACCCATCGCGAACCTCCGAGTCTCTGACCAGCTCTATCCATCGTGAAACCTTATCTGCAGACCCATCGCGAACCTCCGAGGCTCCGACCAGCTCCATCCATCGCGAACTCTTTGATCCATCGCGAAATTTGCTTAGACTTCGCAGCCCCATCGCAGCGAGAGGCGACGACTCTCACAGGTTCGCTTCTCTTCTCTGTATTTGCTCCGACTTCGCAGCCCCATCGCAGCAAGAGGCGACGACTCTCACAGGTTCGCTTTCTCTTCTCTGTGTCTCGACTTCTATTTCTTTTTTATCGACTGATTTTCTTCTCTTTTCTTCTGTTTCTTTTTTTTCCCTAGTTCTTCTATGTATGGCTGTCATATACTCGTATGTATGGCTGTATGCAATTTTCAATTGATGACTAATACAATGTAATGATAACTAATAAAATTACAACTGATGACTAATGGACTAATATTAGGAGATAACTAATATGTTGTCATATATACACATGCAATTTTCCAAGTGTCATGCATCATATACATATGCCAAGTGTTAATTTTCCACTATAATCAATTTTACACTGTAATATGATAATATCTCTGATGTATGTATTTTAGGCAAGATGATTTTAGGAATATATTGTGATTATACTTTAAAGTTTAAAATGTACAAAATTATATGAGAGGTGTTTATTGTTTACTCTTTTTTTTGTTCACGAGTAAAAATAAAAATATGTCAATGACTCAATTGTCTCTAATATATTGATTGTTTGATTTTATTTTGTAGAAACTAGAAAATAAAATAGCAGAAAGTTCGGGAACCGATGGTTATGATGTAACCAAGGACCCGAAAAGAAAGGCCAAATCAAATGACTCGGGTTGGAAATATGGGTATCGGCCGGACATGAGTAATAAGAATATAGTGCAATGTATCCTTTGTGGGAAGCAATGTCGTTCGTGAATCAAAAGCAATGTTCTAAAAGGCGCTAGGCGGGCGGCCAAGGGGGGCCTAGGCGAGATTTTTTATTTTAAGGTAATTTTAATATTTTATCTTACATTTATCCAAACAAAATAATAATATAAAGTAAAACAATCTATAATAAATATAATAAAGGTCTTTTCTTAAAGTTCAAACACACATATTACTAATGTCAAAGTTCAAACACATCCATATTGCTAATGTCAAAGTTCAAACACAAACATGCAATTGTTCAAAGTTTAAACATATTTTTAACGTATTAGTTTTATTTATAAATAAGATTGCTATTAAATAATAAATTTTAAAATTTTAAGAATTTAATTCAATATTAAAACTTGAGAAACTAAACATAAATTTAAGAATTATAAAATAGAATTAAA
This sequence comes from Panax japonicus, assembly GCA_020205505.1. Classification (NCBI taxonomy): domain Eukaryota; kingdom Viridiplantae; phylum Streptophyta; class Magnoliopsida; order Apiales; family Araliaceae; genus Panax; species Panax japonicus. Next base: position 76,242,678 of record CM035096.1, on the reverse strand, counting down.
CTAAATATTACAAATGTATTCTCATTTATATAATTTGAAGTTGGTACAAGTTCAAAAAATTACAACTATAATAAAATTATCCATTTTGACTTGATATTGTTCACTTCTTGTTGTGATTTGATATGCTACAACCTGTATTATGAATATGGTAATCATTAGAAAAATAAATATATCAAGATTTGGTTTTGGGTAGTTATTAAAATAAAAAAAATCTCTCCGCCTAGAACCTGCCTAATTTTCTAGAGGGATTTTTTTGTCGCCTTGGGCGTAGGTGAGGCGCCTGGGGGCTTAGAGACGCCAAGAGGGGCCTAGGGCCTAGGTCCTAGGCGGGGCGCCAAGAGGGGGCCTAGCGCCTAGGCAGGGCCTAGGCGGAGATTTTTAGAACAGAGATCAAAAGGTTGAAGAGCAGGAAATTTTGGAGATGTGGCGAAGTGCTCCAAAATAACAACAGAAATTATGAGGGAGATGGAAGCGGCTTTGAATAGTAGAAAGAGGAACAAGTCAATTGAGCTAGATGATGATGATGTAGTACAAGTGCAAGAAGCACAATTATCTGCTCGTCCAACCATGGCTTCCAATACTTCTTCTAACACTATCCCAAGTTCTGGGAAGGAAGAATGGTGTATTTCAATTTCAAAAGACAACCAAAAACTAAGACGGTTGAAGCACTTCTAAGGAAGACTTCCGAAGAAGTTGTAGAGGAGAGGCATAGCAAGCGTTTGAGCCAAACGAGTATTGAAAGTCGTTTGAGGACATCGGAGGAAAAGGAGAGAGTCCAAATGCTCGTTGGCGACTTTTTCTACGAATGTAGCATACCATTCAATGATGCAAATTCAAGGAGATTTGAAGTAATGGTCAAGTCCATAGGGCAATATGGGTCGGGTTTCAAGCCTCCAACATATCACGAGTTGAGGGTTCCTTTACTTGAGAAGGCAAAGAAGAAAACCGATGACTTAAAGAAGAAACATGAAGTTGCTTGGAAGGAATTCGGCTGCTCACTCATGTCGGATGGTTGGACAGATAAGAGGGGAAGACACTTGTTGAATTTCCTTGTTAATAGTCCAGAGGGGACTTATTTCATAGGTTCTGTTGATGCCTCCAGTCAGTCTCAAGATGCCACAATGTTGGCAAATCTACTTGATAGCAAGATCGAGGAAATTGGCCCCAAGTATATTGTTCAGGTTGTCATAGACAATGCCTCTAATTACAAGGCAGCGAGACATACTAATGGAGAGGAGACCTACACTGTTTTGGACATCTTGTGTCGCTCACTGCCTTGACCTTATGTTAGAGGACATATGCAAGTTGAAGCAATTTCAGCCCACAATCACAAATGCAAGGAGAATTACAACATTCATTTATAGACACGGTCGTCTTCTTAGTGCGATGAGGGAGAAAACGAATGGGAGGGATCTTGTGAGACACACAGTTACTAGATTTGCTACAACTTTCCTCACCTTGCAGAGTGTACAAGAATAAAGATGCATCGAGGCATTTGTTCATCAGCGAGGATTGGTCAAAATCAAAGTTGTCGGCTACTGAAGCGGGGAAGAAAGTATGTGATACTGTTTTTTCAACAACATTTTGGCATATTGTTGAAGATTGCATTAGGGCATCACAACCACTCTTATAGTCTTGAGGATTGTTGATAGTGATGAGAAGCCTGCTATGCCGGAAGTTATTGCTGGGATGGAATGCGCGAAGAAAAAAATCAAAGATGCATTTGATAACAAACAAAGACTGTATACGAAGGTGATTGAAATTGTTGAGCGACGATAGGAAATAAAATGGAGCAAAAATTATATGGGGCTGCGTTGTTTCTCAATCCGAGCAAGTACTTTGATATCAAAGAGGAACGTCGGTTGTTTGCTAATGCTTTACAAGATGACATCAATGACGTTCTTGCAAAGATGGTGCCCGAGTTAGATTTGCTAGACAAGATAAGCAATCTAGCCGACAACTATGATGCTTCTCGAGATACTTTTGTAAGAGAAATGTGTTTAGGCAACGGAAAATAAAGAATTCTCGTACGTATATTAATATATATATAAAGATATAAAATCTAAATTATGATTATAATTTATATACATTCTTCCTTTCCTCCCTTTAAAAATATTTATATTTCTTTTTAATGTTTGCTAGTTGAATGATGGAATGCTTTTGGAGCGCGGGCTATTGAGTTATCCTCATTTGCAAAAAGAATTCTAGGTCTCTGTTGTTCTTCTTTCGGTTGCAAGCGCGATTGGAGTACATTTGAGTTTGTAAGTACTTTCTATCGTTAGTTCAAATTTCAAAAGTAATAAATCATTCACTATTATTAAAATTTTATCATTAATTTTATTATTTTTTGTTCTATTTATTTTAGATTGATACGAAGAAGAGGAATAGATTGGAACACAAACGATTAAGTGACTTGGTGTATGTCCAATACAATCGAAAGATCGACTCAAGGTTCCAAAAGAGGTGTGAACTTGACAATAATTTTGATTCATTAGTCATTGATGAATTTGAATGGGGGGTAATGAATGGATCAATAATGATGTCGATGTTCATCCTAGGGGATCTTACATGGAATGGTGTGAATCGAGCAACCGATGCATCCAACACGCTTGAGGGTCGCAATCTTTCAAGGAGGGCTCGTGCTAAAACTAGTAATAATCTCATGATGTACTCTCGATGTGGTGGTGGTTCAACTTCAAGGGAATCAAGGTTGATGGATTCTGACTCCGATAATGAAGTTGATGAAGAAGAGAGAATTCCAAATGATGAAGATGTGGAGGATGATTTTGGAGAAAGACCACCATCTACGCTTTTGAATGAGAGTAGTTCTCGTGGAAGAGATGGAGATGACATTTTTTATGATTATTTTGATTGAACGATGTTTCTAGACTAGTGTAGAGAGTCTAGACATTATTTTGGCTTGCTATGGTGGTGTTTTATTAGTTGTTAGACTACATATTTGTGGTGGTTGGTTGCAACTTTATTTTCTATGTGGTGGTTGTTGAATTCTTCATTTCTTTTACTAATTTTTAATATCAAGTGTTTTGTTTTTGGTTTGTTATTGCCAAGTATTTACATAATTATGCCTTTAATGTTATTCCATAGTGTTATGAAATTTTAATGTATATGAAGTTTTAATATATAAATTGCACATTGTCAACGACTTATCGCCTTACGGACGCCATGGCGGTTGCCTTATCGCCTAGGCGTCCAGGCAGTCAGCTACCGCCATGACTCACCGTAGCGCCGTAACAACTATGCTTGTTACTTGGCGTAGTAAGAAACAATCCGTGGTAGCAAGATCTAGCGTTGAAACAGAATATCGAGCTATTGCCTTAGGTATATGTGAACTAATGTGGCTTCGAACTTTGTTAGAAGATTTGGGTGTTACAACTAATAGGCCTATGCAGTTATTTTGTGATAATAAGGCAGCCATTAGTATTGTGAACGACCCAGTACAACACGATAGAACTAAGCACATTGAGATTGACAGACACTTCATCCAAGAAAAGTTAACTAGTGGTCTTATTTGCTTATCTTTTGTCAAAACAGAAAATCAGCTTGCTGATATTTTGATCAAGGGTCTTAGTAGTAAAATGTTTCATCCACTATGTTTCAAGTTGGATATGCGAGACATCTATACACTAACTTGAGGGGGAGTGTTAGAAGATATAACAGGATATGCCATAATTATAGCTTCCTTAATCAGTGTGTACACATTACTGTAATTTAGGAATTACTATAAATGTAATTAGGTTGTTTTATGTATATATATCAATCTATATAATAGAAAGAAATAACTTCAATGAAATAAGCTTCTCAATTTCTACACTAATTTATTGTGTTGTATATATAATATTAATTTTTATTTATCATGTATATAACATAATATTAATGTAAACTATGTGTTGTAGTTTACCATATATATATATATATATATATATATATATATATATATATATATATATATATATATATATATATATATATATGGGAATGATCTATAGCTTTCGTTAGCTATGGGCACTATTTTAGCTAAGTCATCTCCTGCCGTCCAATAGAAGATCTAAGAGTTGGGTTAGGGCCAACTGCTACTCCCTCTAGCGGCCAACCAAATTCTTTTATGTTGGTCGCTACTCCTTCTAGCGACTAGTCAAAACCAGCTAACCCATCTCCTGCCGTCCAATAGAAGATCTAAGGGTTGGGTTGGGGTGGTCAGCCGCTACTCCCTCTAGCGGCCAACTAAATTCTTTTATGTTGGCAGCTACTCCCTCTAGCTGCCAGTCAAAACGATCGCGTTTTGACTAGCCGCTAGAGGGAGTAGGCGGCCAACATAAAAAAATTTAGCTTAATCAAGGGACTTGAAATAAAAAAAATATAGCTAATTAATACTCCACTTCCTAATTGGTTCATAAATATAAAAAATTATAAAACGAGTAGTACACTAATATAAGGAATAGTATTTCCTTAATAGTTGTGCAAAGCTCCAAAATGTCAAATAATTAGAAATGGAGGGAGTATGTACTTACAATTTAATTATAATTTAACTACAGGCTAGCTTACTAATTATATATTGAGTACATTTTTTTATATTTATATAAGTTATACTTGGGTGCGCTATAGAGGTACATTTTAAGTATAATTTGACTAACTAAGTATGTTTGAAGTACAATAATTTTTTAATTTTTAAGGTATATTTAACTAGGTAATACATAGGTACAATTTAAGTGTAATTTATAAATAAAGATTTGTTCTATTTTTGTCGTCTCCCTTTTATAGGTTCTCTCCCCTTTATCTCGTGTTTTCTTCTCCTTTATTTGGTTTGAAACCGATACGTTACGTTGAGTTGCTGAAATTTCGCTGAAAATTACCTTTTACATAGATAATTCTTAATTATGCAATTCGTGTCAAGGTTACGGTTCGGCATTGACCGATAACTTTTAACCTTTTTGACGTATCAGTCGATACTTTGAACCATGCTTGTGACGATTGTCGTTCTCTTGAATGGGCAGAGAAGCAGTTTTGTTCCCTAATGTTTTATATAACAAGTTGTCCCTTTATATTTTCACTCCCCAATGTTTTCCCAGCATTTCAGATGCTACTTGTATCCTCAAATTCCCAAGTATATCATCAACTTAGTAAAAACAATTGCAGACTCCAACAAGTTGAGGGGATGTTTAGTCCGTGTATTTCATTCCATCTTCGAAATGATTCACGAAATGTGGATATGTGAGCTAGGCAATTTACATGTTTCATATTTTTTCATTATATCACGTTGCCAACTTAGGCAAATGTTTTTCCCAAAATCATTTTTTATTGGAATGACATTGTTTGATTCCCAAACACCACAACCCCACCCCCCCCCCCCCTCCCAAAAAAAAAATAAAAAAAATAAAAAACCCTCCCCTCCGCCCTTGTGCGTGGTCCAAGTTTAAACCTTAATAGCATATTACTTTATATTATTAAATTTTATCAATAAAATGTAAACTTGTCCCTCCCCTCCCACTGACGCCCGGCGGGATAGCGATTATCATGCGGGCTAGGTAACAAATGAATTCACAAATAAAGGAATAAGAGTTTCACTGGAAAACACTGAGAAACTCTCTCTAATGTGTATAATATAATTATCAAAATCAAAGTTATGAATTCAACCCACAAGCCGGGTTTATATAGCTTAACAAAACTTTACCTCCAAGTCACTCTAAAATCTTCTTAGAGACATGGAAATAAAATCCTATGAATGTGAAAAAGATCCTAACAAACTTACTAAATTTACAGAAACAACTCCTAACAAATAACAAACTTGCTATCAATAAAATATTATTAAATAAAGAACTAAATAGGAATAGAAAGCAAATAAACTACTACTCCGTCGAACTCGCTATGTCAGGACGCTAAGAGCCCGACTCTCGAAGTCGAAGGTGTTATTGACCTCTTCGTTTGTGACAATCATTCAATTCTTGATATTCCAGGGACATCAACATACTATCCGAAAGTTCGGCATCTTCAGTCTCGGACCATCCTGCATCAGTCACCCTAGGTTGAAAAGAATTCGTCCTCGAGTTCACAGTTTGTTTAGCAGATTGCTTAAAACAGGGGCTCAAATGTTTTACGTTGAAAACGTCCGAAGCCTGCAGATGACTCGGAATGCGTAGCCGATAAGCATTATCGTTGATTCGCTACAGAATTTCACAAGGACCAATTTTCCGATCCTTAAGTTTATTATAAGCACCAACAGGAAAACGATCTTGGGTTAGTATGACCCAAACATGATCACCAACCTTAAAAACAACCTGTCGACGATGACTATCAATCCGATCCTTGTATTTAGCATTGCTTTCGATAATGGATTTGTATACCTGATCATGGATAACCCGAAGATGATTTGTCATTTCTTCCGCTTTAGGGTGCACTCGATCAATCCGAGGAATAGGAACCAGGTCTAGTACTCCACAAGGGTTCTGACCACCAACTATCTCAAAAGGACTCGTGTCAGTAGTCCAATTCTTCGAACGGTTGTAAGCAAACTCTGCTTGAGGAAGTGCTAGATCCCATTGCTTCAGTTTACTTCCAGCCAAACATCTTAACAAATTACCCAAGCTTCGGTTTACTACTTCGGTCTGCCCGTCTGTCTGAGGATAATAGGCACTGCTAAAATTCAAATGTTCCGAGCTTTTCCCACAGAATTTTCTAGAAATTACTCATAAACTTAGTATCACGATCCGAGGTAATAGACTGGGGAACGCCATGCAGACGTACAATCTCCTGAAAGTAGAGATGAGCGATTAGACTGGCATCCATTCTTTCGGCAAGGAATGAAATGAGCCATCTTAGAGAATCGGTCAACGACAACCATAATAGAATCTAAAGCTCTCTGAGTTCGGGGTAGACCTAAGACAAAGTCCATTCTAACATCACACCAAGTTCTTTCAGGGACAGGTAAGAGAGTGTATAATCCGTCATTGGTAAGAACTCATTTTGACTTTTGGCAAACATAACACCCCATCACATAATGAGCCACATCGCTTGAGATCTTCAGCCAATAATAGTCAACCGTAATTAAGGCTAATGTCTTATCTCGCCTGAAGTGTCCATTATGAAGTTCACGTATTATATGTTGTCGAAGCGAACAATCCGGAATGCATAACTGAAGTCCTCGAAAGAGATACCCATTATGTAAGACAAAGTCAGATCGCTGCCCTTTTCGTACTTCTTGAACTATCCTTCCGAAAGAAGGATATCCTTCATATATACCATTGAAGGCTTCAAACAAACCCTACAACTTTATTTTGCATAGTATTAAGGAGTAATGCTCTTCGACTTAGTGCATTGACGACACGATTCAAACTTCCTGCTTGATGATGCAAAACGAAAGTGAATTTTTGTAAGTACGCCACCCATTTAGCATGTCTTCGGTTGAGCTTATGTTGACCATTAATATACTTTAAGGCCTCATGATCAGTAAAAATAATGAATTCCTTTTGTATCAAATAATGACGCCAATGCTTCGGCGTCTAGACTATGACATAGAACTCCAGATCATAAGTAGAATAGTTTTTTCTCGATCCGGACAACTTTTCACTGAAGAAAGCTACTGGTCGACCCTCTTGATTGAGAACACCACTAATACCAATTCCCGATGCATCACAGTTTACTTCAAAGACCTTCTCAAAGTTCGGGAAGTGCAAGTACTAGTGCCTCGGTCATTTTCTTCTTGACCAGTTGAAAACTATCTTCGGCTTCCTGGGACTATTGAAATAATTTTTCTTTAAGGCATTCGGTGATAAGCGCGACTATCGTGCTGAAGTCTCGAATGAACCGTCTGTAAAAAGATGTTAATCCATGAAAGCTTTTGACATCATGTATGGTCTTCGACGTAGGCCATGCCAAGACTGCCTCGATCTTGGTCGGATCTGCGTGAACACCTTCGGTAGAAACAACGAAATCGAGGAAGGTTACCAAGGTCGTGAAATAGGAACTCTTTTTCTAGTTTATAAACAATCGTTCCTTCCTCAACGTTTCAAATACAGTTCGGAGGTGCTCATGATGTAATTCCCATGTCGGACTATGGATAAGAATGTCATCAAAATAAACAACTACAAATTTTCCCATTACATGCCGTAGTACCTAATGCATAAACCTCATGAAGGTACTGGGCGCATTGGAAAATCTGAAAGGTGTAACCATCCATTCATACAAGCCTTGTTGTGTTTTGAAGGATGTCTTCCATTCATCTCCAGGTCTTACCCGAACTTAATGGTTTCCACTCTTCAGGTCGATTTTTGAGAAGACTTTTGCACCGGACAGTTGATCTAACATATCATCCAGACGAGGTATCGGAAAACAATACTTCACCATGATCTTATTTATTGCTCTACTGTCGATGTACAATCTCCACAAGTTGTCCTTCTTCGGCACCAATAGATCTGGAACTGCACATGCGCTCATACTTTCACGGATATAACCCTTCTCCATTAAGTCCATTACCTGCCTTTGTAGTTCTTCGGAGTCTTTGGGACTGAGTTTGTAGGCTGGCATGTTCGGTAGGCTTGATCCTGGGATAAGGTCTATCTCATGTTGAATATCTCTTAGAGGGGGTAATCCTGATGGAAGCTCTTCGGACATGAGGTCAGCATACTCGGAGAGTATCTCATGGGCTTTGACTGATACATCTTTTTGCCTTTATGTCGAGTTTCTCTCACAAGGAAGCAACACATACATTACACCTTCATGCTCAACCTCTGTTAAAAATCTTGTCATTGATAACAGGTTCAGGTTCAGGTTCCCGACTATTTAAGTCGAACTGAACTCTTCCCTACGGGTGCTAACACAACTTTCTTCCCTTTTATACTGAGGGAGTAAGTATTCTTTGGACCATCATGGATGACGCTTCGGTCATATTGCCAAGGTCTTCCTAATAACATATGACAAGCATCCATTTTCATCACATCGCTCCAAGCGTTATCAAAGTATTTATTTCCGATTGAAAAGGATACTAAACATTTTATGTCAACGGTTACTTCACTGCCTTTATTCAAACAGGATAAGTTATATGATTTTGGATCCGTTTTCAAATTTAACTTTCGAACAACTTCTTCGGACACTACGTTTTCACAGCTGCCACTATCAATAATCACGTTACAGACTTTTTCTGCCATTGTGCAAGTAGTGTAGTAGATATTGGTCATCAACCAATCCTCTTTGGATTCTCCTTTAAGAGTCTGCAGACTCTTGTGAACGACTAAGGTCTCCTGACCATCTCCATATAACACCTCGTCGTCGTACTCATCATATATAGGTTCTCTGAACTCCTCGGCCTCATCGGTCATACCTTCTTTCAATAAAAAGGTTCTTACCCTTCTGGTTAGTAGGTTTTCGACACTCTGTTGCTCTATGACCTGGTTCTCCTCATCTGAAACACTTGATGCTAGAATTAAAGTTACTCTGAGGTTGTTGTGGTGTAGTACGAAATTGTGGGGGTGGGTTTGGCTTGCTGGGGGGATTGCTCTTTGGCATCGGCCTACTGTTATGTTCTTGCTCTGCCTCACGAGCTCGCTGATATGCTTCAGAGATAGTCCAAAGTGAATGAAGGCTAAGGGCGTTCTGCAACGACTGTTTTAATCCTCCCAAATATCGTGCCACCAGTTGTTCTTCGGTTTTCGATAGATCATTCCTTGCTATCAACTAGTAAAACTCTTATGTATAATCATCCACAGATCGAGTACCTTGTCTTAACCGATGCAATCTCTTAAACAGAGACTGGGTGTATCCGAAGGGAAGAAAGTGACTCTGCATTTTTTCTCTTCTTCTCCCACTTGGTGATTTTAGCCTTTCCTCGTCTTTCCCTTGAATGCCTCATTTGTTCCCACCAAGCAGATGCTTGGCCCTTCAGTTTGATGGAAACCAATTTTACCTTAGCGCTATCTGATACCTCCTTATACTCAAAGATGCGCTCTACTTCGTTCAGCCAGTCAATGAACCCTTCTGCTTGCAGCGTTCCAGAATATTCCGGTAGCTCCATTCTAAAACCCAGATCACTACGACGGTCCTCACGGTCACGCCGTTCCCATAGCTGCCTCCTATGGTAGTAAGGGTTATTAAAACTTGATTCAGAATCATAGGATTCTTTATCGTGTTCAAGATGTGGGACTTCCTCCTCCGGAACCTGTCCACGTCGGCCTAGGTGCAGGACTTCCTCCTCCAGAATCTATCCACGGCGACCCAAATTTTGCGCTGCTAGGCGTTAGGTTAGCTCTGCAACTTATCTCTGTAAATTCTCAATCACCACGTTCTGGACGTTTCGATCACGGTGCGGGACCTCCTTAGTCGGAATCTGCCCTCTACGACCATGACCACGAGTCATTGAAACTCCCAGAAAGATGTTTGAGCTTTGATACCAACCTACGCCGAGCGGGATATCGATTATCCTGCAGGCTAGGTAACAAATGAATTAACAAATAAAGGAACAAGAGTTTCACTGGAAAACACAAAGAAACTCTCTTTAATGTTAATGTGTATAATATAATTATCAAAATCAAAGTTATGAATTCAACCCACAAACCGGGTTTATATAGCTTAACAAAATTTTACCTCCAAGTCACTCTAGACTCTTCTTAGAGATATGGAAATAAAATCCTCCTAGGGATGTGAAAAAGATCCTAACAAATTTCCTAAATTTACGGAAACAACTCCTAACAAATAACAAACTTGCTAACAATAAAATATTATTAAATAAAGAACTAAATAGGAATAGAAAGCAAATAAACTACTACTCCGTCGAACTCCCAAAGTCAGGATGCCAAGAGCCCGTAGACGTTCCATCTCTCGAAGCTGAAGGTGTTAATGACCTCTTCGTTTGTGATGATCATTTTCCAGGGCCATCAACATACTATCCGATAGCTCGGCATCTTCGGACCATCCTGCATCACCACTTACAATGCCATATGTGTTGTAATGCATTTGGAGGTTGCAGATATCCCCTTTTTGTGATAAAAGTTCAAAGCTTTTCATGTTACTTGATATTAGTAAACTTTAGCCGGTATATTATTAATAAAATGTATTGCATGTTGTTGTGCAGATGAAAACTCATGGTTCAGAGGTTTATGCTCTTTTCAACAAGAAGTTTTCATCATTTGCTTTATTTAAAGGGAAACATGGTACAAGTTTGGTTCCTTACCAAGTTTCATCAAAGTTTCATGGTAGAGACCAAGACAAGAAGCTCATCGCAGACTTAAAAGACTGGTTGGTTGATAAGCAGCTAGATACAGGTATTCTCATATATTTCAATGCCAACTAGGAAATATTTATTCCATACAAAGATCATCTGAAAGTTCTTGCATTAAGGTTATAGAATTGAATGGCTTATAATATGAAGTTATTAGCATATATATACACATGTAAAGTACAAAAGTGTTGCAACGACTCAAAGTGGGATCAAGACTTAAATCTACTTTCCCAAGAGCACTTATGATCATCTTGGCCTATCACAAACCCACTTGAAGTTGTGACTAGTTGTTGAGATCGTATATACTGTTCAGTCCATCCCATATGTAACGGGGTATTATAATCTCTCCCACATAAAACCCTGACGTCATCTGCCCACTAGGTGCAGTCTCACTCAGTAGGCCAATTCCCTATGATGTGAGATGCAAATCAGCTTCCTCTATTGTCTATATTCCAGTGGGGTCCACCACCTTGGGTTCACTCTTGAGTAACAATGAGTAAAGTAGCACACTGTCGTAGTACTTGGATTAGTTCTAAATACACTGTTACAAGAGCGACAAAATCATCCTACTGATTCTAGTTTCTGATTGGGATAGAAAATAATAAAAGTTGGCGTAATGTAGGAAAAGTAGAAGGATGAACCAAACCAAAAGGACAAAATATTTAATTATAGTATAGATGCTTATGAATTTTGGACAGTGAGTACATCCTACTGGCAGCTTCTGATAATGTGTATAACTCAAGATATTCTAGTTCAAAGTTAAAATTTTACAAACTTGTTTGATTTTTAATTAAATATCTACACATCATCTTTGGTTCAATTTTGGACAGCAGCTACCCTGTACCGGTATGTACTTATCGTAAAATTCCGAAGTCCAACTAAAGCTCCTAACTCCAGATATTGCTCAATAGCCAGTTTTGTTTGCTCTATGTCCGGTTTTCTTGCAGGAATTTTAATTAAATATCTATAAGGCTTCAAGCCTTTAAATTTAACTACATGTAAAGAATTCATAGTAGTATATTACATAAAAATTTCATGTTCATATCTGCTACCTACAGTGAGTTGCAGGTTCTGCAAAATTAGGTCCTCAACAAGCCTCTTCAAGTATAATTTTTCATCATTTTCTCTTTTCCACTTCAAGTTTCTTGCATATATTTCATGCTCCATCATGTTGTATTCTTAATAACATGTAATCTTAACATTTTCATGCTAACCATAACATAAAATTATTAAAATAAAGTAATCTTAGAAAGTTTTCAATTAAAAGCAGAGTTGTTGAGGTATACCACTTGGGAGCTTGGTTTCTTACTACTTTCCTTCAAGATAGAGCTTCATATCTCTTCCCTCTTATTTCCTTTGAATGACCGGCTGTCTCCCTCTCCATGTCTCTCGATTTTGTTTAGTTTGTAAGCAAAAAGTGAGTGAAAATGAAGTGTACTAGTTTAAAATTTCCTTAGTTTCGCTTATTTAGATTTTAGTCCCTTTTAACTTTTTATTTAGGTTCAAATCCCCTACAACTGAAGTTATTTGTGTTGACTAGTTCTCACATAGTTAAATAGAGATTTAACAAGGCTATTAATAACTAGTAAGGTTTCTATGGTGATTTCTGTTTAAAGGCTAGTTTGAATATCTTTGTTACTATTGATGTGCTTCAGCGTCTCTGCTCCTTCCCCCCGCCCCAAAAAAAACAAAAAAAAAAACCACCCTGCTCAAGACGTATGCACACGCCCATGCAACAAACTAGCAAGAGATACCTCCCACCAATTGAAGTAGAGAACCTTGAAGCATTTTATGTTCCTTAATTTTTTCTTCGACTTAATCTGTTACAGAAAGTTAACAGTTGTATTAGTTATGTTATAGCTCCAACATATGCCTCTTATCAGATCCATGTCCTTGATAGGAGTAGATGATTCGTTGTCATTGAAAGAGATCAGGGAAAACAAACGCTTTAATCTGGTTTGCAAGGTAACGTAATCATGTTTTCTGATTCTTAATGCTTCTAGTAAGTTAATATATACCTCTCTTTGTAAACAAAAATGGTAGTTAATTTAATCTTTAAGGTACTTGTTTTGAAGTTTATGGTTTCTTTAATTAATGATGTTCATATGAATTTCAGTATTTGATTATATTACTTATGGCCATCTGTAGTTATTTATATCCCGATAATTCGTTTCTTGTTTCCTTGTGACAAGGTTCTTCATATCTGTGAAGTTACAAAAGATGAGTGGATGCTCTTTGTTTGGGATGGAACTGATACTCCACCAGTTTCTATCCAAAAGAAGTGAGTGTCCTGATGTTTTAGCCATTTGGGGTTAGATTCATGTTATTGTATGTATGCTTCTTCAATCATTGAATGTTGATAAGCTATACTTCTTCAATCAATGAAAGTTGGTAAGTTAGGATTCTTCAATCAATAAAAGTTGGACAGTGCAGTGTAGTGCATGCTTTAAGCCTATTATCTAGACTCATTGCATTGCACCTCCACTTTGTGTGTTTAGTGTTAGTTCGAACTTCTACATGCAAGACTAATATTTGGCACTTGGAAAGTGGACCACATAATTCAGTTTGTTATTATCAGCTGAAGGGAAATAATCAGAATTGTTAGTATAAGTAGTTTGAAGAATGAACCTTTCTTACCCCAACACTTCTTTTTTCCTCCTCTGTTTTAATTCTTAAATATTGTTATCCATTTGTCTCTAGAAGCAACTAGTGCAAAACTTGAACCAATAAATTGAGGAAATAACGGGTAAATTTCTGCATTCCAAACCATCCAAAATTATCTCCTTAATCAACAAATCCTGGTGGTTGCTTCACACACACACACAGTGGGTGTGGGTGTGGGTGTGTTTGGATCAAAGAAGAGTTTTTTTAGATAGAATAGAGATTATGAAAGGGGAGGACAAGGAGTCCTCCAATCAAATAAAAGAAGGAAAATAAAGAAAAGTTGATGAAGCATTGCCTGCCAATCTTGATGAACATCTAAAATAGAAACTCGTCTAAAAGCTTTTTTCATAGCCAATGCCTATGGTGATGCTAGAAATGAAACCCTATCCCAAAGAAAAAGAATAGTTAGCTAGGTATCACTGAAAATTGTAGCATTTCTTTCTTTCAGTTCATATGCCCCGAAAAATGGCCAAGAGAACACTTCCAAAGGATCTTGGCATTCTTGTGCTTCCTAAAACTCCATTATACAGAGCATAATTATTCAATATCACATTTGCATGACTTTTTTTTCTTTATTCTTCACTTTCTACCCATAAGTTTGTATCGAAGTGTCAGTATTAAGTAATTATTCGAAAACAAAAATAGTAATGAAGAGAATAGTAAATTTTGCATGGTCAATGGATGATGTAAGACTGTTATATTGCTCACGTTTCGGCTTATTTTGCTCAAGTCTGAACACTGGTTAACAAATCACATTGTACATGAGTAACCATTTTCAACTTCTCACAACTTGTAACAAAACCCTTAAAACTGTATTTGATTGGTATATGACTCGTCTCTTAATCCATCAGATTAGTGTTCAAAAATTTTCTTTTCACCTTCTGAAGAAAGTATACTCTAATTGGTTAAGAAGATACTGTCTTGGTATTTGAGAAATTTTACTTCATGTAATTTAAGATGATTATCTCTTTATTTCTCTGTGCCTGAATGTAAGTGGTGCAAGTGATGACAAGTACAAAGTTATTTTGTTGAGTGCATCGAAAGTGGGGGAAAGGCCTTGTCAGTTCAAATGAAAATCTAAGTTGCTAGCATTCAATTCGGATGTTCTTTCTAAACAACTAGTGTTGCTATTTATGAACTTCAGGGCAGAAGACGAAATGGAAGATCCTCTTCCTTTACATATGGAATCCTCTTCTTTGCCAAGAGATGTTCTATGCATGTTTCCAACTGTTGGAACTGTCTTAAGAGTTGTTGTTGATAGCGGCAATGAGAGGCTTGGCTTTGACGTACTAAAGACTGGTAGATGGGTGAAACTTATCAATATAAGATGTGAAATTCATGATGGACTATGGCGTGGTGTGCTGATGCCGTCTACTAAGTTCTGCTATCTGATTGATGACGAAAAACTTGTGTTACTGTGCCAAAGGTCGTTCTTAAACTTGCAGTTACATCATTGCAAATTTGCAATATATTTTTTACCTTCTTTTTCAGCGTAATAGTGGTTATGCTAAATTTCATTTATTTACATGATTTAGATTTTATGATGAGCGGATAAAATCAGAGCTGGGGCGAATGCCGTCGACGTGCTTTCCGTGGCCTTCTCCCATAACAGGTAAACATCATCATTTTGTTGATGGTAAATGTCAACTTATTGGAGCATTGTTGCATTGACAATAACAATGTGTACTTTGTGTTGTGTCTCTATTCTCTATCTAATATTCAGAGACAGATTACCCAGATGTGCCTTTTTCTACTCTAATGGATGTTCTTTCCCATCCAGAGGTATTAAATATGTTCTAACTTTTCTCAGACCCTTCGATTTACTTCTCTGTATTCTTGGTTGTTAAAGTTTCCGATGAAACGTAGAGATGGTTGTTATGATCCACCATGTATTACATATTAAATCCCAATAAATATTATGTGAATGAAAGAAAACATTGGACGATACAGTATGATCTTGTACACTATACTATGTCAATAAAAACTGAAGGTTCTCATAGGTTTTTTATAGTGAAATGTGTTTACAATCTTTGAGGACACTCCTTGGTACTCCCTCTACTCCAATTTGAGATATGGAGATATAATTTACAAATTTCTTATTGTATAATTTCACTTTAGATATTAAAGAATAAGTTAGAAAGGACTATTCATTTGAGTGATATAAAACTCGTACCAAAGCTCAAATTTGGTACAGAGGGAGGTTCAATATGTATAATTATTGATTGAGGTGTGAATTGAAAGCCTCTCGAGGCACCAGTAGCAATCATCTCCTTGATAAGAATTTAGAGCACGGTTTTGTTACACACATTACAGGTGACCGCTAAATTCAAGTGCGTGGTTCGGGTTCTAGCAGCATTTCCCTGGTGGGCTGAGGACTTCCGCTCTCCTCGTGGGACTTTCAGGATTAGGCTGACCCTAGAGGATCCAACCGCAAGAGTTCATGCTTTTGTGTATGGAGACGATGGGGTAAACATGAGCTTTTATTTTTTTCATTACTTTTTTAACTTCATTTAAATGTCATTAATTTCTCACCGACGTGAAGTAACTCTTCTGTTCATTGTAGCAAATAAATGAATAAAACTCTTCTCTGCTTTCACAAATATAATGCTGTACTAAATACTTGCATTGTATAAATGTCGAGCACGAGTACACAGTAGAAATACCTGCAGTTCATCGTGCTTTTAAATCTCCCCTTCGCATTCCTTTCAAATATATATCGAAATGCATTCTCAGTCTCAAAATTTGATTGCTTATTGTTGCTATTGTACCTCTACTATGAAACCCCACTGTTTGGCTTATTTTTTCATTTTTTTTCTTCACGTTAGGTTGATTTCTTTGGGGGTTCTGAATCTATTGAAGAACTGACAAGAAAGCGGAACATGTTGCTTGGAATCAATGAGAAAAATGATGGTACGGACTCCAAGGGTGATCGGAGAAATGCTCCCTGGGTTCAGTGTTGCCTAAAATCTTATTACCTCGATAAAAGCAACACTTGGGGAAGTAGACATTTTCGGATCTTTGCCACAAGGCTGGCAGATTTAGTAGATGAATCGTAAACATGTGTGGTTCCAATGGGTAATGTAAATTTGCTGTGTAGGTACATTTTCAAATGTAATGCTGTCCATCAAATGTTATGGTTATGGTATCCTTTTGTTGAGATTAACAAACTCTGGATTATATATGGTTAATTTACTATGTAAAGATCATTTGCATTTAACTTTCAATGATCGTTTTCCAGGCCATGTTATGACTTTTAAGGGTAATTATATGTTTTTAAATGTATCTAATAACTTAATGCTAGTTTATTCTTTAAAATAGAAACATCTCTAATTTTGGTATGGATTGGGAAAAAAAATGTAAATGATGGCTTTTTTAGGGAACAATATTCAATATTATATGTTGAAGGATGATTTATCACTAAAGTAAAAAAAAAAAAAAACTAATTACGTCTCGGCTTTATCATCTAAACAATGATACCTTGTTAGTTTAGTAGGTGTAAAGTTCTGTTTGGTAAAACTGAAAATTAAGTTGGTGAAAGCGTGACATGATAATACCCTTGCAATTTTATGAATATTGACTCTCTTTGTAAAAATTTGCCTTGAAAATATTGACCATTATTGTAGAAATTCGCTAATATGTCGTTTAGTAGTACAATATGAAAGTAAAATTTTGATGGCAAAATTTAAGGCATTGCATCATTTTATACAACTGTGTAAACATGACCATTTTGTAGTAGTGTTTTAAAACTTGGACCGGACCGACGATCGAACCGATAAAAACCAAAACTAGTCCGCCTTCTGGTCCAATTTGGACCAATGACCCGATTTTGATCAAAACTTGGGTTGACCACCGGTTCAACCGATAAACTTGATTAATTGACTAGTTGACTCGATTTTTTTAAAAAAAAATTACCAAAAAAATTAATATTAAAATTAACCACTTTTATTAATATTACAACTCATCTTTATTATATTTAGTTCATAAAAAATAAAATTTTAATTCTTTTTATTAATTATTAATAATATATATATATTTTTATATTAATGACATCACTGGGTCAATAATTATTCGACCACCCGATACTTACGATCCGATGTTGACAACCTTGTTTTGTAGAAAAAAAATATTTGACAAAGGAAACTCTGTGGAACTGATGGAGTATTAAATTAGCTTGCAAGGGTCATTCTGCTCAATGAACAACTTAGTTCAGATTGCAACTTACCTCCCCAAGATATGATTAGGCATTACCATTAGAGACCTCAACGAGTGCCAACCCCTTTTTAGGGGATTCGTTTTGAGTTGTTTGCCATTTTGTCTTTTCACAAGGGTAATATTAATGCCTACGTGTCATTCATGAGAATTAGTTTAAAATGAATATACACACAAAGGCTACATAGATAAAACAAAACAAAACTAAACTATTGATCAAATAACACATCTTCCGTGAGTCCCTGAACTTGGCATATGCTAAATCTATATTAAATAAAATACAAGGGAGATTTTAGTATTATATGAAGTGAAGCAAGAGGCATTTCTTTCACCTTTCACCAAAAGACCCTCTCTATTTTACAATTTCCGTCCCCATAACACAACTAGTTACTCTCTACCAAACCGATGAAAAATTAAATTTTTTTTAAAAAAATAAAATAAAAACTGTGATCTATCGTCTATACATCATACTGCAAAAGTATATTACCTCTAGCATCCATGGGGAAAGGCAATAGCAATACGCTGGTTATCTTACAACCCGACAACAGGTGCGAGAGGGTCATTAGGTTGATGGATATGGGCGGCATCCCCAGCGGCAGCAACTGCATGCCTGCGTTGCCGTTCACGAAGGTAGAGGACAGTTAAGAGACAAACGAAGAGAGTTAGAATCGTTGCGTTGCCTTCCTCCAAGACCACATTCTCAACCCATGATTCCACTTTTGGAAAAACTTCAGGCAGTGAATCAATCAAATCAACCTAAAAAACGCGCAATCAGTTTAAGATACCAAAAAAATACATATACTTTTTGTACATAAAATCGCAAGTATACACACCGTAAAACTTTATTAGAAGTGCAAATCATATTTAGCTGTAATGAAGGATGCATTTCCAAGCAAAAAGTGTACAATATTAATAGTTGGACGCCAAGCATGTACTATAAACTGCTGCAGCAGCAAAGAGCAGGAACTGCAGAACATCACAGAACAATATAATAAATACTCCACTTTTAATAAACTATACGCAATTCAAACCAAATATTGAGCATCATTGTAAAACTGCTGTGGTAATTAACCATAACTAGCAGTAGACTTTGAAATCCATCAACTGTAATAGTGCAAATGTTAAAGAACTCTCCGTGAAATTATTAATGAAGCGGGAATTGACAATAAGTACATGATACATGTAACTAGATGAATATTAGCAGAATATAACAAAAACAAATCTGGGACCATCTTCCACATGCAAGACATGCATTTAACATGTTTATCGAATATTATATTTGTACATATGCACATTCAGAAATTATATGTGTGTCACTGCTCAATTATGCTTACAAACAAAAATTTATGCAGGCCAGAGAGAAACTCACCAGGAAACTGTCGGCGTAGTTTTTTCTTATCCACAAGCTACCAAGAGCTAGAGTTACAGGCAATTTTGCTGCAGAATCAAGTTCTACTGCTTGATCATAGTAACGCTTGGCAAGATGAAGATCAAATGGAAGTCCTTGGCCATGTTCATGCATGTATCCCAGGTTAAACATAGCTTGGGCATTTGATTGGGATTTGGCATGCATATAAGCCTCTGATGCACGATCATAATCTCGCTCAGTACCCTGACATATAAAACAGCAGACAAAGAATCAAAACAAAAATCATATAAACCAGCCTGAGGGGTGTTAAATACATGTACTAGGATCACACAGGCTAGATCTAGAGTACCGATAGGCATTCTATTTGGAGAACATACCCGCCCATAGTAATATGCATCCCCAATCAGCAAAGCAGCATGTTCATTACCCTGCTCAGAAGCTTGCCACCACAAAGAGTGTGCAGACTGATGCCTCTCCGCATCTGTACAAAATCCAGATTCTCCCATGCACATACTTTTCTCTACATACTTGTCAAGTATCCAGGCAGCATTGCTTTGTGCCACCTCATATCCCAACTCTGCCATCCTCGAGTACAAGAGGAAAGCCTTTCCCACATCACCTTTCAAATATGACTCTAGGGCCCATCTAGATAAAGAACTCCAAGGTCCTCGTTCTGCTACTAGTTTGTATAATGCAGTTGCCTGAAACCAAGCAAGATTTAACTATGAATAACTGAATATTGAATAGATGCACAATTATGTTATCTGTAAGACCATTCAGAATCGACAAACAAAAGGCAGAGCACAACAGAGAAATAACATAAGTAAAACAAAGTAAAGCTTTAACATCAATTATTTTCATGCAAAGAAGTTACGATAATTAAAAAAATTATCCAGACCACATCCACTCCATCCGGTAAATATAAATTCAACCTCAGAAAGCACTAGGATACTTTTTTGTTACTTTGTAAATTTGTTGCCTGAAGCCAATGACACTGAGCTGAAAGACAAACTTTTGCTTGTTGATAAGTAGGTTTCATAGCCTATCAACCCTTGTCAGACAAATTAAAATGTTTAGGAACAAAAAGTAACCATAAGAACCTCATGGTCCAAGGTTCAAGGGAAAACTCTCCTATAAACTCCACAGCAGAATCCATATTTCCTGGCTTAGTTCAAATAAAGAGGGTTTCAAGAAAAAGTTCAGATTTGGCATGTTAGTCCATCCCCCATTTTCAAATATGCACATTCCAGATTTCGTTACAAATTTATAAAGAGTAGACATAAGAAGCCATTATTCTCTTTGAAAGAGAATCAAAATCTTTTGCAGGTACAGAGAGGCCCACATTGTTAAGGCACTTGTCCTAACAAAAAGAGGTTAGTTTTAAGGTAAAAAGAGATATCAATGGTCAGAAGGACCTCAACTTTCCTTCGTTAACATCCATTTATTGTTCCATCTCACATAGAGATGAATATATATGGCAAAACTAATGATTTAGCCACCGAAGTTGATACGTTTTATTGAATACCCGATTGAACTTTTAATTTTTTAAATTAACTCACTGAACTAATTTTTATTTTCAAATTGGGTCATTCCGTTAAAAAAAAGTTGACAGACAGTTAATTTTTTATCTACGTGGCGCTGACGTGGACTTAAAAAAAGGGGGGAAATGACATGAAAAATAAAAGTCAGCATAAAAAAATAAAAAAATTGCTTATGTGGCAAAAAAAACTTGAAAATAAAAACAAAAAAATAGCAGCTTAAGATCCATTCATCTCTCTATCATCGCCGTTCAATCCTCTTCCTCCTCAAAAAGTAAACTCCTTCCCGTAACCGTTCTTTAACAAAATAAATTGAAATTTTCAAGGCACCATAGAATCATTCGAACCTCTGACACAGTAAGCTTGAGATCTTTGGAAATAGCAGCTTGCGTGGGTGAAGTATAACCACACTACAAGAATAACAAATACATTTATTCAAATACATTGCAAACCTCAGAAACGTACAGAGGTATCTGTTTGGCTGCTAAAGAAACTACAGCAAACAGAGCTAAATTTAAATTTCCCATTCACGGGGTTTTACAAGTTTTGTAACTCTAAATTGAATCTTTTAGTTAAATTCTTAACTCACTTAAATTTGATTTAATTCTGATTCCTAGGGAACCAAACAGAAACGCAGGGGGCGGGGGGACATCTCGATTAAATTTACTAGGCTATCTGTTTGACAGGCAGGAAAACAGAACAAAATTTGACAAACGGCATTGCTACTCGAGGGTTCAAATAATCAATCATATTATCCAAACCCATTAATTTCCTAAAAGATTGAATCTTTATTACATGGGTTGTCTTCGGATTACTTGGGAAGCAAAGCAAAGGAAGAGAAACGAGAAAGAGGGTTTTACAGTGAAACCGAACTGGATAGGACCCAAAGCAACTATCATAACACAGGCAAGAACAGAAATGGAGTTGTCACGAATTGCCTGTGAAGAACCCATCATACTCGACTGCCTTGAACCCATTCGATACCAACTCCCCGTATGTAAAAATGGTTTCCTCAGATCTCTTCCATCTTCGTTATCGTCTCTGAAACTCATTGCTACAATAGAATCGAAAATTCAATCAAAGAGCAAGAAAGACGAAGAGAGACCACTCAAAGCCCTAGCAAGGATACCCAAAACGGAAAGATAAGAATTTTTCGTTGATTTTTCTCAAGAAGATCCGAACGCTCTTCTTTCTCTCCATTTCCGCGGTTTTTATCTCTTCCATTCACTCTCAATCCGCAGATCTAACCATCTTTTTTATTTGATTCATTTTATTTTTCATCAAAACAGATCTAGGTTTTGATGAACATACAACCCATTTGGAGGAGGAATAGTATGACTGGGCGTCTGTGGTTTTGGTGGGTATCGGAAAAGTTTGGTTAGATTTATTTTGATTTTTTTGTTTTTGTTTTCAAGTTTTTTTGCCACATAAGCAATTTTTTTTATTTTTTATGCTGACTTTTATTTTTTATGTTGACTTTTATTTTCCATGTCATTTCCTTTATTTCCCTTTTTTTAAGTCCACGTCAGCGCCACGTAAATAAAAAATTAACGTCTGTCAACTTTTTTTAACGGAACGACCCAATATGAAAATAAAAATTAGTTCAGTGAGTTGATTTGAAAAATTAAAAGTTCAATCGGGTATTAAATAAAACATGCCAACTTCGGTGGCTAAATCATTAGTTTTGTCATATATATATATATATATATATATAGAGAGAGAGAGAGAGAGAGAAATCTACCAAAAAGTATAACACCTATCGCTAGTCGCTACAAGAATGAATAGAAAATATATAAGACAGGCTCAATATAATAATCCCACTTTAGCTCACCAAATTATCTATTGGTAACCAGACACATGTCAATGAGCCTAAAGATAAACTTTTAGTTTAGTTTCGTATTTTTTAACAGATGGAGCTTAGAGTTTAGTCATCCTGGAAAAGACGATCACTAATTCTTTATTTTCTTATAGCTACCACATACACCCACTGAACCAAAAAAATTAAGATAGTGTTTAATCATCCTGGAAAAAGAAAACTCTATATTTTCCTAAATGCTAAAGGTAAAGGTCAAACATGTCTTACATGTTCTCTTCATCCACTATATTTTGTTTTTAACCTGATTGTATTCTTATCACTCTGTTGCATTTTCAAGATATTTGGTGCTCAATATTATCCCTGATGTCTGCAAACCAGGGTCTACCCTTCGGGTTCCCCTTCAATGGCCCAAAGATAAACCAATGACAATGGTAAGAGTAAACTCAACTGTTTTTATCAAGTTTTGAAACTCAAACTGCTGCATACAAAAACATATTATATTAGTCAAAAAGACGAACTAATAGATGGTCTTTACTCGAAGCAAAACCGTTAAAAAGCAGGGACTGTTTGACCACCGAAAAGTCAATTTTAACTATTCCTATAAAGTTTCAATCCCACAAGCTGCTTATTTTCCTACGGTTAGGTGATTGATGTAAACCACACAAAAAAAATTAACAAAACAAAATAAAATTAATAATAGTGGGTCAAAAAGACACAAATGGACTGCCTTGAAGCAAAACTGTTAAAAAGCAGTAGTAAGTGTAATATCACGGACAAGCGAGAAAAGTCAACTAAGTGTCTCTCTCCCCCATTAGGTGAAATGTTTTTTTATAGGTTGAATTAGGTGATAGATGTAGGGGGTGTTTGATAAAAATTGAATGAATCTGAATCTGAATCTGAATGAGCTGAATCTGAATCTGAACCTGAATGAGCTGAATCTGAATGAAAAAAATTGTTTGATAACTGACATATCTTAAAGATCTGAATGACATATTTTTAATATTTTACCCCTCTGAAAAAATTCAAAGTTGTTGTAAATTTATTTAATATTACATAATATAATAGTTAATATTTTTTTATTATTTTTATTATTATTTTTAATTTTTTTTACTTCATTCAGCCAACCATTCAGCCATTCAGACCAAAAATTCGGCCTTAACCATTCAGCCAACGCATCTGACCGATTCAGCCATTCAGACGATTTTTTTTCAAAACAAACGCACTTAATGATTCAGCCACTTACCGATTCAGCTATTCAGACCCATTAAGTTCTAAACAAACAGCCCCGTAATCTACCCAAAAAAATCATAACTAGTCAAAAAGGCGTACTAAAATATATACACCTCTATAAACAAACCACACAAACACACGGCACTCATCTGTTCATAATCCTCTTAGATTGAGACTCCAAAAGGTATGTATATCTAGAATCTGCGAGGTAATAGTGCAGCATTCCATCTCTTTCTAGTCCTCTTAGGCCGAGACTTTAAGGATGTTAAATGAGCTAGTCATCACCCTATCACCGCCAAAATAGTTGGGGAAAACAAGACAGGACATGCGCCATGTTTATCAACAATCTCAACATGAAAAAGATGGCTAACGGTCTCTCTCATCTATCATCACATACGACACCAATAAGTTATATTACATCTCCGTATTCTACCTCCTACCTCATAGCATATTTCACTTTACTCTCTGTTTTATACTTGCTATATTTTCGGTTTGATAGAACTGAGCCTTAGTTACAAAAAGAACTATTAAATTTTCAAGGTGTAAATCATTGAAGAAACTGGACAAAGATTAAAAAAGGCGGTCCTTTTATTTCCTTCCAAATATAACATAGGAAATAAAGGAAATAAAAGGAGATGTGTGCACATTTAACACAACCTATGAAGCACAAATAAAACATTTTGGGGCGTACGCACACTGGATACATATACAACGTGGATCTCTGTGGATATTATATCCTAGCCTACTAGCTATATTCATTAATTAGAAGGAAAAATTGGAAACTTCCACATACGTATCATGGACATATTCAGATAAATATGCTTCTTTTCAGTCTTAAATTTTCCATCTTGAGCTCTCTGTTTCAAGTGATGTGTGTAATTAGTTAATTAATTATATGTTAGTGATTATTAATTAAGTGCTCAATTTCTTTGCTTCTTTTTTTAAAATTTATATGTTCTATTAAAATTTATGGTTTATAAAAATTGGTAAATCCTTTTCTTTTAAACAAATGTTCTATCTTTACTGTTAACTAATTGTTTTTTGTTAATAATAATTTTTTTTATAGGTAGAATTAGCATCACATCTGTTTGGTCCTATGTATTGAACCCAAGACCTCCATACACCAATGTGACATAATACTAATTATAAATTTGTTAAATAAAAAAATTATGTTGCATTTGTGCATTCTTTTAATATTCTATATTATGTCCCTTGTCATTCTTATTTTTATCTCAAATTGTGTACCTATCACACAATAATATATTAATAATTACCTAACACAAAATAATAATATTAATAATCTAATGTCAATTTGTGTTAGTTTTATTTTTATTGCAAAACAATTATCATAAATTAGTTATTTATTATTTTAGGAACGAATTTGATTTAAAGTATGCAAATAAAAATTAAATCAACAACTTGTATGCTGCAACATCTGTATCTTAGTTTTTTAAGAATTGTTGTATCCTAAAGCGCCTGTATCGGAGTTTCCTATGACAAAAGGAAGAACTAACAATCACAGTACAACCATGTTCATTATTTAAGTCCATGTTCTAACCCCAAAAGTAGGATTCAAATAAACTTTGTCATGTTGTTCAAGGCCTTATGGCAGCATTCAGCAAGAGCACAACTTAGAGACATTTTCTCTTTGTCCCAAAAAGTACAAAGAGTGAAATACAATACAATAATCAAGTAATACTCCCGCCTGGTGGGGGGATAAAAGAAAGAAAAAGAAGTCGACGTTAACAAAGAATCAAGATGGTAGTATATCACTAGACAAAACATATAAACAAAATATTAAAGACCTACCATAGGAAGATTTTTCTTGAGCCCCACACCAGTGTGAAACATCTTAGCCAACTGGTAAAATGCCTTTGGTTGGCCTGCATTAGCTGCCATTATAAAGTACTTGCATGCTACCTTCACATCTCGCTTCACCCCAATCCCTTTGAGATATAATACCCCTAAATTGTAATGCCCACCGGCTTCCTCATTGTCAGCAGCTTTCTCAAAGTACTCTTTTGCCTGTAGGAAAGATCATCAGCTTGCAATACATTCCTTGTCAACTATTAACAGAATTTAGATACCCAAGTACGTAAGGGGTTAAAAATAACAAAAAAGTGAACTACACTTGTCTTCCCGAGGAGCCAATCACCCCCCCCCCTTCCACACATTATAAAGAACCAAGTAAAATGATGTTGAAAGGAAATGCAACAAAATTTATCCAATTGGTTTGGTCCGGTAATATTTTGTATAAAATCTTTATTTATTATATAATGAAGCTAAAAGCTAGAAACCAGTTGAATATTATCCAGGGAATATATAGTTTCACTGCTTAACGTTCTCTTTTTTGCAGTGTCTTGTTGCTTGGGGATTGTGGAACTTGATGAATGGGTAATATACCCATGAATTGGATATATTCGGGATTGATTTATTATTGTATTCAAGTCTTTTAGAATAGTTTTTATATGTTTATTTGTGATTTTGCAGTTTGAGGCTGAGTAGGGGCAAGACGGGAATTTCTGCATCATTAAGGGCTAAAGCGTAATTGGCTGTAGAAGGGTACAGCGCCGGGGAGCTATAACATGTACTAAACCCAGCGCCGGGGCGCTGGGGACAGAGGTAGAGCCAATCAGGGCGCGAGTAAGGAGGAAAGTTGAGGGGGAATAGGAACCTAAAGAGTAAAGAAGTATTTAAGGAAGCAATCAGGTGACAAAAAGAGAACAACAAGAGTTGGAGATTAATTAGAAATCAACGGAAAATTGTGGAGGAGAATTCAAGTTAAAGATCGAAGACTGGAGGATTTCTTTTAGAGTTTCTTCTTCTTCTTTATTTCAATTTTGTAATTCTATTGAGATGAATTTCATGGGATTTTTGGTTTTATTTTTCAGTATGAACTAACTTTTCCATTAAGACTGCAAATTGAACCTTTTATGTTTATGAATTGATTATTTAATTTAATCCTGGATTTACGTCAAAATGAATTGTTTATCATGTTTTGTGTTTATTGATTAATTATTTGGCCAATAATTACTGTGTTACACTAGATAGATTCGGGAGATGAAATCTAGGGTTAGAACTGAACGTGATATCATGTATGCTTAATTATTTGTATGAGATAAATAATTAGAGTTGTGAATTGAATATGAATATCTCTTTTCACTGCATGTAACAGTTGGGAATTGGAACTTAATGAGTTTAACTTTAGTATTTTGCATAGGGATATCGCATAATTAATTGAATTAAATAAATGTTATCTGACCACTTGGGAAATGGCTTTTAACAGCGATAATTCCTGTTAACAATTCAGGTGACGTGATAACTGGAGTAATTGGATAATTAGTTTGTATTACATGTTTGGGGATATTGTAGTCTTAACCTTTATTTATTTGAATTAATTTTTAGAGTAATACATTTTTTATTAGTTAATTTTAGTTTTCTTAATTAGAAAATCACAAATTGAGGTTGTTTAAATAAAATTGAATTGATATAGTAGTAGTTGGAGTTTATTGATTGGAATTTCCTGTGGGTACGACACTTTATTTTATCACTTTATTACTTGTTGACTGTGTATGCTTGCGCAAATAATCGATTGTGAAATCGATCAACAGAACTCTCTCTAAACTGTTAGGCGAGAAGTGTGTGTCCTACTTCAGTGAAAGATATGTTGCTAATTTATTTTGAAGGATTTGGACAAAAGGAGATCCCAAAATTTTATAGAAGTGTGCCTTTTTTCTATAGGAATTTGGAATGCGCGTAATGCTAGACTGTTTAGAGGAAGTTTCTCCTTTGAGTTGTTGAGTAATATGATTATTTTTCTTGCTACTCTTTGAGCTTCTTCTATGGGGGCTTTTAGAGGTATCTCTGCGACTAATTTGTGTAAAGATTGGAGGGCTGCCCTTTTTTAAGTGTTTTTTTTTATTTACTCCATTGAGGGTGGACTTCTTGTTCCCTTTTTATTACATCCTTTCTTTTCTATTAATAAAATTTCTTCTTTTATCAACAAAAAAAACAATGTCTTCTATTTCTATTTGTTGTTACACTCATTATCCACTTCTCAACCAACCTTTCGGTATTTAATATACCGAATCATCAAAATATAGTTTTCTTTCCTAAAAACGAATAATGATTTGAGGCGTACATGTACCTTTAGCCTTCAAATCAAGAGACCAGCTGATGTGGGAATAAATAGAGTGCACTAAAAGAGAAGGTGAAAAGAGATCAAAATAGTGGGCATATCGTCCTTTGAGGGGATCCAAAAGCCCTTTGCAGTTGCACGCTTTTCCTTGCAAGGATAAGTGGTGCTACCAGACAATATGGGTTATGCTTTACTTGAATGATATACAATTCTACTGAAAATTAGGCGACTAAATTGATGTTTAAAGGATACTTAGAAACCTAAAACAAATATGAATGATACTTCGAATCAGGGTATATACTAAAACCTAATCCTACTTGGACTGACAGATAAATACAAATATTCATACAGCGAAGTTTGATTAAATTAAGCTATCCTATAATTTAATGACTAAATCTACCACAAACAGAGTTGCAACCATGTATATTCAATGTCTATGAGAAATAGGCTGCTTGTTACCACTATATCACCTCACTCAGCAATCTGCATGAATGCAAATTCCCACTACAAAGAATTTATTTATCAGCAGCAGCAAGATGGAATGGAATCCATACTCCAGTATAAAGACCAACTTGAGATACTAAATTAAGCCTGTACTAAAGTAATAGGGACAGATCAATGTTAACATGTAATTACATAATTGTCCTCTACAAAATCCCTTGGTGATAAACTAAATCAGTCATCTTTAAGCAACATTTTTTAAAGATGATTTATCATGCTTTTTCTATTATATTACAAGTTACACTATATCCCACTTCTTTTACCCTGACCAATCCAATAGGTAGCTGAATCTTCCAGCACATTATTCAGTCCCTTTACAGTAAATCATGTTGTGCAAGCAACACCATGTGTTTCAAGAAAATATTGCAAAAAAGCAGGTAGTATCTAGTAATATGTAATTGGCAAAGGATTAAGAAAAGAAGTTCAAGCATGTTGTAGGTCAAGCAAATAAGAAATGTAACTTAGACGTTGCTATCCAACAAATTAAAAGGTAAATCAACAGTCACATATGCACACAAAAAATTGCAAAAATTTAATACCTTTAAGGTACATGAAATGAAGGCAGCAAAAGTAAATAACTGTTTTCATGGATGTCTGCAGTCCTTAATAAAGAAATTCTAACAGAAGAAAGGGGAGTGGAGGCAGAAACACAATGAACAACCCAAACACTACCAAAGTGAGGTAGAAGAAAGTATATATAATCCACAAAGTGAAGAAGCAAACAAAACCAGAGAAAATAAATTTGGGTATATGTATGCATGTATTCATATAATCAATAACTCTTACTTTGGTATAGTTCTTCTTTTCCACTCCATAACCCTTGACATACAAGTATCCCATCCCATTATAAGCTGAAAAAAGTTGCTGTCTGGAAGCAAGCGTAAGCCACTCTAGAGCCTTTGTGTAGTTTCGTTCAACTCCAGCTCCTCTTGCATAGATCTCCCCAAGAAGTTCCATAGACCTCGGTTCCCCCTTCTCCACAGCCTTCAAAAACCAATACAGTGCCTTGGCATGATCACGCCTAACTCCTCTCAGTCCAAAGTAGTAAAACATCCCAATTTTGTACATGGCTCCTGCATTCCCTTTCTGTGCCTGGTATTCCAAAATCTGGAAGTCCTCGTCCTCTTCTCCTCTGGACTTTCTCAAGGCGTCTTTATTTTCCTCCGCTCCAGTGTGGATCCTGACTGGTTCAATTACAGGTGAGTCCTTTGATATCAAAAAACTATTTACAGCTATCTCTGCTAATTCAGCATACAGCTTAACTGCTTTCTCGTGCATCTGCAACCAAATTAGAGATACATATAACTACTTACCCCATCAAGGCAACAATGTATTACTTATCCAAGATTAGTTCTGTAGGATGTAACAAATGTTTAATATAGACGGATATAGGTACCTTTAGAAACTAGATTAAGAAAATGTAAGGTTTGGTTTCTCTATTTGCTAGAATCAGAACTTCAAAGTGGTAAAGAACATCAATTTTTCAATAACCTAAGACTGGTAAAAATAATATTCATAACTAAGATACATATTTCGTAAACAATGAAGAAGAATAAAAAATATTATCTGCAGATGTTTCCAAAATAATATATTTACAGTGAAAATTTCAACCACAAGATATATTAGTTTATCTATCTGATGAGATAACTGTCAGTATAATCTTAAAATTTCCTTCTCACACTCAAACCCTTAATTAGCCTTATCAAGTTATGGTCTCGTTTTATGGTATTAAAAATGTAGTACTCATAAACTCTTATTTGACTTGCCTGGCACTTGCCTGACATTTAATTTTTAGATAAAAGAAGAATTTTATTGGAAATGTGAAATATACAAATAAGGTGAACAATAAGTCCACTAAACAATCAACATGGAAAGAAAACAACTCCTCAACAAAGGACAGTTACCCAATCCCTATTAATATCAAAAAATTCTACACCTCAAAAATTCTCATCGCCAATGCCCATAGAGATGGCAAAAAAGATACCTAGTCCAAAGCAGGTGAAAAAGGAGATAAGTATTGGTTAATTCCTAGCATTTTTCATTTTTCCACCAAATACCTCATAGAATAGCAAATGTTTTCAGCGCTAGGATTTTAAAAATTGGCTTCCCTCATATAATTATCAACTCTAGAATCAAAAGAATCAAATTATCAAAAAACCCTAGATGAAAATTAACAAATAAGTACACAAGGAAATCTATGGATCAAGGTCATATTCGGAAGTCGGAACTAAAAACAGAGCAAAGGCAAAGAAAACAAAAAAAGAAATTAACATATAACACTCATAATAATAACAAAACCAACTGTATATACTTTTATAATACCAACAAGAAAATCTGATTTTTTTTCATTATCTCCATAATTTCCCTTCCATTTTCTTTCCCTCAGTTTTCTTTTGAGTTCAACATGTAGCGTGAAAGATTTGACTAATTCGTTCTCCATGCATTATTACAATTTACAAAACCTTAGACCAAACAAAATGCTAAAGTCAAAACCAATGGATTTTTGAAAATTTCACTATAATTTGTTTTCTTTACTTTTTAAAGTCAATAATAATTTTTGGTTCACCATAAATTAACTAGAGTAAAATTCCTAATAAACTTCAAATTTCAGGCTTGCCATACTCTGAAGTCATAAACTTTCAACAATTACAAACCCAGGTAAGTACAATCCTAGTCCCAAAACGTGGGTACCATAAAATGAACTCCTATTTTAAGAAAATTCTATCAATTTCCCATTTAACCTCCAACCAATTTCATAGCTCAAATTGACACTCTCATTTAGTTTGAGACAATAGGATGAAGTGCTATATATATACTGTATCATTACACAACAGAAACATAACAATTAAACTGTATATATATATATATATATAAACATAAAAATTAAACTGTAATACATACATCTTGGCGAGAGTAAGTATAGGCAAGTGCCATTTTCGACTGCATATTACCAGCATCGGATGCAAAATAATGGTACATAAAAGACTTAGCTTTGTTCCTCTCCCTCAACATTCCCATATTATACAAAAACCCCATCGCCGATTGGGCATGCGCATACCCACTCCCCGCCGCCGCCTCGATCTCCGACGCACCCTCCTCCATCCTTCTCAGGTCGCCCCGGCTCACGGCGCTCACTATTTTATTCAACCCCGAGTAGTACAGCGATTCAGCACCCGCCCCATCACCGCCGGGCGCCGTCGGGTCGGGTGTGGAGTCAGGCTCGAAGATCGGGCGCCAGGATCCTGGGTCGAGCTCGTCATCGGATTTCGACTCGGAGTCGCCGAACTCGTCCCAATCGGAGTTGGAGGCGTCGGAATCAGGGGAGAGGGAATCGGCCGGCGGTGGGTCCTTAAGGTCGTCCTGGGAGAGGACGAGGACGAATGGGCGGGCGGTTGTGGAAAGAGGGAGGAGGGTGAGAAACAGGAAAGCGAGGGTCAGGGAGAGAATTCTTTGATTTTTTCTGCGCATTTTCTTCTTGATTGTTCTTGTTCTTGGGGTAAGTTTAGAGTTTTGGACAGTGAAGAAGAAGAAGAAGAAGAAGAAGAAGAAAAGGGTGAGAGAGAGAGACTGTGGTTGTACGAATGTATGTGTTATTTGGTGCTGTTGTGTCATTTGGTGTTGTTTGGACCAATAGGAGGTTGCCAACTCATATTATGCTGGTGGCAGCAATTTGATTTTGATTTGAGTTGGAATTTTTTAAAACCCAAAACACCCTTCTTTTATTTAAAGTGGATAATGCATGTTATAAATTGATTAAATTAATTTATAAAAGATTGAAAACTTTTAAAATACAGTATTACCTGATTTATATTTCCATTCATGAAAATGAGCGAAAACATAAACATATAAACATTCACATTTTCCTTAATGATTTAAAGGAATTGCACATCCGTTCGTATTGTTTTAAACTCTTAACTTTTGCTCATTCAATAAAATTTTGTTGATATTTTTTGATAATTTCATTACTCTTTCCGTCTCATAATTATAGGCTGATTTTTTATTTTGAGATATCCTAATATATAGGCTACTTACTACTCCCTCCGTCTCATAGTTATGGGCTAATTTCTTTTGGCACATAATTTAAAAAAATCAGTTTAAGTGACAATTTTTAATAAAAAAATTTCATATATACCCCTTAATATGAAATTAATGAATAAGTTAATTATTCCTTAATTATCACACTGGAACTCTAAACTTCATTGATTGACGTGTACTGACTATTAAAGTTCATAACCATAAAACTATAATCAAAGATGGAGTTTTTAATCTACATAAAATATGTTAAGCTAGTAAAGCCTAAAAAGTTGAATTCTTTTATTGAGAATACAACAACATTAAATATGGTGATAAAAATAATGACATTGAATGTTATTTTTTTTTAAAAAGAGTAAATGTTGAATATTTATTATAAGGGTATAAAAGTAAAACAATGAATCAACTAAATTTTATAAATAGTAAGTAGCCTATATATTGGGACATCTCAAAATAGAAAATCAGCGTATAACTATGGGACGGATGGAGTATTTATAAAATTTAGTTGGTTCATTGTTTTACTTTTATGCCCTTATAATAAATATTCAACATTTACTCTTTTTTTAAAAAAAATAACATTCAATGTCATTATTTTTATCACCACATTTAATGTTGTTGTATTCTCAATAAAAGAATTCAACTTTTTAGGCTTTACTAGTTTAATTAACATATTTTATGTAGATTAAAAACTCCATATTTGGTTATAGTTTTATGGTTTTAGATTTTAATGGTCAATACACATTAATCAATGAAGTTTAGAGTTTCAGTGTGATAAGTAAAGAGTAGTTAACTTATTCATTAATTTCATATTATGGGGTATATGTAGAAATTTTTTGTTAAAAATTGCCACTTAAACTATGTACCAAAAAAAATCAACATATAACTATGAGACGGATGTAGTATTTTTTTTATTTTTATAAATGTTTAGAAATATGCAATTAAATTTTAGTCACCTTACTAGCTTTTTAGCTTGCTACATACAGTACTTTGGGCTGCTAACGAATTACAATTGGGGGCAGTCCGGTGCACTAATGACCGGTACTGTCCGGTACTCTTTGTTAATTTTTTTTTTTAATTTTTTTTACCACAATTATAACAAAAAAAAATTAACAAAGAGTACCGGACGGTACCGGTCATTAGTGCACCGGATCGCCCCCCAACCCAACGAATTATGGGTTTTACAATGGAATTGGGGGGATAGGGGGGCCTCCGGTAGCCTTAATGACCGGACCGGTGCCTTTTTTTTTTAAAATATATTTTCTTTTACAGTTTTTTGTTCAAACTTGCTCTATTATTTTTATTTATTTTTCTCATTATTGTGGGTAAAAAACAAAAAAAATAAAATCAAAGTGCACTAGGGGTGATCATTCGGTTATAACCGAACCGAAATGGCTATTCGGTTATAACCGAAAATTGAATTATCAATAATTTCACTATCTGAAATACTAACCGAAATTTGAAACTAACCGAATTATCGAATACCGAATTACTGAATGTACAATTCGGTAATTCGGATAATAATCGAAGCTGTGCTCAAATTCGACTAAACCAAACACACCTAACAAGAAAAATCATTAACTCCCCAACTTAACTGAATTCACTCGACCACTGTATGTAGAGAAAGAAACATAAGACATATCAATTCATCATCTACTCTTATCTGCATCTAAATTTACTCCCTATTCCACCCAAATTTTTAAGCTCACAAGCTCATTTTTCCTTTTTCTCTCCTCAGTAGAAGGAGTTCAGAGGGAAATTAAAGTGATTAGAATTCATCATTGTAGGATCGAGATGAAGAAGCTGAAGAGCTTTTACAAAAAATATGGATACCCTTGGCGTATATGACTGCAGTTCACTAAAATGTATTGTTAATGGAGCAAAAACAACAACGATAGAAGATCAAGAAGGTTTTCACAGCGAGATCGTCTTCCCCGTTCTAAAAACTCTAAGCCTCGTGAATAAGCTCAGATCTCAGATCATGTTACGCCACCGTTACGCCACCTCCGACGGCTCTTCCGCCTCCGTCTTCGTCGAATCCAAGCTCAAATCTCAGATCTCTTACGCCACCTTCGTCGATTTGAGTGAGGACTGAGGATTGAGAATCGAGAATTCGAGATCTCAGATCTGGCGAGTGGAACCAAAATCATACTGAATTACTGAATTACCAATAATGAAAACTGATATAAGTTACAGATAGTGGAGTATTATAAAATTTAATTTTTCAAGTATTAAATTTCGGTTATTCGGGTTTCCGAATAACCTATTTTTTGAAAACCGGAATCAAAACCGAATATTGAATAATAATTCGGATATAACCAAAATTCTGAAAAAAAATCGAAAAATCGAAATAATTCGGTTCGGTTCAGTAATTCGGTTTTATCCGTTTTTTGCTCACTCCTATGCATCGGTCATTAAGGCACCGGACCGCCCCTTGATCCGTTACAATGATTGTAAGACCCCGAATTTTATGAAATAAAAATATTCAATTTTTCTTATAATTACTATTCAATAAATGGTTAAATTGATAAAAGTTAAAGTTAAGGGTGATATATGAATTTTTTTTCAAAATAAGCAAGTGGTTATAAAATAATCATTGTTGTCGTGGAATATTCGTTTGGTCGTGGAATATTCTTGTTGTCGGGGAATATTCGTACGACGGCGCAGTCATTAGTGGGCCCCATAACAGAATAACTGTCGGATGAAGAAAACGACAAATTTGAGTTTTTATAAATAACGGCGTAGTTGTTATCGTTAACACCATTGGAATACCTGGTGGTTGAAATACAGTAATACGCGTAGTTGCACAGTAGCACACGGTATTGCACAATATTTTTTCAATTATTGATCCTTAAGTGAGAATGCACTAATCAATAATTATTACAGTAATTACTGTTCAATGTTTTATTTTATTGAATCAATAATTGATGCGTTGATATTTTATATTATTGTTGTTTCAATAATTGTCACTACACAATATCTCCATTATCAGATCAATAATTCATATTATTTGAATAATATTATTAGATAGCATTATTGACAATGTCTAGAAAGTTCTGTCAAGGAGAGGTTTGGTCACCTAATTACGCGCCAGTAAGGAGAAATCCTTATCTGAAAGCTCCCTCTTTCCTGGGAACGGCCTGGTTGTCATAAATGTGATTCTGTAATATTATTTGTGAATAATTAATTATTGATTCATATGATAATGAAATATTTATTTGATGGGGATATAAATGATGAATTTATTTATGTGGTTATAAATGAAGGAATTAATGTTGAGGAATTTTATCAATATTTTATCGGATTGGAGGTATTAAAAGATCAAATCAGTGTTCTTACAGCTTTATTGCATGAGTTATAATTTTTAATCTGACCGTTGGATCGCTGTGATTTTTGGATATGTTATGCATATATAAGTTGAGTATATGTTCACAAATTTTGAACCGTTAAAAATGAACGAATAATTTGTTATGAATTTTAAGAGGTGACTGATTCGAAAATTAGGTTTATAAATAATTTTGGTAGAAAATTCTAGAAATGGGTGGGCCCCACTTTTGGTTGTTGGGGAAGATGGCTGATTTTTGGTGGGTGGAATAGTAGCAGGTAAAGCCATCAGGTAGCAGGTCAAGTCTTCTTCGGCGTGCTAATATTTTTCTATAAATAGAGGGCTAAGTTAGAATTGAAAATCACACCAGAATTCATAAGTTTTCTCTCTTTTTCTCTATAGATTAATGAGTGTATTTTGTGAGTATTTAGATACTTGGTGAGTTGCTATTCATCAGTGCAAGTTTACTTCAGTGTCATATCCGATATCCAGTCAGAAGTGCTGCTCTTTAGAGATAAGGGATAATAAGGGATAGTAAGGGATGTTATTTTCTTTCTAATGATGTTATTCTTTCAATATCATTATACTGAAATATTGGTATGGATTTTATTGTGGAATTTCTACCTTTTTGAGTCAGAGTTACTATTTACGTATACGGCACTATTCATGTATATGGCACTATTCATGTATATGACATTATTTACGTATATGACATTATTTATGTATACAGTACTATGTACGAATACGGAGTACTATTCACGAGTTATTATTCATGAGTTACTATTCACGAGTTACTATTCACGAGTTACTATTTACGGGTTAATATTCACGGCTATTCATGACAAAATTGATTTCTTTTTCTAACCAAATTATCGTTGATTTATGAATCTTACTCTTGAAATTAAATCCATGTTTTGATCATATTATTTTTATTATCATATATAACATTTTTATAATCTTAGTGATGAAATTTCTCTTTCACTTAAGTGTAAAGATGGGTAGATTATTGGTATGATCATGACTATGGGTTCTCTTTGGCCAGTAGTGCAAAGTTGAATTGTTGACTGTTATGATCATGACCATTGAATTTATAATTGAATATCTTTAGCTTAAGTGCAAAGGTGAATTGATCAACATAGTTATAATTATTGTTTTTATAAATTCTGAAATTATTATATATTTCTTGGAGATAATAATATATTTGGCCTGTAGTGCAAATATGAACTGTTGATGAATATATTTGGCCTGTAGTGTAAATATGAACTGTTGATGAATATCTTTGGCATGTAGTGCAAAGATGAAATGTTGTTGAATATCTTTGGCCAGTAGTGCAAAGATGAACTGTTGACGAATATCTTTGGCCGTAGTGCAAAGATGAAATTGTTAGTATGATTATAAACATGAACTGTGATTTGGTATAACCATGATCTTTGATGTTTCAGGTAAAGACATGTGATGAAAATTATCTTCGTCCTAGATGCGAAGAGGAATTTAGAATTACAATTATGATTATGAGTTATTTATATAATTATGGAAAGGAACTGTTGATTAATATTACAGGGATAAAATATTGTTGGTGGACTTTTAATGTGGAGAATATAATAGACTTTATGGTCTATTTGACTCTTCTAATGGATTGCTCGTTCCGCTGCAACTATGGTTGCAAATTTTTATCATCTACCATATGTTCTAAATCTCTGATTTATTACTGTTGAAGGCTATTGATAATTTATTTATCTTTAGTCATTATATTCTTTACTGAGCTAGTTGTGCTCACCCTTTTGCTTCACAATTCCTTTCAGATAATAAGAGTGTAGCTGGGTCGAGCGGGGGTAATAGGGGAATAGAACGGTGGTCATCATTTAGTAGTTATATTTGGTGAATCAAATAGGG
Organism: Panax japonicus; assembly: GCA_020205505.1. Classification (NCBI taxonomy): domain Eukaryota; kingdom Viridiplantae; phylum Streptophyta; class Magnoliopsida; order Apiales; family Araliaceae; genus Panax; species Panax japonicus. Next base: position 76,204,742 of record CM035096.1, on the reverse strand, counting down.
TGAGGCGAACCCAACGTTGAAAGGGTGTTTTGCCACTATCATACAAGATGTCTAAAGAAATACAACCTCGTGTCATCATAAGGCAGGGTTGTGCACATCCACTTACCGAGTATATCTACGAGCACTACCTATTAATCTTGGTGTTTGGTTGAAGTATAACTCTCAATTAGAGACAATGGAGATAATGATATGTCAAGAGAAGACTCACCATTGGAAAGAATATGATAGTAATCTTCTCATATTTCTTTGGGGTCTATTGGGTCAACCAAGGATAATTCTGTGGCCATATGATATCTATCATAACCTAGACGCGTGGCCTCCCATGTACGAAGGTTTCCTTGAGCATTTCCCAAAGATTTTAATTTCTAAAACAGTTTTTGACTATACCTTTATGTAAGGTGTCATTGTGACGTGCTATCCAAGGTTGGGATGAGAGTCACAGTTAGTATATATTTGTATCAAAACTCACAGCATATGTGTTGTTGTATTTTGCACGACAATTGTTGTAATAAATTTGTAGTTATTTTCTGTATCATGTATTTGGCGACTCAGAATAGGTTGGATGGATTGGACCTATTTTGGGGTCGTCACAATGATGCCATTTTTTATCAATAAGTCTAGGAGGATATTTTTCTAGTGACATTCTAGTGATTTTTTTTATTCATCCAAAAAATGTATAATATTTATTCCAATTGAAATTTTTATAAAAAATAGTATTTTAGGTGTAATTTGGATACATAGAAGAAACAGGGTCTGTACAGACTGTACAACCATAGAGATATTTTAGGCCAACAAAGGGTAGAACTGTGATTCATCTCTAATTTTGGTGAAAGAATATTTAGGTAAAAATAGTGTTAAACAAACCTTGGTATGCAAATATTTTTAAACATTAAATGAGACTAGTTCATTGTCTACGCCGCTGGGGGTTCCGCAAATTCGCTGTTTTTACCCTTTTCAATTCCAATTTGGTTATTTAGGTTAAAGGGTGAGTTTTAGGGAAAAAATTAAAATAAATACCGACAACTTGTAAATAATTTTTAATGTATGTACCAACTTATCCAGATTTTGAAAGTTTTCGCAATATGACCCAATATATAGGCACTCCAGACTTCCATGAAAACACGTTTACGGCATCTTGTTAATTTCCTAAGCATGAAGTGTGTGTTTTTGAGAAAACTTTTTATTTGACTTGTATTAAGTGCTTTGATTTTAAGAGTTGTTATAGGTCTTGCTAAATTTAACCTATGAGCGAAATATTCGTTGTTTTTACCCTTTTGGATTTCGATTTGGTTATTTGGTTCAAATGCTGAGTTTTAGGAAAAAACCCTAAATAAATGTCGACAACTTCAAAAGATTGATTTTAATGATTTGACCGAATTAGATAGAGTCACCAGTTGGTCTAATTTTCAATGGATTTACTAACTCATCCGGATTTTAAATGTTTTCGCAATATGACCCAATATATTACTCAATAAAATTGGTTTGAAACTCGAGATTCATACTGTGACGCCCCCAAAATCGGTATACATCACCTATTCTAAGTCGTCAAATACATAGTACAAAATTCAAATATAATTTAATTATACAACAGTCGTGTAAAATACGTCTAAACATATGCTGTGAGTTTTAATACAAATATTGTCATCTAGACAATATACAAACTCAATGGGGTCCTTATTACATTTATTATCACACTATTTCATAGAATAGTGAGGACTACTAATGCTATTATCTGGACCATCACTCTGTTCCCCGACTAGTCCCTGCTACGTTCTAATTTCCTTAATAGAACAATGAAAGCATAAGGGTGAGCTCAACTAGCCCAGTAAGAAATATTATGACTAAGATAATGCAGAATAAATCATCATTAGCCTTCAACAGTGTTAAACTGATAAAATATAACAAATATCAAGTTTAACTGCAGTGGAACAAGCAATCCATTAGAAGAGTCAAGTAGAGAATAAAATCTACTATCTTATATGATTTAAAAGGTTTTTCATTACTTTTATCGCCGAGATTCAGCTTAATAAATAATCCACATTATCCCTGCACTACGACCAATGATATTCATTAGTATCACACCCACAAATTATCCATGCACCACAGCCAAGGATATTCGTGTATTCATCAATGGTCATGATCATGCCACACCTGATGACCCCTTGACGAACTGCCTTGAAGATCATTCTCCTTGGTACTTGATGGCTGCACATGAGAGGCTTCTAAGATGACTGTAATCACTTCTGTTAGGTACTTAGAAGCTGTCTCATGCTTGACACCAAGATGGCTTTTGTGATCTCCCTTCTTGCTACTTAATGCCTTCTCATGATGGACTTGCTAAGATGACTGTAGGCTCTTCTCTATTGTACTTAGAGTCTTCCCATGATGGACATCCAGATGGCATGATGCTCTTCTTTCTCTCGGCAGTTCAGAAAACTCTTCATGTAGTTGAACTCTCACTTCTACATAGTAGAACTCACACTTCTACTTCTTGTTTAATCTGACTTCTGAGTGTTCTTGGTGGATCGTAGAGTGAGCCTTCGGACTTACTATCACTCGGTTGGATCAATCCACCTTTTTCTCCAAAATGCACAAAACCAGCAAGCTTTGATCTTTGAAGCTCTTTCTCATTTATACTTCTTCCCAATCCTTCCGTTGGAAAGTAACCGTTGAAGGATATTCAAATATTTTCACAGATCTCAAGTTGTTTGAGGTAGACTGCTTGATGTAACTTGTCATACTTTTTCTGACGCTACAGTCTACTGTTTCACCTACCCTGTCAGATGTATCACTTTTATGTCTTGGGCAGGTCAAAGACTTTACTTATTCTGATTTCTTGATCAGAGGTTGTCCTTTTGCATCGATGCTCTCAATAAGCATTTGTCCGAATGTTACCCTTCAGATTGAACTGTTTCCAATGCTTCAGTCTTCAGGTATTCGAACTCTACGATTCTGATGCATGTCTTCAAGGACCTGATCGTAGTGTCTTGTTGATTGTTGCTCAATGACTAGTAGAGTTAACACTACGATCCTGAAGAGTGTTGATCGGATCTTCAATGTAGAACACCTCTTCCTTGTATTGTGCAGTGCTTCAATACTTCTATTTTCTTCGACTGTTCTCAAATACTGATGGCCTAATTCCTTGCTCTGATACCCTTCTGAATATCAAGACACTTCAGATTTGTGGCACGTCCAGCTTGCTTTCTCCTGGTAATCTTCCGTTCACTTATCATCAATGAACTGACCCTGCACTTAATCACTTTAGCCTTGCTCTTCAGAAGCTGACCAGTATCTCGGTTCACCTTCCATAAGTTCCTTCTTTGTTTGGCAAACACTATGATCTTGGTTGTTTCCAAGATCCTTGTCTTCTGTTCTCTTGACAATAACTGCATTAGCTGACTTTTCCTTAGTCAGCTGCTGAAGTCTTCTTTGAATCATCTTGTTGGAAGACTTCATTATGAATGGCCTTTCAACTCAATCTTGATGCTGATTGGATTGGTGCTTAGTTCTTCTGCTAGCCTGTATGTCATTCGTTGAGTGCTTTCTGGTTCCCTTACTGTAGATTGCATCTTTGCAATGCCAACCAGAGGCTTCGTTCCTTTAGATATTCTGGGAGTGCTCATTCATTGAGAACAGTATCTACTCTATGATTCTGACTTAGCATTGTGAGCACTTTTGTTGGAGTCGTAGTTCTGCACTCTACGATTCAGCTCCGGCTGTGTAGACACTACGATCCTGAGATCAGATCTTGACACACTACTATTTCTGCCTTGTGCTTGTTGTCTTCATCTGATCTTACGCGACTACGATCTCTACCTTCACTTAATGAACTCTACGAACTCAGAGTGTAGTCTACGATCCTTGACTTTGTTCCGGCAGACAATCGTTCGGCTCATAGGCAGGTTGTCTCTACGATTCTGAACATAACTTCCTCAACACACTATGTTCCTGAGGAAGCTCTTCTCGACACACTACAATCCTTCTTCGTTTCCCTTGGAAGTCTACGAACTCCGAGATCTCACTATCTTGCATACTCCTATTCTGCCTCGATAGCTCCCGAGTTAACTTTGACCCTCCTGACAGACTACGACTTCTGGTGCAGTGCTTGACGATCAGATAAGCATATCTATTATATCATAAGATCAACCTAACAAGCTTGATCTTTCTATATTTATAGTCCTTGTACATCATTTCTTTTTAAGGACTTTACAAAGCTGTTTTGCTTTATGTAGGATCAACCTAACATATTTGATCAATTAATTCTAAGTCCTTGTACACATATTTCTATTATCTATCAGAGGACTTTACAACTTTTCTTAATGCAAGCATACTTGCATATTATTCATTCATATACATATATACATATATATATATATATATATATATATATATCATAATCAAATCATATATAAATAGGAATAACATTCTCATGCTTATTCCTGACATAATATAAAGGTATTATATAAGTAATATATGTAATATATATATATATAGGAAGTCCTGTTGATTCATAGGTTGGAGGGGAAGTTCACGTGATTATGTATATATATAGTATGTTAAGTGGTGGAATAGGGGATATCACGGGATTTACCTCGTGAATGCAGAAATTGACATATGTTATATATATAAATAATATATATAATATATATTATATTTTATTTAAAAATTTTTATTTTATTAGAATATTTTATTGTATAGTATCCTTTCCATTCTTCTATAAATAGAAGTTCATTCCTTCATTATTTCTTACGAATTCACTGAAACTCTAGAGAGAGAATTTATAGAGAAAACTATAGAAAAGTATTCTGCTACTTCCCTACTCTTATATCCAGTTTCTTTTACAGTAAGGGGTATTATTTCTTTTGTATTCATGAAGAGAACTTCTGTTATTTCATTATTTATTATTCTGTTGTAATAACCTGTATACGCGGGCTACCCTATACTTGATGAAATTCTTCTGTTATTCCATTCGTTATTATTATGTTGGAATATCCTGTATGTGCGTTTTACGCCAGACCTGATTCCGTATTTATTATTCTGTTGGAATATCCTGTCTGTGCATTTTACGTCGGACCTAGTTCCGTTAATTATTATTCTGTTGGAATAACCTGTCTGTGCGGTCTATCGCATGCCTGGTGATTTCTTTTGTTATTTTATTCTTTATTATACTCAGTTGGTTAAAGTTTTGACTTCTATACTCCATGAAATTAGTAAAATATCCTTGATATTTGCGCTTCATCCAGTATCTTTTCATGGAAATATTCTTCTGAGCATTCTTGAATTTTACTCTACAAAACAGTATCATGTTGACAATTTGGACGTTATTGGTTCCTGGATAAATTAATTCTTGAACTTGTTTTATTGAATTCTTATATTATTGTCATCATCCTCATGTTTATATTTTGTTGAAAGTCATCTTTGGCCTATAGTGCATAGATGGACTTGGTATGATTATGACTAGGGATTATTCGGTGTAATCATGACCGTAATGTTACAAATGATGTGGAAAAAGTCCTCATTGACCCGTAGTGCATTGATGGACAGTTGTTGGCATGATTATGACTATTAATGAATACACGAATGTCTTTGGCCCGTAGTGCATGGATAATTTGTGGCCGTGATACTAAAGAATATCCTTGGCCGTAGTGCAGGGGTGATTCAATGATCTGGATTATTTATTAAGCTGAGTCTCAGCGATAACAGTGATGAAAAACCTTTTAAATCATAAAAGATAGTAGATTTTATTTTCTACTTGACTCTTTTAATGGATTGCTTGTTTCGCTGCAGTTAAACTTTATGTCTATCATATTTTATCAGTTTAACATTGTTGAAAACTAATGATAATTTATTCTGCATTATCTTAGTCATAATATTTCTTACTGGGCTAGTTGAGCTCATCCTTTCTTTCACTGTTCTCTTCAGGAAATGAGAATATAGCTGGGACGAGTAGGGGAACGGAGTGATGGTCCAGAGGATAGCATTAGTAGTCCTCACTATTCTATGAAATAGTGTGTTAATAAATGTATTGAGGACTTATTTTGAGTTTTAATACTGTCTAGAAGACAATGTTTGTATTGAAACTCACAACTTATGTTGTATATTTAAAGATTGTATTTGTATTCTGTACCATGTATTTGGCGACTCAAAATAGGTGATGTATACCTATTTTGGGGGCGTCACATCAATAGTATTAAGAATTTGGATGACTGGCTTGCCACGTATGAAATAACTTATTTATTTATTTTTTTCAAAAGCCACGTAGGAAAATCAACCCAATTTTTTGACGTCCGTCTGTAAAATTGGACAGAATGGGTTGATTGAACATTTTTAAAAAGTACAGTGGGCTAATTGAATATTTTAAGAGCACAGTGGCTAATTGCTTAAAACACTACAACCACACTGGTGAAAAAGTGCTTTTTGCCGATAAGATATTGTATTAGTTTTTATTGTAAAGTAATTCCCTCTTGAGGAGGGTGATCCTTTTCCTTCTTATTCTCTCGCGTGCTCTCCCCTTTCCCTTCTCATTTTACCCGTGAAGCATTCCTTTCCTCACCCGTGAACTTCACCTTGCCTATATAAGGCAACAATAAGTCTACGCCGACCGCTTTCTTCTGACCGAATTGGTGACCGGTCGGAAATTTTAATTTTTTTAATTTTTTTTTGCTTTTGACTATAAAATAATTAATGTGATTTATTGGAATTAAAATTTTTACAAAATACAGTGATTTAAGTGTCATTTGGATACATGTAAAAAATAGAGTTGTACAGTCTGTGCAACCCTGTTTTTTACATGTATCCAAATGATACCTAAATCACTGTATTTTATAAAAAATTTAGTTCTAATAAATCACATTAATTATTTCGTAGTCAAAAGCGCAAAAAAAAAATTAGAAAATAAATAAAATTTTCGACCGACCACTAATCCGGTCGGTATAAAGCGGTCGACGTAGAAGAACTCTATAAGGCAATGTTGCTGAATGAAAATGAAGAAATTTTCTCAATCTTTTCTCTCTTTATTCTCTCTGAATAATATGCAAGTATAAGAGTATCTTTCTACACTTTGCTAAAGTTTTATAATAGTTTTGCTTTATTGTGTTGGGCTTCGGCACAGAAACGCACAGCGGAAATTAAAATTTTAAAGCAATTTCCGAAACCCTAAAACAGGATCCATGCGAAAATCAATTAATTCAGAGGTTTAGAGATTATACCAGATATAAACAAAAACGAGAATCTGAAACCGACTGCGCCTCGAATCTCCAACGCAATACAAACCGATTGCGCCTCTACAGTATCCACACGAACGCCGCACGAACCGTCGAACGATTCTGCAATAAGAAGGACTTGCGGTACTAGCCACCAAAAGGAATGGATTTTTTGAAACTGTTTTCTCTTTAGTATCTCTCTAAGAGCGGCTAGGGTTTTTCAATTATGATATCTTACCCTAAGTAGCTGCTATATATCATATATATAGTAGTTAAAAGGAATTAATCAAAATCAAAACCTAATTTTATAAAATTCGAATCTATATATATATATATATATATATATATATCTTAATTAAGTCTTACTTAATTAATATACATATATACAAATTCTCCTTTTAATTTAAATTCGTGATTTAAATACTATTAATCATATTAATATATTTAAATCCTTAAAATTTAAATTAATTCCCTTTTAAATAACGTTCTATGTGTGTGACCCTATAGGTTATTATTACGTTAGCAATAATTTTAAAATCATATTATAAAATTATAAACAGTGAGCGGCATCTAGTAATGCATCACTGCTACCCAAGTAATAATAAGATCGATGATTCGATGCAACCTTTTGTGACCAATGTTTCAATGCAATTTAATCCTTTTAACCTTAATATCCTAGATTAAACTCGAGTCATGGAATGTGTCATACTCTTCATAATTTAATCTGAGTTTTCTTGATCAATGAGTAGACTATATGAAACAAATCACTATTTGAGCATGACCATGCATTTCATAGTCCTACTCAATCAAGAGGCCTATGAATATCACCCATAATATATAGGATGGTTAAATTCCATCTAGATCACTCATATTTCTCACATGATCAATGATGAACCCAATAATCACCTTTATAGTCCACCCTATTAAAGGTGACATTTGATGATATCAAAATACATAAATTCTCGTGTAGTAATATAGCGATTTCAGGTCGGAGGACCATTGCATCATTGTCACTATGAGAATTGCTAATGACACTTCGCATAATGCTCCATATAGAATTCTCATGGTGGGTCTGTCCAGTACATCGTTCTCTAACATGTACCTATGCATTGACTTAATATCTCATATATTTATGACCAATGAGATTTGGTCATCAGTCAATCCACATACTAGTCTCAATGCATCATTGTTGTCCCATCAACAATGATACTCGACTAGGGACATTTAAGAACACTGATACTAATGGTAATATATAATCTCATGTTCAAGTCACATACTTGAAACTATATAATTTGTATCACTATTCTAAGGAATTTTATTATGTTAACAATTATATTACGCAGTAAATAAAACCATAATAAAATCATATATTTATTCAATCAAATATAATATCAAAACGTTAAGCAATTATCTCAAATAATTGGCCTCTAGGGCATAAACTCTAACATATTGGTGGTATTGTATTATTAGTGTACTATTGTATCGTTGATATTATTATTTTACTGTGGTTGTATTTGTGAATTAAATAGTAAATATTTTAATTTTTTTTACTTATAAGTATGGCTGCAAACGAGCTTAATAGTTCGGGCTCAACTTGAAAAAATATGAGCAAACTTCGAATTCGTTAATAATATGATCCAAATCTAAGCATAAAAAATTGTTCGAATAAAAATATGAGTAGAGTCTGAGCATATACTCGACTAATTTAATATTCAAACTACTCGAATTCTCAATTATGATTCGATACATACTCGATTGATACAGATTCGATTAGATACTCGATACATTCTCTTATAATATATACAAAATTAAATCAAATTGGGTTAATTAATTATTATTATTTTGTTTTATTTTTTATTTTAATTGTGATTTTATATTTGTAAAGTGTAATAGTAAATATATTTTCTCATTTTTAAGTAAAATAACAAATTCAAATATAATTATATTTATTATAAAGCTAGTTATTATGTAGATACTCGAATTATAGCTTGAATTTGAAGTTCGCAAGTAGTTTGAATATAATTCGATCCGAGTCGAATCGAATTCGAGTAATAAATATTCGAGTCGAGTTGAATCGGATACAATTTGATTTCGAGTCGAATTCGAGTATGAATTTAACGTTTGGAGTTGAATTCAAATAGCTTTCTGTTCGATTCGATTCGACTCGTTTACACCCTTACTTATAAGAAATTAGACTTTCAAAATTGTGAACCAAAAATAGCGTAATACTCGATTGTTTGCACTGTTCGTTAAATTTAACCAACATAATTCACTTTTCTATGGAAAAAAAAGTTGGAGAACAGGTAAGTGGCCTATGCACAACTAATTTAACTACGAGGGAGATACGTGTCAAGAAAAGTATTTAAGGATTACATTTACAAAAACACGACAAATTGGAGGGATAAATTTGCATTTTAGTCCAAGCGTTCATCTCACTTGTACAGTCAAACCCCGTCCTCCTCCTTTGCCGTGGTCAGTCTGTTGCCCACCATGTCTGTAGAGATCAAACTGTCCCGATCAAACCGTATTTATCGCCCTAATGTTAATTCTCTCTCTTTATATATACAAAACCCTAGCATCTTACACATATATTTTCGTATAATGGATTTATATGTATATATTATTTTGATCAAAGTTGAATGTTGCAGGAACCTCTAGAAGGCAAAATCATTACAAAGCTTTCTTCTTCTATATCTCATCAAGGAATTCGCCTCACTGTCAATGGATCTGTCAATTTGCAGGTCCTATTTTTTGCTTCATTTTCAGTCCCTTTTTTAAAATTTTTTTCGTCTAATACTTTCAAGTTTCAATCACGATATATAGAGACATATTATTCCTCGTTGTTGTTGTTTTTAAGGTTCGGGGAGGGTCAGCTGGAGTCATCGAGTCTTTTTATGGTGTTGTCAAGCCTATCCCGATTCTGTAAGCTCCCCCTTCTATTTTTACTATATAAGATGATTTATTAGGATGAGTGAGAAATTCAAAATCAGTTGTATTTTATTTTTTATATATATATATATATCCCTTATTTTTTTTAAAATAGCCCCCCATTTGGTTGTACATTCGGCATTAATTGTAATTTTAAGGACTGCTAAAAAATTCAAAATTTTTTGAGGGGTAGTGAAGCTTTCTTTATTCACTTTAACATGAACTATCAAATTATGTTTTTGCTTTTTGTTTGTTTGTTTTTTGAAATTATTGGTGGCGGAATCTGTTAGAACATTTGACATAGTCTCACAGCTAAACGTTCACCCCATAAGAACTGTGCACGGGGCAAATCCAAGAACGAGTTTTGTTTTAATTTACATAGAGACATAGATGAGGAAGAAAATGTGCAAAAGTAATTGAAAATGAAGTGAGAAATGGATGGTTAAAGAAAGGTGAGGGAGAAAATGAGGAGGCTAGTAAGTTTTTGTGTGTTAGTAGGACTTTGATCAAAAGTGCATCCAAGCACTTTGGTTTTATGTTTTTACTGGAATATTGATGGATGTATAGCACAGCAAAGTGGGGATGAATTGAGGTTAGATTGTATAATGTAACAAAAATATCTTGTAGACCTTCTTTCCATATAGGTGGAAGGGATTATATTATAAAGTAATGTAGGAGACACCTAATGGAGATAATAAGAGAGGCCAAATCTTACTTCCATTCTTAGATTGTTTTCGGTTCACCTAATAGGATTTTCGCGAAAAAACAGTCTTCATAAATGTACTTGGGATTGTGTTGTAATTGTAATGCTATTACATTGCATACATTTACTGCATCCAAATACCAAATTGTATTTTATTACTGTAAGTATATGATTGTAATTCCTGCCTAGTTCATTTACCTCCTAAAGTTGACGAATAATTTTTTTTTCTTTCTTAAAAGTTCAAATATTACATCAGTTGTAATCATTTCTGTTTTGTCATTTGTGGCCTACAACATTATAGATGTAACTATCTAATAAATAAATGGAAGGTGTAACGAAAATGTGCCAAATTGATGTAATAATTACCTATATAATGATCTGATAATCCTTAATGGACAAACCATACACATATATGTTACATTAACGCAATGACCTATTGAATGGAGCTATTACATTGATGTTCACAAATCAAACGCTACTTCAGTAACAGTAATAGCTTAATGATACTACAGAATAGATATAAAAGACCCCAAGTGGAGATACCAAGAAATACCAAATCCTGCTCTTCCTTTATTAATACCAGTGTACATTCACAAACACACGATAATATATTTTTGTCATACATGCAGATATTCAACATATCATTAAAATGGAAATTTTACAAGATGACTATGAATTTATTTATTTCCTTTTCTATAATGACCTAGAGTTTTTATTCCTTGTATGTTGATTTGGCTTCTCTTATTTTCCAAATGTTACAAATTAACAGCTCATTTGGTCTCTGTTTTTTCCCCTTTTTCCTCTGAGGTATTTTCTCTCAACATCATGTGGATCTCATCTATTAACATCCTTATTCAACTTGTAATCACCTGAAAAAAAGATCTTAACTGAATATTAATTTCAAGTTACTGGTTCCAATCATCATACTTGGGACCAAACGTACCTATCAGAAAAAAATTAAAAAACTTGCCATGTCTGAAGAAAAACTAAATATTACTTACTGTACAATATTTTTTGGTTTTATGCTTTGGACTCTTTGTTTATAAACTTAATTGTACAGCTAAGAAGTAAGAAGTCTGCAATCCAAAAGTGAATATCTACATCTGGTTTCTTTTTCACTTATACTTTTTAGGCTTGAGTTTTTGTGTGGATGAGCCTCACCTTTACTATTTATGGTATTTGTTCTTACTTGATCGTTTTCTTCACCAACAACAGGAAGAGGAGTCTCGTGGTTCAATCTTCCGGAAAGATTGGTTCAAATGTAACAGAGGTATGATGAAATAGATGCAAATTTATGTCATCTCTCTGGTGTTGTAAATGTTTTTCTGATCACTGATGGTTAATGAAATTTTATTTACATGAAGACAAGCTATTGGCCTATTGCCATTTGCAAAATCTTGTATTTTGTGCTCTAAAACTTAAAAGCTATGTGCCAGGTTTTGTTCCCTAAAGTTCTCATGTCATGCATTCTTGTCAATTTTCACTTTTCCTCTAGTAAATATGTTTACCTTTAAAGAGGAGTACTACTTTTGGGACCTTTTTTTTATTGTTTGTTTTGATTTTCATGTATTGTAGGGAAGTGGCACTTATTCTATGTTTACTAATTATTGTCTTAAAAATATTGGGTATAGATGACATATGTTGCTTTAGCATCGTGTATTTGTTTCAAATGATTGCTTATCTTTGTTGTTTCCTTATTTCTCTCGTGTTTTTATGCTTTTATGTCTTTTTTGTAGGTGCTTATACTTAAATGGTTTACTTTTTAGCATATCAAGAAATTGTCTATTTTTGCTCTTATCTTGAGATACTTTTTTAAAGTATTAAACTTTTAATTTATTCTTTCCATCATTAGTATTTTATTTGAAGTTGAGTTGATGCAAGATGTAGAGTTGAACTCACTAGATTTCCAGAAATTTTCTGGAAAGCAAGGAAACAGGTTTAGGTTGAAATTTTCTGGATAAGTGATGTAATTTAAGGGAATTTAAACAGATTGGAAGGCATAAGAGAAGATAGTACTAGGCATTGGACCTAGGGTTCCATAGGCATCTCACCATGCTTGCAAGTTTATAGTATCTCATCAGTAGAATATAATGAACTGTCTTTCAAGAATTTCTTCATAGATATAGAGTTGCATCCATATATATAGCTTACGAAAGGGAGTTCCCTCAGGGTAAACTTCTTAAGAGCTAAGGAACTTTAAGGAGATTTCTAAATTACTTATCTATGAAAAACCTGCTTAATGACGAGAAGGTGACAAACAGCTTCCAATGACCTTAGTGACTAATAGGTGTCAAACAACTTACAAGCAACATAAATTTGTAATAATCAACTCCCTTTCTTGAACTATTATATTTTGCATTACTATGCCATGGTTGGGAAAAGCTCAACCTAGAGTTTTGAAGTATAAAAGTCCATGAACTTTGAGCTTGAATCCATGGCTTATGTTTAATTGTTATCATTTGATTAAATTTCTTAGGGATGATAAACTCAATTATTTGAGCAATTTGGTTGACATAGACCTCTCTAAACTAGTTAAGTTGTTGAGCAGGTCGCATGCTCATTTTAAACTTTTTTGGTTCTTTAATACATTTCGTCCTCTTCATCTACTTCTGACTACATCTAGAATTGGAGATTGTCTCTTTTCAATCCTCTTCTCAGCTGGCTTCCACTTCTTTCTTTTCTATCACGCTTGTCATGGTTTTTTCTCCGAGTTTTGGTGCACATCTGCTGCAACCAAATCAAACAGTTGTTCAAAGCCCTTCAACACTCTTATGCTTCAGCTTCTGCTCTGGATTCTTCTCGAACAACTTCTGGAACTTCTTGACGCTCTTCAGAGCTAGCAGTTGGTTTTGCTTCAATATTCATGGTCAGCTCCTCAGTTTTTTTTATTTGGCAGCACCCTCTGTCGTGTTTCCAAAATTATCAATCATGCTTCTCCTTTGTCTGTTCATTAAGTTCTTCATTAGGCTCATAAACGTTTAAATTCAATTAAGTTGGATGTTACTGGGATAATTGCGAACTTTTGCTCGGGTAAATAATAGCATTGTGACCATGACCTTTACAATCAAAACACATGGTAGCAGTGACCTTTTTTTCTTAATTATGGATGTGAGGTGTTTATTTTAACATTGCTCTAGAGGCAGTGTTGCTAACTTACCTGAGTACACTTGCAGTATAGGGAAAAAAGGCACTTGTATGTCCAAAGAAAACCAAAACCGCACCCTATAAAATGGACTTCCCAAAAGAAGATACCTACCTACAATAGGCTCTTAAAACAAACTCCCTCCAAAAATTTACCAAATGCACTTCGGAACCCAGAAACACCTTCGATTTTCCCAAGATGTCTCTCCATGCCTTCAAACTAACGATGGCTTGGCTCCCTCCAAATCTTCCATATATACTATGCGGAATCATGTCCCTCCTCCTCCAATATTTTAGAACCTTCACCCCACTTAAAAAGCCTGCAACATCTCACTCACTGAATGGGGCATCACCCAAGAGATTCCGCACGACGAGAAGACAACAGTTTAAAGCTTTACCCCTTGTCATCTCACAACCAAGAAGCAAATGGTCAACCGTTTCCTTCTCGCTCCAGCAAATGGCTCACCTGTTTTCCAGCTGATGTCCTCTCTTTTGAAAATTACTATGAGTAAAGATCTCTCAAAACCGCTGTCTCAAGAGAAGAAACCCACATTCGAAGGGCAATGTTGGGGTTCTTGTGCTCATAAGCTGATCTAGAATTTTTCTCAAGGGAGATATCATGGTAGAAAGTTTTGCTTGTAGTTGGATACTTGGATGGAAGAAAATGTTCCTCCATCTTTAACTTCAATTTGGCCCAAGTGATTACAAGAGGTTTAACAAGAAACCTGCATATTCCAAACTAAAGTATTCGTAGCCATGAACGCCATTTAATTTTTTTATCGGTAATTGAGTCTTTTGCTTAACTCCCATATTCTGCGTCATGATTATAGGTACATTAAAAAGAGTGAGAGGTACGACTTTGCCGAAGGTGGGCATGCCATCCTGATCAATCAAAGAAAGACACATTGACAATTGTCGAGAAAACTTATCATTATATCCGTAGTTGGTTAATATGAAGTGACTTAGAGATAGTTAGCTATATGGCCATGAGATAAAACACCAGCACAAAACGTACAGCAACGCCTGAAAATAACTTTGGAAAAATATATCTGCTGTATACAATGTTGTGAAAAGAAGATTGACCTCCAGCTTTTAGGGCCAACACATTACTTATAAGATGAATGGGCAAATGAAGTACAGATGTATCCCCCCCTCCTCCAAACAATAGCAAAAATTTAAGCCTACATAGGGCATGTTATCACAATAATAAATTTGCTAGTGGTGCCTTATGGTTCGTTTTAGTAGGAGGAATAGGAAAGGGAAAAAATGGAATGGTCCGTTTGGTAGGAGGAACGGAAAAGTGAAAGGGGAGGGTGTCTGTTGTTTGCTATAATTGGAGGAAAAGGGAGGGAACTTGGAAGGATGTTTCTTTCTCTGTTTGATGTGGTATATGAAAGTAAATACGATAAGATATAAAATAGTTATACCAAAGCTTGGTTGCCTCAATGTTGTCACCCTTGTGGGTATCAACCTCTTCAAGGGTTTATGCTAGGTATCCTCGCCTATTCTCTTTAATCATTCATAATATGTAAGAGCATGAAATAATACGATATACTCCTATAAATTTGGAGTTAAAAAAATTTATTGCATAGTAAGTCATATATTAACTAGAGTTATTAGAATTTAAGATACTTATCAAAATTAAATAAAAAGGAACTAGAGCAGTAGATAATAAAATGTATTAGAGTACTTTCTTAAATATAAAATTCTTATCTATTTGATAATATCTCTTGTAGAATTTAAGGGAGAATAATTGAAGTGTGGTTTTCACCTCAAAATTATCCTTCTTTCACTCCTGTTCTCTGAATTTACTCCGATAAAAATGGTTTATATGGACTTGCAGGAAAATTGGTTGACTTGGATGAAAAGTACTTTCTCACACTTTCCCTTTTCATCCTATTCACTTTTCTACCAAGCAAAGGAAGATTTCCTTATCCCTCCACCTGTCATCCTCCTTTTCCATGCTTCCATTTTCTTCTGCACCAACCATACCATTGGGGAATTTTAATTTCCATATCATTGTAGTTGCAATTTTCTTAGTGTAGTTCTTGTTCTATTAGTTGCAGTATTTTAATAATACTGATTAGTTTCTTTGTTTTAAAATAGATACCATTTTCCATGGTTCTGAAACATCCAGGAGAAGAAAATTTGGAAAATTTTTATGAGACCTTTCATGGAGCAAATATTAGCTCCCAGGTATCCTTTTGTTCAGAGATCTTTGTTATTTGCTCTGCCTGATTTCCATCAGTATTTGATGAATACAGTTCTCATGCTTGATATTTTATAAATACTGTTATAGTATCTGGTAACTGTAGATGTTGTTAGAGGATATCTACACAAGTCGTTGTCTGCTACGGTGGAGTTCATCATAGAAAGTGAGAAAGGTAGAGGTCCATATGTTGTCATATTTTCTTGAATATTTATGAACATAAACAGCCTTCTCATTTCTGTCGTGTTCTCTTCAGCAAATCTTCCGGAGAAACCAGTTTCTCCTGAAATGATCATCTTTTATATTACTCAGGACACACAAAGACATTCTTTGCTTCCTGAACTAAAATCAGGTTGCTTCTTAACTATGTTGCTCATCTTTTTACCTAATTTTTAACTTAACGTAAGATTTTTTAACTTCCTTTATATGTTTCATCTTAAGAAATATATTGACATGTATAGAAAGAGGAGGGACTACGTGTTCCACTTTAGCAAAAATAGAATCACAGTTCTGTTGCATTTGAAGTGTTCTGTGTTTCGATTGTAGCTACATCATGGACATATGTCATTGACGTTGGTGATATTATGAATAGGTGGTTTCCGGGTAACCGGTAAAATTTGCACTCAGTGCTCATTGTCAGATCCTATTAGTGGTGAGCTGACTGTTGAAGCATCTGCAGTTCCTATTCGCTCCGTTGACATCCACTTGCTTCGTGTAGAGTCTATTTTGGTTGGTGATAAGATAGTAACTGAATCCTCTTTAATTCAGACAACTCAGGCAAGAAACATTTCACAAATTTAAAACTGGTAGTTCTATAACGTATCATTTGACTTCTTTATATGCACATTTCTTTTTTATTTATTAGATAGCAGATGGAGATGTTTGTCGTAGCATGTCCTTACCAATTTATGTCATACTCTCCCGCCTTCTGACTTGTCCAACCATTTTTGCTGGGTGAGTTACTGATTTACGGAGATGTTTCCCTACATTCAGAAGTTTCTTATGTGGTTTCTTTAAGCAGAGTACCGACAATTACACCTTCTCAAGGGCATGCTTAAATGGCAACTCCACATGAATGATTAACCGAAAAACGTATACTCCTTTCATTACGAAATATAAGATCATTATTGACCTTTTGAAGTCTATAGGAGACATTTTTAAACTCAAATTTGACATAAATTTATTTAATTTTAGTTAGTACAGTGATGATTATTTTAATTCATAATGAATCTTATTAATCTTGAATTTGAAATCAAAGTCAATAATGATATTATAATTTGAAACGGAGGGAGTGTTATTTACACTGGAAGTTACTGCAAAGTCATGGAAAAGTCTTGGACATTTTGCTTTAATATATAGTCCGTACATGCGCAATCTTTTTGTTTAACTTATAAAAAGATGGCAATGATAATCATTAATAAGCTGAAGAACAACAGCAGTAATAGTAAATAAATAGAATTAATAATAAAGTAGTCATACTTAGATTTAATAAAAATATAATATAAATATAAAAAAGGGTTTGCCCCCATTTCATCAAACATACATGAAACAATTCATTTCACGAGCTTTAAAATTTTGGCAACAGTTAATTTACCAACTTAGAAACATAAAATGTTAGATTCAGTTTCTATTTTTCGGGAATTTTTTTCATATTTTTAAGATTAAACAAAAGGTTCTGTATTTCTTGCATACTAAACTTCCAACTTGTATTAAGATGAGATACTCAGTGGTAAGCTACCAAGTTTTTGGTTGGCGTGCGCACTTCTGATTGCATGATGAATAAAATGCGTTGAGAGATCAATTTGGATGATTACGCAAAGCATAAGTCTTATTCTCATGTTGCATTAGTGACGTCGGGCGGGATAGCGAGTATCCTGCGGGTTAGGTAACAAATAAATTCACAGTTAAAGGAACAAGAGATTCACCGGAAAACACAGAGAAACCTCTCTAATGCTTGAGTTTTATATTTATTAAAATCAAAGTTATGAAATCCAACCCACAAGCCGGGTTTTATAGCTGAACAAACTTTCTGCCCAAGTTGCCTAAATCATAACAAAATTCCTAAAATGACGGAAACAAAATCCTTCTAGAAATATGGAAATATAATCCTAACAAACTTCCTATATCTAGGGCAATAAAAATCCTAACAGTAACAATTTATTATAACAGATTTACTTCCTACTAAAACTCTATTATCATAAAAGAACCAATTTGTTTGACTCCCGAAGTCAAGACGCCACAAGCCCGAAGACGTCCACTCTCCTGAAGCTAATCTCTGAAGTCGAAGGCGTTGATGACCTCAACGCTTGCGACGATCTTCAACTCATGGTAATCCAAGGCCATCAATGTGCTAATCCAATAGCTAGACATCTTCAGCCGCGGATCCTCTTGCATCAGTCACCCCGGGTTGGAAAGAATTCGTCCTCAAGTTCTCAGTTTTATCATCGGACTGCTCAAAGTAAGGGCTCAAATGTTTCACGTTGAAAACGTTCGAAGTTTGCAAATGACTAGGAGTGCGCAGCCGATAAGCATCATTATTGATTCGCTGCAGAATTTCACAATGACTAATTTTCCGATCCTTAAATTTATTATAATCACCAATAGGAAAACGATCTTCGGTTAGTACAGCCCAAACAAGATCACCAACTTTAAAAACAACTTGACGACGATGACTGTCAACCCGATCCATGTATTTAGCATTACTTTTTTTAATGGATTTGCACACTTGATCATGGATAACCTGAAGATGATCTGTCATTTCATCCGTTTTGGGGTGCACTCGACCAATCCGAGGAATAGGAACCAAATCTAGGACCCCATAAGGGTTTTAACCACCAACTATCTCAAAAGGACTCATGTTAGTAGTTCGATTTTTGAACGGTTGTAAGCAAACTCCGCTTGAGGAAGCGCCAGATCCCATTGCTTCGATTTACTCCTGACCAAACACCTTAAAAGGTTACCCAAGCTTTGATTCACCACTTCGATCTGACCATCTGTCTGAGGATGATAAGCATTGCTGAAGTTCAATTGTGTTCCTAGCTTTGCCCACAGACTTATCCAGAAATCACTCATGAATTTAGTGTCACGATCAGAAGTGATGGACTGGGGAACACCATGTAAACGTACAATCTCTCGAAAGTAAAGACGAGCGATTCGATTAACATCCATGGTCTTTTGACACGTGATAAAATGAGCCATTTTATAGAACGATCGACCACAACCATAATAAAATTTGAAGCTCTTTGAGTTTGAGGCAGACCCAAAACAAAATCCATACTAACATCACACCAAGGTCTTTTAGGAATAGGTAAGGAAGTATACAATCCTGCATCGGTAAGAACTCTTTTTGACTTCTGACAAACATAACACCCTTTCACATAGCGGGCCACATCGTTTGAGATCTTCGGCCGATAATAGTCGGATGTTATTAAGGCCAATGTTTTATCTCGCCCGAAGTGTCCATTGTGAAGTTCACTTACTATCTGTTGCCGAAATGAACAATCAGGAATACACAATTGGAGTCCTCGAAACAAATACCCATTATATAAGACAAAGTCAGATCGCCGACCTTCTCGTACTTCTTGAGCTAACTTCTTCCCGAAAGAAGGATCCCCTTTATACATCTCAGTGAAGACTTCAAACTCTATAACCTTGTTTCACATAGTACCAAGGAGTAATGCCCTTCGGCTCAGCGCATCGGCAACACGATTCAAACTTCTTGCCTGATGTAGCAAAGTGAAAGTAAACTCCTGCAAGTACGCCACCCATTTAGCACGTCTTCGTTTGAGCTTATGTTGACCATTAATATATTTTAACGCCACATGATCAGTAAAAAGAATGAATTCCCTCTGTATCAAATAATGACGTCAATGCTTCAGAGTCTGGACTAGGGCATAGATCATAAGTAGAATAATTCTTTATCGATCCTGATAACTTTTCACTGAAGAAAGTCATTGGCCGTCCCTCTTGACTGAACACCACCAATATAAACTCCCGGGGCATCACAATTTACCTCAAAGACCTTCTCAAAGTCAGGAAGTGCCAGTACTGGTGCTTCGGTCATCTTCTTCTTGACCAGTTGAAAACTACCTTCGGCTTCCTGGGACCATTGAAATAATTTTTCATTAAGGCATTCGGTGATAGGCGCGATCAATGTGCTGAATTCCCGGATGAACCGTCTGTAAAAAGATGTCAACCCATGAAAGCTTCTGACATCATGTATAGTTTTTGGCGTGGGCTATGCCGAGACTGCCTCGATCTTGGTCGGATCTGCGTGAACCTTTGGTAGAAACAACGAAATTGAGGAAGGTTACTGAAGTTGTGAAATAGGAATTCTTTTTTTGGTTTACAAACAAACGTTCCTTCCTCGATGTTTCAAATACAGTTCGGAGGTGCTCATGATGCAGTTCTTATGTTGGACTGTAGATAAGAATGTCATCAAAATAGATAACTACAAATTTTCCAATGTAAGGTCGTAGTACCTGATACATAAACCTCATGAAGGTACTGGGTGCATTGGAAAGTCCGAAGGGTGTAACCATCCATTCATACAAGCTTTGCTGTGTTTTGAATGCTGTCTTCCATTCATCTCCAGGTGTCACTCGAAAATGATGGTATCCACTCTTCAGGTTGATTTTTGAGAAGACTTTCCACCGAATAACTGATCTAAACATAGAAGAGGTATCGGAAAACGATACTTCACCTTGATCTTATTAATTGTTCTACTGTCGATGCACATTCTCCATGAGCCGTCCTTCTTAAGCACTAATAGAACTGAAATTGCACATGAGCTCATACTTTTACGGATATAACCCTTCTCCATTAATTCCATTACTTGTCTTTGTAGTTCTTCGGACTCCTTATGACCGAGTCTGTAGGCTGGCCTGTTCGGTAAACTTGACCCTGTAATAAGATTGATCTCATGTTGAATCTCTCAGTGGTGGTAAACTGGTATTCCTGATGGAAGATCTTCTGGCATAAGATTAGCATATTCGGATAGTAACTTTTGGGCATCGGCCGATACTTCTGCGTGTTCATCTGCCGAACTTGTCCCACAAGGGAGTAAAGCATATAACACACCTTCACGCTCAACGTCTGTTAGAAATTTGATCATAGATAATAGGTTCGGGTTTCCGATTTCCGTGGTGCTAACACAATCTTCTTCCCTTTTATACAAAACGAAACTAAGCACTTTTTATTGACTGTTACCTCCAGTGTTCTAAAAATTCCCGCCTAGGTCCGCCTAGGCCCCCCTTGGCGCCTAGGCCCCCCTTGGCGCCTCGCCTAGGAGATAGGCCCCCATGACGCTTTACCTAGGCCCAAGGCGGCAAAAAAAATCCTTCCAGGAAATTAGGCAAGGCCTAGGCAAGGTCTAGGAGGAGAGTTTTTTTTTTAATAAATACCCAAACCAGATCTTAATATATTTATTTTTCTAATGATTTATCATATTCATAATACTGGTTGTAACATATCAAATCACAACAAGAAGTGAACAATATTATGTCAAAATGGATAATTTCATTATAGTTGTAATTTTTTGAACTTGTACCAACTTCAAATTATATTAATAATGATACATTTGTAATATTTAGTTTAATTTAATATAATTCTTAAATTTATGTTTAGTTTTTTAAGTTTTAATATTGAATTAAATTCTTGAAATTTTAAAATTTATTATTTAATAGCAATCTTGTTTATGAATAAAACTAATAAGTTAAAAATATGTTTGAACTTTGAACAATTGCATGTTTGTGTTTGAACTTTGACATTAACAATATGGATATATTTGAACCTTAAGCTAAAGCCTTTATTATAGCTTGTTTTACTTTATATTATTGTTTTGTTTGGATAAATGTAAGATAAAATATTAAAATTGGCTTAAAATAAAAAATTCTGCCTAGGCCCCATCCAAGCCCCCTAGGCGCTAGGCCCCCCGACCGCCCGCCTCCCGCCTAACGCCTTTTAGAACATTGGTTACCTCATTTCCTTTATTTAGCCATGACAACTTATATGGCTTCGGATGACGATCTGTTTTCAATTTGTAATTTTTGAACGGCCTCTTCGGATACTTCGTTCTCACAAGTGCCACTATCGATGATCATCTTGCAAATTTTATCTGCCACTATACACGTAGTACGGAAGATATAGGTACTCGACCAATATTTTTCGGATTCTCCTTTAAGAGTCGACAGACTTTTGCGAACCACCAGAGTCTTATGACCATCTCCATATAACATATCCTCGTCTTCGTACTTATCGTATATAAGTTCTCCGAACTCCTCATCGGTCATACCCTCTTCGATCAAAATGTTCTTACCCTTCTGGTTAGCAGGTTTTCGGCACTCTGTTGGTCTATGACTTGGTTCTCCACATCTGAAGCACTTGATGATAGAATTTAAAGTTACTGAGGTTGTTGTGGTGTAGCAAGAAATTGTGGAGGTGGATCCGGCTTGCTGGGGGGATTGCTCCTCGGCATCGGCCTACTGTTCTGTTGCTCTGCCTCACGTGCTTACTGATATGCCTAAGAAACAGTCCACAGTGAATGGAGGCTGAGGGTATTTTGCAATTGATGTTTTAATCCTCCCAAATATCTCGCCACCAATTGTTCCTCTGTTTTCGAAAGATCATTTCGTGCTATCAACTGATAAAACTTTTCGGTATAGTCATCCACAGATCTAGTGCCTTGTCTTAATAGATGCAATCTTTTGAACATAGACTGGGTGTATCCGAAAGGAAGAAAGTTACTACATTTTTTTCTTCATCTTCTCCCACTTTGTGATTTTAGCCTTTCCTTCTCTCCTTTGAACGCCTCATCTGTTCCCACCAAGCAAATGCTCAGCCTTTCAGTTTAATTGCCACTAATTTCACCTTAGCATTATCAGCTACCTCATACTCGAAGATGCGCTTTACTTCGTTCAACCAATAAATGAATCCGTCTGCTTGTAGCATACTAGAAAATCCCGATAGCTCCACTCTAAAACCTAGATCACTATGATGGTTCTCGCGGTCACGTCGTTCTCATAACTGTCTCTTATGGCAGTAAGGATTATCAAAACTCGATTAAGAATCATAAGATTCTTCATCGTGTTCACGGTGTGAGACTTCCTCCTCGAAACCTGTCCACGATCCAGATTTTGCGCTGGGTTAGCTCTGCAATTTGTCTCTGTAAATCCTCAATCATCACGTCCTGGACATTACGATCACGGTGCGGGACTTCTTCAGCCGAAATCTGCCCTCGACGACCACGAACACGACCACCAGCCATTGAAACTAATGAAGTTTATTCCTAGAAAGATGTTGAGCTTTGATACCAACTGAAGTCGGGCTGGATAACGATTATCCTGCAGGTTAGGTAACAAATAAATTCACAGTTAAAGGAACAAGAGATTCACCGAAAAACTTATCAAAATCAAAGTTATGAAATCCAAACAAACTTTCTGCCCAAGTTTATAATTCTCTACTCAAGTTACCCAAATCATAACAGAATTCTTAAAATGACGGAAACAAAATACTTCTAGAAATATGGAAATATAATCCTAACAAACTTTCTATATTTAGGGGAATAAAAATCATAACAATAAAAATTTATTATAACAGATTTACTTCCTACTAAAACTCTATTATAATAAAATAACCAATCTGTCGAACTCCCGAATTCGAGACGCCACGAGCCCAAAGACGTCCAATCTCCCGAAGCTAATCTCCGAAGTCTAAGGCGTCAATGACCTCAACGCTTGCGACGATCTTCCAACTCATGGTAATCCAAGGCCATCAATGTGCTATCCGATAGCTTGGCATCTTTAGCCTCGGATCCTCCTACATCAATTAGTGATGCACCCCAACCCTGATATGTGTATATGTGCTAAGTTGGACAAGTTCTACGTAGCATTTGTTATAAACCATGCAACTCTTTCTTTTGGTTTGTAGTATAGTTGCCACGACGAATCATGGCGGTAGCTGACTGCCTGAACGCCTAGGCGATAAGGCGATCGCTATGGCGCCCGTATGGTGACAAATCATTTATAATGTGCAATTTATATATTATTTATTTTACTTGACAAGTAAAATAAATAATGTGCAATAAAGATTCATATACATTAAAACTCAAAACACAACACTATGGAATAACATTAAAGGCATAATTATGTAAATACTTAGTAATAACAATCCAAAAACAAAACACTTGATATTAAAAATTAGTAAAAGAAATGAAGAATTCAACAAACACGACATAGACAATAAAGTTGCAACCAACCATCACAGATATGTAGTCTGATAAAGATGTGTCGAATCCGATTACTAATAAGTTTTTTAAGGTTTTATTTCCTTTCTCCTTGGTTTTTAATCGATGGGTCATGGGTTTGTAATCAATGGGTTAATGGATCAGAACTGTAAAATACTTTGATTGAGCCAGAGCTGCTAAGGCAATTAACAAATGTTTGAAAAGACAAGTGGCATTGTTAATTATTAAAATTGAAATTTTAGGTACTTCTGTTTTGCAAAAAAAGTGTTACTTTTTTGTCTTACTTTTGTGTGATTGTGAAAGGGACTCCAAAAGATCATTTTTTCTGTTCTAATATTATTTCTCATTAACCCCGCATTGAGGGACAAAATAAGTCTTTTTTAGACAAGAATACAAAATACACCCAAAATTACATAAAAGATGCATCCTTTACAACCAACAAGTGTCTATCTTAACTTGTGGGAAAGTGTTTGGCCTTTTCTCTTACCTTGTTTCTGAATGTTTTGCGGTAGTGTTGTTTAGCAGGTTATTATGCTTTTTTTTTTCACTTGGAGTCATTAACATGCCATTATTAAAGGTTAACATTTTTAACGCTTTGTGCAGCCCATTTTCGATCGAGTTTAAAGTTACTATAGTGATTACCTTTCAGTCAGATCTATCCAGATTGCACCCAAAATCTGATCCCCTAACCCCAAGACTATGGGTAAGCATCAGTTTGATCGTCACTAACTATGCAACTCTCAAAAAAAAAAGGGAAAAAAGTAGCAACTATGCATCTCACTGTTGTATCTGATTTTGTTTGTTTTCAAATTATCAGCTGGCAATGGAAAGTGTACCGCTTGAATTAGTCCGGACGAAGTAATCCATCCAGAAAGAGTAACCTCTAAATCAAACTCTTCCAGCCTGCACACAGGAAAATGTAGGCCCCCTTATGTAAAATCTCAGTAGATTCTGCTATTAACATCATATGCGCAGTGTTATAATCTCGTGATAATGTAGTTTTTGTCTGTTACCATTCTATCAGATACGCCCTATACGTCTTGCCAACAGGCAGAAGCTTGTTTTTCATAGGCACCATGAGTTTACAAGAGCGGGGGAGTTCAAGACTACTTGAGCAGGTTTTGCATTGTGATATAATTATATATTCTTGTTCTGTACCCAAAAATGAAAAGGAAATTGCCTGCATTTTTGTAGACCATAGCTAGTCAAGATCAATACTATTATTACTAAATAAAAGATATTGTTATTTAAATGAAGTTGGGAGGTTAATTGAGAAATTGAACCCCCCCTCCCCTTCCGGGAATTTATGTTTATCTAAATGGAGCCTCATTTTTTGTGTTTTAAAGTAATGTTGCACTCTTTTTTACTTCTCAAAAAAGAGAGTTTGGTCCATTAGTTTTGGCAAAATGCTCCCATTCCATACATTTACTACTCGGTTGCACCTAACATGATTAGAAATGTGTCTCTAATTTTAGAATGGATTAAAATGAAAAATATATATCAACAAGAAATATTTAATTATGTATAGAAAGAAATTGAGTGAAATGCATACTTAGAAGGGAAGCCATATCATGTGGGGGCAGACGTTATGGTGGGGGACTGACCTCATCTTTGCCGCTCTGAATTTTTTAGGATTGTATTTAGTTTTAATTGAATTGATAATTGCTTTACAGGCATAATAAAATTAATGAAATAAGTCAAACTTTTTTCTGGAATCCAGTTATACCAAAAAGCAGTTACAATTTTATTTTTTACTGTTAGTCGTATGATTTTTTTATTAATTATTTAATTAGTGCGTTGGCTAATTTGTATTGTAACTTGTAAACTAGGTTTCCTTAATGTTTATATGATGATGGAAACATGTTTGATAGAATGCTTTGGAAGAAACTTGATAACATGGGTGGGGAGAGACAATTTCTTCTTAATTACATAAAAGTGCTTTTAATTAAGCTTTTATTTACTAAGTTTGAATTTTTAAAAATTATTCTGAAGAAAAGTTTAAGGTCCCCTGGTAAGGCCTATTAGAAATTTAGTTAAAAAAATATTCGTTTATTTTATCTTATTTGAAAATAAGTTAAAAAGTGAGTGCAACACTTTAATGCATGTAGGCGATAAAATTGTACCTCGATCATTAGAGTTTTCAATTGACATAAGAGTAGAAAGATTTACAAAGAGTACGAGAAATGATCTAGTGTTTGTAGAGGGGAGAAGAACATGTAGGCGATTATCAAGGCAACAACTCGTGGCAAAATTCTAGAGAGCCTTCTTATGTGTCTTGGAATGTGAGAGAGAGAAAGTCTCTTCCTTTGAAATGAGGGGGCTATTTATTGAGATGGTCTATTTGATTTGTGGTCACGTGAATGACACATGACTGGGTCACGTGTCTAACATGTGACTTCAGGTCAAATACCAGAAATGCCCGTCGTTGTCAAAAGTGATGTCTAAGTCGTCCTATTCTTCTAGTCGTCAATCCAAATTCCTCAACCATTTTCCTTTTGAAGGTGCCTCCCTAAGTCTTCTACCTAGGAATTTACGGAGGCCCTTTCTATCTTTGAATCTAATCATTGCTCCATGGATCAAATCTTGATTTTCTTCCTCTCTATTTTCGTGCCACCGGTCTAAAGATTAATCGGAGAAGCTTCTCGGGAAAAAGCATCAACGGAGTTCTAGGGGTCGGAGCCCCTTAGGTGTGACGCCCCCAAAATTAGGTATACATTACCCATTCTGAGTCGCCAGATACATGGTACAAAAATCAAATACAAATTCATTTATACAACTGTTGAACTGTCGTATAGAATACGACCACAGTTAACTGTGAGTTTTAATACAAATGTATGTAACTCTCATGGTGCCTCGACCACAACCTTACAATGGTACTTTATATAAAAGTATAGTCAAAAACTGTTTTAGAAATTAAAATTTTTGGGAAGTGCTCAAGGAAACCTTCATACATGGGAGGCCATGCGTCTATGTTATAATAGATATCATATGGCCACAGAATTATCCTTGGTTGACCCAATAGACCCCAAAGAAAAACGAGAAGATTACTATCATCTTCTTTCCAATGGTGAGTCTTCTCTTGACATATAACTATCTCCACTATTTTCAAGTGAATATTATATTTTAAATCAACTCCAAGATCATATAGGTAGTGCGCCCGTAGATATACTCAGTAAGTGGATGCGCACAACCCTGTCTTATGATAACACGAGATTGTATGTCATTAGACATCTTGTATGATAGTGGCAAAACACCCTTCCAAAGTTGGGTTCACCTCACCCTATTTGATTCACCAAATATAACTACTAAATGTTGTATAAAATATAACACACTTTTTTATACTGTTTAAGGAGAACCTCCACAGCTAGAGACCACTGTTATATTCCCTGTTATCCCTGTTCGACTCGGCAACACTCTTACGACAACAATCTTATTACCTGAAAAGAATTGTGAAGCAGAAAGGGTGAGCACAACTAGCCCAGTAAGGAATATCATGACTAAAGATAATTAAATTATCAATAGCTTTCATCAATAATAAATCAGAGATTTAGAACATATGGTAGATAATAAAACTTTTCAACCATAATTGCAGCGGAACGAGCAATCCATTAGAAGAGTCAAATAGACCATCAGATCTATTATCTTCTCTATGTTAAAAGTCCACAAATAATGTTTTATTCCTGTAACATCAATCAACAATTCCTGTCCACAATCATATGAATAACTCATAACCATAATTGTGATTCTAAATTCCTCTTCGTACCCAGAATGAAGATAATTTTCATCACCTATCTTCATCTGAAATATCAAAAATTACGGTTATACCAAATCACAATTCTTGTTCATAATCATACTAATAAATTCATCTTTGCACTACGACCAAAGATATTCATTAACAATTCATCTTTGCACTACAAGCCAAAGACATACAACTATACTTTAGAAGAGTCAAGTAGAGCATGATATCTACTATCTTCTACAAATTAAAAGTGTATAACCAATATTTTATCGCTGAGACTCAGCTTAAATAATCCACATCATCGAATTATCCATGAACTACGGCCAAGGATATTCGTTAGTATCACATCCATGAATTATCTGTGACGCCCCCAAAATAGGTATACATCACCTATTTTGAGTCGTCAAATACATGGTACAGAATACAAATACAACTTAATTATACAACTGTCGTGTAAAGTACGACAAAACATAAGCTGTGAGTTTTAATACAAATATTATCGTCTAGACAATATAAAAATTCAAATTCAATATTATTACATTTAATTTTCACTATTTCACTGAATAGTGAGGACTACTAATGCTATCATCTGGTCCGTTACTCCGTTCCCCGACTAGTCTCTGCTACGTTCTCATTTCTTGAAGAGAACAATAAAAGTAAAAGGGTGAGCTCAACTAGCCTAGTAGGAAATATTATGACTAAGATAATGCAGAATATATATCGTTAGCCTTCAACAGTGTTAAACTGATACAATATAACAACCATCAAGTTTAACTGCAGCGAAACAAGCAATCCATTAAAAAAGTCAAGTAGAGAATAAAATCTACTATCTTTTATGATTTAGAAGGTTTTTCATCACTTTTATCGCTGGGACTCAGCTTAATAAATAATTCACATCATCGAATCACCCCTGCACTATGGCCAAGGATATTCTTTAGTATCACGACCACAATTATCCATGCACTACGGGCCAAAAAATATTTATGTATTCAATAATGGTTATGATCATGCCAACAATTGTCCATCAATGCTCTACGGGCCAATGAGGACTTTTTCCACATCATTTGTAACATTACGGTCATGATTACACCGAATAATCCCTGGTCATAATCGTACCAAGTCCATCTATGCACTATAGGCCGCAGATGACTTTCAACAAAATATAAACATGAGGATGATGCCAATGATATAAGAATTCAATAAAACAAGTTCAAGAATTAATTTATCCAAGAACTAATAACGTCCAAATTGTCAACATGATACTGCTTTGTAGAGTAAAATTCAAGAATGCTCAGAAGAATATTTCCATGAAAAGATACTGGATGAAGCGCAAATATCAAAGATATTTCACTAATTTCATGGAGTATAGAAGTCAAAACTTTAACCAACTGAGTATAATAAGGAATGGAATAACAAAACAAATCACCAGGCATGCGATAGACCGCACATGTAGGTTATTCCAACAGAATAACAAATAACGGAATCAGGTCCGACGTAAAACTCACAGACAGGATATTCCAACAGAATAATAAAGACATGAATTAGGTCCGGCGTAAAACGCACAAACAGGATATTCCAACAGAATAATAAAGACGGAATCAGGTCCGACGTAAAACGCACAGACATGATATTCCAACAGAATAATAAAGACGGAACCAGGTCTGGCGTAGAACGCACAGACATGATATTCCAACAGAATGATAAAGAATGGAACAACAGAAGAATTTCACCAAGTATAGGGTAGCCCACGTATACAGGTTATTCCAACAAAATAATAGAGAATGGAATAACAGAAGTTCTCTTCATGAATATGAAAGAAAGAAATAATACTCCCTACGAGTACAACAATTAATATTCTCTACCTTGGAAAAACTGAATACTGGAATAGTGATGTAGCAGATTTCTCTTCTTCTTTCTCTCTATAATTTCTCCCTATAATAATCGCTCTAAAGCTTTTGTGAATTGGTGAGAAATGAAGGAAAAATGAGCTTCTATTTATAAGAAAATATAGTTTCGATAATTGCACGTTTTGGGGCTTGAAAATTACAGTAACCTCCAACTTTTCTTTCATTTATAATTTAGTCCTACAAGTATTATCAATCTTGCACCAACTCCCCTAATAGTAAATAATGTGAATCAATAGTTCAATTATGTGAATCAATAGTATAATCATGTGAAAAATATGAATTATAGTATAGTACCTCTATCTATACCTCCATTTTTAACTTAGTCATGCAAGTATTATCAATCTTGCACCAACTCCCCTAATAGTAAATAATGTGATTTAATAGTACACATGTGAACAAATAGTTATATAAGCATGTGAATTAGTAGCAATTAATTGCTCATTTATTGGATAAATTACCCGATTTATCAATATAACCCTTAGACATCAATTATCATCGGAATAAATGTCAATTTTCACTAACATAAACAATTCCAACATAATGAAACTATTTTTATCAAAAATATAAAATTTGAAATTTCAAAGTTTGACTTTTTCCAAAAAAGTCAACTGTTGATTTTTTGACCAAATAGTGAATCCCGAAATTTTTTGTGTTTATAGACTATTTTTACTAATTTCGTCGTTCCGGACTCAAATATCACGTTCACGTCTCCAAATTCAACTCCGAACAACATTAATCATTAATATTATAACTCACAATATTTATCAACCATGTCGTTCCCAAGAAAGAGGGGGCTTTCCAATAAGGATTTCTCCCTATTGGCGCGCAATTAGGTGACCAAACCTCTCTTTGACATAACTTCTAGACATTGTAAATATTGAAATTTATAATATGAATAACTTTGTCGTCTCAAGTATTGATTTAATAAAAAAATATTTTATGCAGATGATACTGTGACAATAATTGAATCAATAATATGATAGATATGATGCAGCAATTACTGTAGCAATAATTGAGTATAACTGAGTGACTTCTCACGTAAGCATCAATAATCAATATCGTGTGCTACTATGCAACCACACGTATTACTGTACTTTTACTACCGGGTAGTTCAACAGTTAACGGTAAAACTTTCGCCGTTATTTTCATAAAATATTTTTGTCGTTTTCTCAATCCGACAATAATTCCGTTGTGGGGGTCCACCAATAATTGTGCCGTTGTACGAATATTTCCTGTTAAAACGAATATTCCCCGACCAATCGAATATTATATAACAACTTGCGTACTTTGCAAAATTTATAAATATTACCCACAATTATAACATTATATCAAAGCCACACCATAATATTCAAAAATATATTTCGAGAAAATTTAATCTTTATTCAAAAAGTTGGGGTCTTACAACCTCCCCTTCTTATGAAATTTCGTCCTCGAAATTAGGGTGCGTACCTGGTATATCGAAGAGGTGAGGATACTTTGATTTCATTTCAGATTCTAACTCCCAGGTCATTTCCTCAACATCGTGGTTTCTCCATAAAACTTTGACTTGAGGTATAACCTTGGAGCGTAGAATATGTTCCTTCTTATCCAAGATTTTAACAAGAAGCTCTTCATACGTTAAATCTTCCTCAATTTCGTCCGGTTCTAACTCAATAATGTGGTTCAGGTCTTTCACATATTTACATAACATGGATATGTGAAAAACGTTATGAACACGAGACATACTTGTCGGTAACGCAAGTCTATAGGCCACAGTTCCTGCTCGATCGAGGATTAAAAATGGGCCGATGAATCGAGGATTGAACTTTCCTCTCTTTCCAAATCTTGTAACTCCTTTCCATGGAGCAATACGTAACAACACATGATCTCCAATATCGAATTCTACGTCCTTTCGATGAAGATCAACATAACTCTTTTGTCGATCTTGTGAGGTTTTTATACGTTGTCGAATCATTTGAATCTTTTTGGTAGTCATACGTACCAACTCTGGTCCCAACAACGTTGCTTCACCCACCTTATCCCAGTATACTGGAGAACGACCCTTTATTCCATACAACGCCTCGAATGGAGCCATGCCAATACTTGTTTGATAACTGTTGTTGTAGGAAAACTCCACCAATGGTAAGAACTTGTCCCGACTTCCCTTGAAGTCAAGGACACAGAGTCTTAATAGAACTTCAAGATTTTGAATCGTCCTCTCCGACTGCCCGTCTGTCCGAGGATGATATGCCGAGCTAAATCGTAAATCCGTGCCCATAGCTTTTTGCAAACTAACCCAAAATCTTGAAGTTAATCTAGGGTCTCGATTAGAAACTATGAATACTGGCATACCATGCAATCTTACAACCTCATTTATGTACATACGAGCAAGACGTTCAAGTGTATAAGTTTCTCGTATCGGTAAGAAATGAGCAGACTTGGTCAATCTATCAACAATGACCCAAATCGCTTCTATGCCTTGAGAAACTTTGGGAAGATCAGTAACGAAATCCATGGTAATGTGCTCCCACTTCCATTCTGAAATTTCAAGTGGTTGTAATGGACCTTTTGGTACTTGATGCTCCGCTTTAACTCGTTGACAAATTAACACCTTGAGATAAATAGCGCTCTCTCTCTCTTCATATTGCTCCACCAAAATGTATTACGAAGATCACGATACATTTTGGTACTCACAAGATGAATTGCAAACGGTGTGTTGTGCGCCTCCATCATGATTTTATACTTTAAATCAGGGTCGTTAGGAACACAAAGTCTGGAGTTGACTCGAAGTATTCCTTCTTCATCGATTCTTGCTTCCGGCATAGCACCTTCTTGCACTTTCTTCCTCATACGCATCAGCTCCGGATCTGTAACTTGAGCAACTTTAACTTTATCAATTAAAGTCGGTTCTACTTGTATATTCGCCATCATCACATGGGTCCCTGGAGTCTTTAACTCTATCTCCATCCTTTGCAAGTCACATAAAATGGGCTTTTGTGTTGTGAATATTGCACTCGTACCCGCATATGATCTTCTACTCAATGCGTCAGCTACCACGTTCGCTTTTCCAGGATGGTATTGGATGGTATGATCATAATCTTTCAACAGTTCAAGCCAATGTTGTTGTCGCATGTTGAGTTCTTTTTGAGTGAAGAAATATTTGAGGCTTTTATGATCTGTAAAGATCTCCATTTTCTCTCCACGCAAGTAATGCCTCCAAATTTTAAGTGCGAAGACAACAACTGCCAACTCTAGATCATGAGTAGGATAATTTTTCTCATATTCTTTGAGTTGCCTTGAGGCATAGGCTATGACTTTCCCATGTTGCATGAGAACACATCCTAACCATTTGCCCGAGGCATCACTATATATGACAAATCCCTCCGAACCAGATGGTATTGTCAGAACAGGTGCTAAAATGAGTCTCCTTTTGAGTTCTTGAAAACTCTTCTCACATTCCTCACTCCAACCGAACTTTGTATCTTTTCGAGTCAGCTGAGTTAATGGAGTAGCGATTCGAGAAAATTCTTCCACGAATCTTCGATAATAACCAGCTAAAACGAGAAAGCTACGTACTTCGGTCACTGATTTGGGTTGCTCCCAGCTTTGAATAGCTTCAATCTTTGTCGGGTCAACGGATATTCCTTGACTTGATACTACGTGCCCAAGGAATGCTACTTCCTCAAGCCAGAACTCGCATTTCTTTAACTTGGCATAAAGCTTATATTCACGAAGCTTTTGGAGTATCAGCCTCAAGTGTTGCTCATGATCTTCACAGCTTTTGGAATAAATAAGGATGTCATCAATAAAGACGACCACAAAGTGATCCAAATATTCCTTGAATACTCGGTTCATCATATTCATGAAGGCAACAGGAGCATTAGTCAATCCAAAAGACATGACTAAGAATTCATTATGCCTGTACCGAGTTCTGAAGGCAGTCTTTGGAATATCCTCAGTTTTAACCTTCAGCTGATGATATCTAGAACGAAGATCGATCTTTGAAAAAAATTGTGCTCCTTGTAATTGATCAAATAGGTCATCAATACGTTGCAATGGGTACCTATTTTTGATGGTGACGTGATTCAACTCCCGATAATCAATATAAAGTCGCATACTCCCATCTTTCTTCTTCACGAATAAAACAGGAGCACCCAAAGGAGACGTACTAGGACGAATGAAACCAATGTCTAACAATTCCTGCAATTGGGTCTTTAACTCCTGAAGTTCAATAGGATCCATTCGATATGGGGCTTTGGAAATAGGTTTTGTACCGGGTTCAAGGTTCATACAAAATTCAACTTCACGCTCTGGGGGTAGGCCAAGAAGTTCTTCAGGGAATACGTCAGGAAATTTATTAACAATAGAAATATCCTTCAAATCTGACGTATTTTTGTTTAAATCCGTGACAAGAGCTAAGAAAGCTAGAAATCCGTTTTTCAATAAACGAATAGCTTTATGGCTTGAGATGACCGTGATTGATTTTAATGGTTTGGTCGCTTGAATTCGCATAATAGGTTTATTAGGAATATGAAATCTAACAACCTTACAAAAACAATCAATTTTAGCATGATGAGTAGTTAACCAATCAATCCCTAGAATCATGTCAAATGCAATTATTTTTAAGGAGATAAGATCAATAGGTAACGTGCGGTTACCGATTTGAATCAAACAAGATTTATAAACAGTGGATGTAATGAAGGTTTCTCCTAATGAAGTTTCAACAGATAAGTCAAAGTCTAATTTCTCCGGAGTCAAATTTAAACGTTGAGCGCAAGTAGGAGAAATAAAAGAATGGGTAGAACCGATATCAAATAAGGTATAGACTTCACTAGAGTTTATGATAAGCTTACCCGTGATAACCTCGTTCGGGTTCCGTACATTCTGGGAGGTCACAACAAACGCTCTTCCTTGCACTACCAGCTTTGACTTTTCTGGGACGGCCTTTGGTGCCTCCATACTAGCTTAATTTGTCTTCGGTGAACGACAAAATCGAGTTAAGTGACCTTCTCTTCTACAATTATAACATGCTTTGGACGACATCGCGCAGTTTGGACTGATGTGTCCCTCCCCTCCGCATTTGAAGCATATGATAGGTGGTCGTTCTCCTTTCTTAACAACGGGTGCTGGTGCTGGCGCTGGCGTCTTTCCATCATTGTTGAATATCCTTTTCTTAAAATGTCCATTTTTATTGTCTTGGCTATGATTACCACCGAAGTGGTTACCATTTCTGGCATGTTGATTCCCTCCACGCTTGTTGTCACCGTTTCGATGACTGTTACCCCTGGTATTTTCATGCTGCCGACTGCTTTCCCTTGGTTGCGTTGACTCGTTACCGCGCTCCAATAACTGAGCCCTATTTACAACATCTGAGTACAAACACAGTTTATGAGAAATTAGATATTGACGTATCTCCGGTTTCAAATCTCTTAAAAACATTCGCGTCATTCGCTCCTCATTATCGACCAAATGGGATGCAAACCAGGATAACTCTGTAAATTTAGCCTCGTATTGCGACACAGTCATATTGTTTTGTTCTAACTTGATAAACTCCACCTCCTTCATGTGACGAATACTTTCGGGAAAGTACTTGTCATTGAACAGCTCTTGGAACTTCTCCCAAGACATCTTGAGTGCGTCAGGCTGGGTACGTTTTACAGATTCCCACCAGTAATCTTCTTCTTCACGCAACATAAAGGTGGCGAAGGGAACCTTTTGTTCCTCGGAGCATCTCAAGACATCAAATATCTTGGTTATCTGCTTTATCCATGCTTCCTCCTTAAGTGGTTTTGGCTCTCCAATAAACTCCGATGGTCCCAGCTCCTTGAACTGTTTGGCGGTGACCGTCCGAGAGTTGCCAGTGTTTCCACCTGCATTTTGGACAGAAGCCGCTCTCGTCTGATGTTGCATGAATTGCATGAAGCCTCGGAACATTCCATCGTTCATCATTTGGTCAGTGTTGTTGTTTGCATGAGGATTGTCGCCTTCCTGATGCACATTGTCCTAGTTATTGATCTGTGGAGACTCAACGGTCTCCTGTGCTCTATTGATATTCTCAACATTCTCGAATGCCATTTTCAAATTCTGCCACAAAACAAGGGTTAATTGACATGAAACATATTATCCCTACACTCTGACTGACCAATTAAATACCAAATAAACTTAGGTAGGTCATAGTAGCGAAGGAATTCCCCGTTTCTCCCCTCCTAGTTCTAGTCTCACATCTTAGCCAGGGATCATATCCCTAAGCTTTGATACCAACTGTGACGCCCCCAAAATAGGTATACATCACCTATTTTGAGTCATCAAATACATGGTACAGAATACAAATACAACTTAATTATACAACTGTCGTGTAAAGTACGACAAAACATAAGTTGTGAGTTTTAATACAAATATTGTCGTCTAGACAATATATAAACTCAAATTCAATATTATTACATTTATTTTCCACTATTTCACTAAATAGTGAGGACTACTAATGCTATCATCTGGTCCGTCACTCCGTTCCCCGACTAGTCCCTGCTACGTTCTCATTTTCTGAAGAGAACAATAAAAGTAAAAGGGTGAGCTCAACTAGCCCAGTAGTAAATATTATGACTAAGATAATGCAGAATATATTATCGTTAGTCTTCAACAGTGTTAAACTGATACAATATAACAACCATCAAGTTTAACTGCAGCGGAACAATCAATCCATTAAAAGAGTCAAGTAGAGAATAAAATCTACTATCTTTTATGATTTAGAAGGTTTTTCATCACTTTTTCGCTGGGACTCAACTTAATAAATAATTCACATCATCGAATCACTCCTGCACTACGGCCAAGGATATTATTTAATATCATGACCACAATTATCCATGCACTACGGGCCAAGAATATTTGTATATTCAACAAATATTCAATAATGGTCATGATCATGCCAACAACTGTCCATCAATACTCTACGGGCCAATGAAGACTTTTTTCACATCATTTGTAACATTACGGTCATGATTACACAGAATAATCCCTGGTCATAATCATACCAAGTCCATCTATGCACTATAGGCCACAGATGACTTTCAACAAAATATAAACACGAGGATGATGACAATGATATAAGAATTCAATAAAACAAGTTCAAGAATTAATTTATCCAGGAACTAATAACGTCCAAATTATCAACATGATACTGCTTTGTAGAGTAAAATTCAAGAATGCTCAGAAGAATATTTCTATGAAAAGATACTGGTTGAAGCGCAAATATCAAGGATATTCCACTAATTTCATGGAGTATAGAAGTCAAAACTTTAACCAACTGAGTATAATAAGGAATGGAATAACAAAAAAAATCACCAGGCATGCGATAGACCGCACATGTAAGATCCCTAATTTCATGAAATAAAAGTATTCAATTTTTTATAATTATTATTCACGAGTTACTATTCATGAGTTACTATTCACGAGTTACTATTCACGAGTACTATTCATGAAGCATGATAATTTTTTTCGTAAGAAGGCATTACTCAATAATTGTTACAGTAATTACTGTTCAATATTTTATTTTATTGATTCAATAATTGCTACTTTGATATTTTATATTATTGGTGTTTCAATAATTGTCACGACATAGTATTTCCCATTATCGGATCAATAATTCATATTATTTGGGTAATATTATTAGATAACATTATTGACAATGTCTAGAAAGTTCTGTCAAGGAGAGGTTTAGTTATCTAATTGCGCGCCAGTAAGGAGAAATCCTTATTGGAAAACCCCCACTTTTCTGGGAACTGCCTGGTTGTCAGTATTGTGATTCTGTAATATTATTTGTGAATAATTAATTATTGATTTATATGATAAAAAATATATTCATTTTATGTGGTTATAGATGGAGAAAATTTTTAATGTGACAATTGTTGAAAATTGATATTTTATCTTTTCTGATAAAATATATTATTATATTACAGTAATATAATAATGATGATATTTTTATAATGAATGTGTGATATATGAGTATATAAGGAGGAAGAGTATTTTTGTTAAATTAAATGATTAACACATATTTTGTGTGTTAGTGGACCTCATTTCTTTACTGAAATTTGATTATAGCCTAAAAAATCGACCGTTTGTGGATTTCGGTCAATTTTTGTTTAGAATTTGGAAAAACTTTCTTCTGCAAAGTTGTAGAGAATTGAATTTTCTATAAAAACTCGCGAGATTCAAATTTTCTAATAAAGGACTATTTATTATGAATTATTGAAGTTCCAGAATAATTGATTTTTTGAAGTTTTAATATTTTTTTAAAGAAAAACGTTTTTATCTTTGTTGTGGGCCCCACTTGCACATGTTAGATGCTGAATTCAGATGGTCAAGGTGGGCTAAGGAAAATTTTATATATATATTATTATTATATTAAATTTTCTGCTTTGGTGTTCTAAGCAATTTTCTATAAATAGGTGCTTAGGTTAGAATTGAAAATCACACCAGAAATTGAAGTTTTCTCTCTATTTCTCTCTATATATTATCGAGTGTATTCTTTTGAGTATTTTGATATCTTGAGTATTGCTATACGGTGCAAGTTTGTTCAGCGTTTTTCAAGTCAGAAGTACTGCTCTTTTGAGGTAAAGGATAGAAAGGGATAGTAAGAGATATTATGGCGATTTTTGGATGTATAGATTAGGAGTTATGAATTTTATGAGAAAAAACTATTTTAAAAGTAAACCCTTATAACTCCTTGGGATTAACTCCAAAATTTATGAAATTTTTATTGGGAGTACATCTATATAATATCAGTATACTCTGTAAATTATGGAATTTTTGGATAAAAGTATAATTTATGATAAATGTTTGAATATTCGGTGGTTTTGGCCATGTGAAAAATAGTAAATGAATTTTAAAAATTCCGAAAAAAATATATGTTCAATATAGGAATATATTATGCTAAATACCAGAAAAAAATATTTTTGGAACGGATTTGGTATTTTTCATTAAAATGTTCTAGTTATGAGTAAATGAATTAAATATGTTATGTGAAGTAAGAAAATTGAAAAATATGATTTTATGGCTTGAGAATCTTATATGAGGTATATGCAGATTTTTGATGGGGGTTTTGGTTATTGGTAATGAAATCTTATGAGTTTGGCATTTTAGGATGATTAAATGTATTTATTAGTAAAGTGTAAACAATTAAAATAAATTATTTATAAGTTTAAGAAATGATTAAAATATTATGGTAGTATTAATAATATTAGATTATGAGATTATTAAGTGATTTATAACATTTTTATTAAGGTGTTATGAGATCATTGATTTATGAATCTCATTTTTGAGATTAAATCTATATGTTGAATATATTGTTTTTATTATCATATATAACATTCTTATAACCCTAATGATGATATTTCTCTTTGACTTGAGTGTAAAGATGGGTATATTATTGGAATGATCGTGACTATAGGTTCTCTTTGACCAGTAGTGCAAAGTTGAATTGTTGACTGATATGATCATGACCATTGAATTTATAATTGAATATCTTTACCTTAAGTGCAAAGGTGAATTGATCAACATATATGGTTATAATTAAGGTTTATATAAATTCTGAAATAATTATGTATTTCTTTGAGATATGAATATCTTTGGTCTGTAGTGCATAGATCAATCATTAATGAATATCTTTGGTCCGTAGTGTAAAGATGACCCGTTGTTAAATATCTTTGGCATGTAGTGCAAATATGACATGTTGTTGAATATCTTTGGCATGTAGTGCAAAGATGAACTGTTGATGAATATCTTTGGCCCGTGGTGCAAAGATGAATTTATTAGTATGATTATGAACAGGAACTGTGATTTGGTATAACCATTATCTTTGATGTTTCAGGTAAAGATAGGTGATGAAAATTATCTTCGTCTTGGATGCGAAGAGGAATTTAGAATCAGAATTATGATTATGAGTTATTCATATGTTTGTGGACAGGAACTGTTGATTGATGTTACAGGGATAAAACATTGTTGGTGGACTTTTAACATAGAGAAAATAATAAATATTTTGGTCTATTTGACTCTTCTAATGGATTGCTCGTTCAGCAGCAACTATGGTTGAAAAGTTTTATTATCTACCATATGTTCTAAATCTCTGATTTATTACTGATGAAGTCTATTGATAATATAATTATCTTTAGTCATAATATTCTTTACTGAGATAGTTGTGCTCACCCTTTTGCTTCACAATTCCTTTCAGGTAATAAGAGTATAGCTAGGTCGAGCGGGGATAACAGGGGAATAGAACGGTGGTCTATAGCTGTTGAGGTTCTTCCTAAATAGTATGGAATTAATTTTATTGAGAACTTTAGATAAGTGTGTCGTATTGTATACATCATTTGATATTTAATTTTGGTGAACTGAATAGGGTGAGGCGAACCCAATGTTGGAAGAGTGTTTTGTCACTATCATACAAGATGTCTAATGACATACAACCTCGCGTTATCATAATACAGGGTTGTACAAATCCACTCGCTGAGTATATCTACGAGCACTACCTATATGATCTTGGAGTTTATTTGAAACATAATGTTCAATTATAGACAGTGGAGATAGTTATATGTCAAGAGAAGACTCACCATTGAAAGGACCATGATAGTAATCTTCTCGTTTTTCTTTGGGGTCTATTGGGTCAACCAAGGATAATTCTGTGGGCATATGATATCTATCATAACTTAGAATAATGGCCTCCTATGTACGAAGGTTTTCTTGAGCACTTCCCAAAGATTTTAATTTCTAAAACAGTTCTAGATTGTACCTTTATGTAAGATACCCTGGCGAGGTGCTGACACAAGTTGGGACATGAGTCATAGTTAGTATTAAAACTCACAGTATATATGTTATCGTATTTTGCACGACAATTATAATAATAAAATTGTAGTTATTTTCTATACCATGTATTTGGCGACTCAGAATAGGTTGGATGGATTGGACCTGTTTTGGGGGCGTCACAACACAGACAGGTTATTCCAACAGAATAATAAATAATGGAATTAGGTCCGGCGTAAAATGTACAGACAGGATATTCCAACAGAATAATAAAGACGGAATCAGCTCCGGCGTAAAACGCACAGACATGATATTCCAACAGAATAATAAAGACAGAATCAGGTCCGGCGTAGAACGCACATACAGGATATTCCAACAGAATAATAAAGATGGAATCAGGTCCGACGTAAAACGCACAGACAAGATATTCCAATAGAATAATATAGACGGAACCAGGTCCGGAGTAGAACGCACAGACAGGATGTTCAAACAGAATGATAAAGAATGGAACAACAGAAGAATTTCACCAAGTATAGGGTAGCCCGCGTATACAGGTTATTCCAACAGAATAATAAAGAATGGAATAACAGAAGTTCTCTTCATGAAGACGAAAGAAAGAAATAATACTCCCTACAAGTACAACAAATAATATTCCCTACCTTGGAAAAACTGGATACTGGAATAGTGAGGTAGCAGATTTCTCTTCTTCTTTCTCTCTATAATTTTTCTTTATAATAATCACTCTAAAGCTTTTGTGAATTGGTGAGAAATGAAGGAAGATATAGTTTCGATAATTGCACGTTTTGGGGCTCGAAAATTACAGTACAATACCTCCAACTTTTCTTTCATTTATAAAATAGTCCTGCAAGTATTATCAATCTTTCACCAACACCCCTAATAGTAAATAATGTGAATCAATAGTTCAATTATGTGAATCAATAGTATAATCATGTTAACAATACGAATTACAGTATAGTACCTCCATCTATACCTCCATTTTTAACTTAGTTATGCAAGTAGTATCAATCTTGCACCAACTCTCCTAATAGTAAATAATGTGATTTAATACTACACATATGTGAACAAATAGTTATATAAGCATGTGAATTAGTAGCAATTAATTGCTCATTTATCCGATAAATTACCCGATTTATCAATATAACCCCTAGACATCAATTATCATCAGAATAAATGTCGATTTTTACTAACACAAACAATTCCAACATAATGAAACTATTTTTATCAAAAATATAAATTTTGAAATTTTGAAGTTTGACTTTTCCCAAAAAAGTTAACTATTGACTTTTTGACCAAATAGTGGATCCCGGAAAATTTTGTGTTTATAGACTATTTTTATTAATTTTGTCGTTCCGGACTCAAATATCACTTCCGCGTCTCCAAATTCAACTCCGAACAACATTAATAATTAATATTATAACTCACAATATTTATCAACCAGGTCGTTCCCAGGAAAGAGGGGGCTTTTCAATAAGAATTTCTCCCTATTGGCGCGCAATTAGGTGACCAAACCTCTCCTTGACATAACTTCTAGACATTGTAAATATTGAAATTTATAATATGAATAACTTTGTCGTCTCGAGTATTGATTTAATAAAAAAAACATTTTATCCAGATGATACTTTGACAATAAGTGAATCAATAATATGATAGATATGATGCACCAATTACTGTAGCAATAATTGAGTATAACTGAGTGACTTCTCACATAAGCATCAATAATCAATACCGTGTGCTACTATGCAACCACGCGTATTACTGTACTTTTACTACCGGGTAGTTCAACAGTTAACGGTAAAACTTCCGCCGTTATTTTCATAAAGTATTTTTGTAATTTTCTCAATCCGACAATAATTTCGTTGTGGGGGTCCACCAATGATTGTGCCGTTGTACGAATATTCCTTGTTAAAACGAATATTCCCCGACCAATCGAATATTATATAACAACTTGCGAACTTTGCAAAATTTATAAATATTACCGACAACTATAATATTATATCAAATCCACACCATAATATTCAAAAATATATTTCGAGAATATTTAATCTTTATTCAGAAAGTTGGGGTCTTACATTATCCATGCACTATGGCCAAAGATATTCATTATTATCATATCCATGAATTAATATTTTATCGCTGAGACTCAACTCAATAATTAATCCACATCATCGAATCATCACTGCACTACAGGCCAAGGATATTCATTACTATCACGACCACAAATTATCCATGCACTACGAGCCAAAGATAATCGTGTTTTCATCAACGGTCCTGATCATGTCATAAAATAATTCATTTTTGCACCCTTGGCCGAAGAGAATCCATAGCCATAATCATACCAAAAACTGTCCATCAATGCACTACGGGCCAATGAGAACTTTTTCCACATCATTTGTAACATTACGATCATGATTATACCGAATAATCCCTGGTCATAATCATACCAAGTCCATCTATGCACTACGACCAAAGATGACTTTCAACACAATATAAACATGAGGATGATGACAATGATATAAGAATCAATCAAATGAGATAAATGATAAATATTAAATATTTATAATACAATTTATCCAACGTTCAATAATAACCAAATGTTATCAATCACTTAATAATCTCATAATCTAATATCATTAATATTATAAAAATATTTTAATCATTTCTTAAACTTATAAATAATTTATTTCAATTGTTTACACTTTATTAAATAACGCATTTAATCATTCAAAAATAGCATACTCATAAGATTTCATCATCAATGATCAAATCCCTCATCAAAAATCTGCATATACCCTATATAGGATTCTCAAGGCATAAAATCCCATTTTCCAATTTTATTACTTCCCATAACATATTTAATTCATTTACTCACAACTAGTTCATTTTCATGAAAAATACCAAATCAGTCCCAAAAATATTTCTTTTCTGGGATTTAGCAGAATATAGTCCCATCTTGAACATATATTTTTTTTAGAATTTTTAAATTCATTTACTATTTTTTATATGGCTAAAACTGCCGAATATTTAGACATTTAACATAAATTGTACTTTTGTCCAAAAATTCCGAAATTTATAGGGTATACTCCTGTTATACACATGTGCTCCCAATATAAATTTTACCAATTTTGGAGTTAACCACAAGGAGTTATAAGGGTTTAATTTTAAAATAGTATTTTTCCATAAAATCCATAACTTTTAATCTATACATCCAAAAATCACTATTTTTGGACGCAATCTAGAAAACTCATCAAATTATCATTTTAAATTTTTCCAGAATTTTTGAGGGTCAGAAAAATTACGAATCTGCCCCTGGCAGAAACCCCTTTTTACTGAAAATACTATTCGTATGAATATGAAGGATCATTCACCATGCATGTGGTAATCCACATAGACAGGTTATTCTAACAGAATAATAAAGAATGGAATAACATAAGGATTCACCATGTGTGCGATAGACTGCACCGACAGATTATTCTCAACAGAATAATAAATAATGGAACCAGGTCCGGCGTAAACGCACAGACAGGATATTCCGACAGAATAATAAAGAACGAAATAATAAATAATGGAACCAGGTCAAGCATAATACGCACAGACAGGATATTCTGACAGAATAATAAAAAATGGAATAACAGAATAATTTCACCAAGTATATGGTATCTCGCGTATACAGGTTATTCCAACAGAATAATAAAGAATGGAATAACAGAAGTTCTCTTCACGAACAAGAAAGAATGAATACCTCTTACGAGTACAACAAATAATATCCCTTACCGTTAAAGAAACTGAATATAAGAGTAGGGAAGGAGCAGAATACTTTTTTATAGCTTCTCTATAATTTCTCTCTCTAGAGTTTCAGTGAATTCGTAAGAAATAATGAAGGAATGAGCTTCTATTTATAGAAAAATGGACTGCATAGTAACTAACTCATGAAC
The DNA here is from genome assembly GCA_020205505.1 of Panax japonicus. Classification (NCBI taxonomy): domain Eukaryota; kingdom Viridiplantae; phylum Streptophyta; class Magnoliopsida; order Apiales; family Araliaceae; genus Panax; species Panax japonicus. The sequence continues at coordinate 76,159,948 of CM035096.1, read as the reverse complement.
GGTCCAGATTGATTTACTTTAACATGACGACCCATATTTAAAAGAAAATCTTTTAAATAAAATATAATATATTCTATTTAGAATCTAATAAAACGAATAACTTTATAAAAGATTTTACTATGCAAACAGTATACAAGCACTATGCAAACACTATGCATAATAAAATATAATATATTCTAATTATTGTCTAATAAAACAGATAACTTTATAAAAGTATTCTGTTTTATATAAAAAGATTTTACTATACAAAATACTATGCACAATAGAATATAATATATTCTATTTATAGAATAACTTTATAAAAGTATTCTATTTTATATAAAAAGATTTTCTATTTTATTACATTAATAATACTAATAAAATAAAACTGAGTGACTTATCACATAAGTATCAATAATCAATACCGTGCTATTTACCAAAATAGAAAAAAAAATTGAATACTTTTATTTCATAAAATTCGGGGTCTCATAATCACCCCTCCTTATGAAATTTTGCCCTTAAAATTTACGTACGTACCTGATATTCGAAGAGATGAGAATACCTTGCTTTCTTTTCGGATTGTACCTTCCCGGTTATATCCTCTGTATCATAATTTTTCCATTGCTCATCTCCTGTATTTCAGATATCATTCTAGAATATATCTTCAAAACAAAGGTTAATTGATATATCACAATTTGTTAACTTATCAAGTAAATAATTTCAGCTTACGTAAGTCACACACTAGCGAAGTATATAACTCGTCTCTCCCCTCTTAGTTCTAGACTTTTATCTCCGCCAGTGACCATATCCCTGAGCTCTGATACGAACTGTGACGCCCCCAAAATTAGGTATACATCACCCATTTTGAGTCGCTAGATACATGGTACAAAAATCAAATACAACTTCATTTATACAACTGTTGAACTGTCGTATAAAATACGACCACAGTTAACTGTGAGTTTTAATACAAATGTATGTAACTCTCATGGTGCCTCGACCACAACCTTACAATGGTACTTTACATAAAAGTATAGTAAAAAATTATTATAGAAATTAAAATCTTTGGGAAGTGCTCAAGGAAACCTTCGTACATGGGAGGCCACGCGTCTAGGTTATAATAGATATCATATGGCCACAGAATTATCCTGGGTTGACGTACCCAATAGACCCCAAAGAAAAACGAGAAGATTACAATCATCTTCTTTCTAATGGTGAGTCTTCTCTTGACATATAACTATCTCCACTGTTTCCAAGTGAATATTATATTTTAAATCAACTCCAAGATCATATAGGTAGTGCGCCCGTAGATATACTCAGCAAGTGGATCCGCACAACCCTGTCTTATGATAACACGAGATTGTATGTCATTAGACATCTTGTATGATAGTGGCAAAATACCCTTCCAAAGTTGGGTTCACCTCACCCTATTTGATTCACCAAATATAACTACTAAATGTTGTATAGAATACAACACACTTTTTTATACTGTTTAAGGAGAACCTCCACAGCTAGAGACCACTGTTATATTCCCCTGTTATCCCCGCTCGACCCGGCAACACTCTTACGGCAACACTCTTATTACCTGAAAGGAATTGTGAAGCAGAAAGGGTGAGCACAACTAGCCTAGTAAGGAATATCATGACTAAAGATAATTAAATTATCGATAGCTTTCATCAATAATAAATTAGAGATTTAGAACATATGGTAGATAATAAAACTTTTCAACCATAGTTACAGCGGAATGAACAATCCATTAGAAGAGTCAAAAAGACCATCAGATCTATTATCTTCTCTATGTTAAAAGTTCACAAATAATGTTTTATTCCTGTAACATCAATCAACAATTCCTGTCCACAATCATATGAATAACTCATAACCATAATTGTGATTCTAAATTCCTCTTCGTACCCAGGACTAAGATAATTTTCATCACATATCTTCACCTGAAACATCAAAAATTATGGTTATACCAAATCACAATTCTTGTTCATAATCATACAAATAAATTCATCTTTGCACTACGACCAAATATATTCATTAACAATTCATCTTTGCACTACAAGCCAAAGACATACAACTATATTTTAGAAAAGTCAAGTAGAGCATGATATCTACTATCTTCTACAAATTAAAAGTGTATAACCAATATTTTATCGCTGAGACTCAGTTTAAATAATCCACATCATCGAATTATCCATGCACTACGGCCAAAGATATTCGTTAGTATCACATCCATGAATTATCCATGTATTACGGCCAAAGATATTCATTATTATCACATCCATGAATTAATATTTCATCGCTGAGACTCAGCTCAATAATTAATCCACATCATCGAATCATCTCTGCACTATAGGCTAAGGATATTCATTACTATCACGACCACAAATTATCCATGCACTACGGGCCAAAGATAATCGTGTTTTCATCAACGGTCCTGATCATGCCATAAAACAATTCATCTTTGCACCTTTGGCCGAAGAGAATCCATAGCCATAATCATACTGAAAACTGTCCATCAATGCACTACGGGCCAATGAGGACTTTTTCCACATCATTTGTAACATTACGGTCATGATTATACCGAATAATCACTGGTTATAATCATACCAAGTCCATCTATGCACTACATCCAAAGATGACTTTCAACACAATATAAGCATGAGTATGATGACAATGATATAAGAATCAATCAAATGAGATAAATGATAAATATTAAACATTTATAATACAATTTATCCAGCGTTCAATAATAACCAAATGTTATCAATCACTTAATAATCTCATAATCTAATATCATTAATATTATAAAAATATTTTAATCATTTCTTAAACTTATAAATAATTTATTTCAATTGTTTGCACTTTATCAAATAATGCATTTAATCATTCAAAAATGCCATACTGATAAGATTTCATCATCAATGATCAAATCCCTCATCAAAAAATTGCATATACCCTATATAGGATTCTCAAGCCATAAAATCCAATTTTCCAATTTTATTACTTCACATAACATATTTAGTTCATTTACTCATAACTAGTTCATTTTTATGAAAAAAACAAAATCTGTCCCAAAAATATTTCTTTTCTGGGATTTAGGAGAATATAGTCCCATCTTGAACATATATTTTTCTCAGAATTTTTTAAATTCATTTACTATTTTTCATATGGCTAAAACTGCCGAATATTTAGACATTTATCATAAATTGTACTTTTATCAAAAAATTCCGAAATTAACAGGGTATACTCTTATTATATACATGTACTCCCAATAAAAATTTTACCAATTTTGGAGTTAACCACAAGGAGTTATAAGGGTTTACTTTTAAAATAGTCTTTTCCCATAAAATTCATAACTCTTAATCTATACATCCAAAAATCACCATTTTTGGACACAATCTAGAAAACTCATCAAATTATCATTTTAAAATTTTCTAGAATTTTTTATGGTCAGAAAAATTATGAATCTGCCCCTGACAGAAACCCATTTTTAATGAAAATACTATTCGTATGAATACGAAGGATAATTTACCATGCATGTGGTAATCCACATAGACAGGTTATTCTAATAGAATAATAAAGAATGAAATAATAGAAGGATTCACCATGCGTGCGATAGACTGCACTGATAGGTTATTCCCAACAGAATAATAAATAATGGAACCAGGTCTGGCGTAAACGCACAGACATGATATTCCGATAGAATAATAAATAATGGAACCAGCTCCGGCGTAAACGCACAGACATGATATTTCGACAGAATAATAAAGAACAAAATAATAACTAATGGAACCAGGTCAGACGTAATACGCACAGATAGGATATTTCGACAGAATAATAAAGAACGGAATAATAGAAGAATTTCACCAAGTATAGGGTATCCCGCGTATATAGGTTATTCCAACAGAATAATAAAGAATGGAAGAACATAAGTTCTCTTCACGAACAAAAAAGAAAGAATACCCCTTATGAGTACAACAAATAATATCCCTTACCGTAAAAGAAACTGAATATAAGAGTAGGGAAGGAGCAAAATACTTTTCTATAGCTTCTCTATAATTTCCCTCTCTAGAGTTTCAGTGAATTCGTAAGAAATAATGAAGGAATGAACTTCTATTTATAGAAAAATGGACTGCATAGTAACTAACTCATGAACGATCCAGATTGATTTACTTTAATCTGACGGTCCATATTTAAAGCAAAAACTTTTAAATAAAATATAATATATTCTATTTATAATCTAATAAAACGAATAACTTTATAAAAGATTTTACTATACAAATACTATGCAGTCACTATGTAAACACTATGCATAATAAAATATAATATATTCTAATTATTGTCTAATAAAACAGATAACTTTATAAAAGTATTCTATTTTATATAAAAAGATTTTACTATGTAAAACCCTATACACAATAGAATATAATATATTCTATTTATAGAATAACTTTATAAAAGTATTCTGTTTTATATAAAAAGATTTTTTGTTTTATTACATTAATAATACCAATAAAATAAAACTGAGTGACTTATCACATAAGCATCAATAATCAATACCGTGCTATTTACCAAAATAGAAAAAAAAATTGAATACTTTTATTTCATAAAATTCGGGGTCTCACATTAGGTTTGTGCCTCTTTCGACTTTCTTCATGCTCTCGTTTATTTTGCTAATTTCTCGTCCTTTCGTCATGATTCCCGACCCTTTGAGTAGTTTTTCATGTCATGAGGGAGGTTATCCCTAAGTCTCAATGTATTTCTCACCTCTTTTCTTAATCTCCTTGAGTTGTCGTTGTGCTTAACCAAAGTTGGATTTGTGAAATCATTTTGAAGTTGGTAAATGAGTGTGCCCTCTAGGTGGTCGAACCCTAAGGGGCACCCTCAAACTCTTCTTCTTCTTTTGCTTATTTTTCTCGATCTTCTCCTAGTTTCGTTTAGTAGTTTAACTCGCATCAGGAAAAAGACTTATTCATCGGTATCATCAATCGAACCAAGTTAAAAAGGTGCACCCCCTAAGGGGTCGAACCCTAGGAGGTGAACCTTAGGGAGGTCGAACCGTAGGGGGCATTTCCTAGTCAGGTTATCTCATTTTGCTTAGTTTGTTCATTTCATATTTGTTTCTCTTAGTAATTCAAATCAAGACAAGAAGACATCTTTGTTCGAACCAAATTGAGAGATTAAATCGCTAAGGGGAAGAAGATCCCTAAGGGGTCTTCCAACACTTGTTTTTTTTCATCGATATTGTCCAAGCTTTACTTCAAATTCTTTCGATAATTCAATTAAGACCAAATAGAAATTTGAACCCCTAGGGGGTCGTGTAATACCCGAGAATTTTGTAAATAATATTAGTAATGATAATGAGTATGTTTTTTTAAAAAAATGAATTAAATATGTGATAATTGAGAAATGTGGTAAAGATGATAATAAGCTTGATTTATAAATTTATTAAGCTTATATGAACACTCCAGTCCCACATCGAAAGATAGGGAAAAAATTTGTCTGCATATAAGGAATTAAGTAACTACCAATAGTACTTTCAAGTCATGACTTTTTGGGAGCCTATGATGGGCTAATATGACCTTAGAAGATACTATTGGGCCAGTATTTAATTATCTACTAAAAGAATTTAATTTTCCAAACAAAACAAGGAAGAAAAGAGGAAACAAAATCATTTAGTTTTTCCAATTTAAATACAATTGTATAAGATAAAATTAATTAATATTTAATTATTAAAAAAATGGGTTATTACATTTTTCACCCCTTAAAATAATTCTGTCCTCGGAATTCAAATAAACTACATTAATTTTTATTTTAGTTTTTATTTAAATTACATAATTATTCATAAACTTAAATTAAAACGTAGCGCCACCATTTGTAACGATCAAGCCTGGTAAGTCCATAGTTTCACACAATTATCCATGTACTCGTAAAAGATTCGCTAGATGTCGTGTCAAGCCTTAGTAAGTTTCTTCGCGTTGCATCAAATTAAATCACATAATTCGCCATTGGTGAGCCCCCCCCCCATTAATATCTTTGAGTTTCATTCTTGCAAACATACGTAATCTTCGGAACATAATTCGAGAACGCATAATTCGCTCTTCATCTAAATACGATTCTAATACCCAAAACTTTAAAATTATCTTTAATTCGTAAAACGTTTATGTTCCACACATAACAAAGATTTAACAAATTATTTTTATTTTATTTACATAAAATCATACAAAACTCCAAGGATATCGGATAAACCAAACAACTCTACACATTATATCAACTTTTCCTAAATCCTCAAGAGCTTCAAAATATTCAAACCTCAATTCGAACTAGCTAGTTCTTAAATATTATTATACCAAAGAATATACTACTAAGATCTCTTTATCATCATATCAACTCTAAGTCAAATATTCTACTATCTACAATAAGCAAACTATAATTATTCAAGATCTCTCAAAATTAATTGAATTTCATCACTTACTATCTAATCATATAATAAATCAATCATCCCTTATTGCAAACCTTAATCCAATAAATTTCAATGTCTCCCCATACTATCACCAAGAAAGTTCATAGAACATAACTCCAATATCCTACTAGAAAATAGCCACAAACTTGATCATTAACTCCAAATGATTAATCTAATTACCTCGAATATCAACAACTCACATTACAAGAAATCCCCTTTACTTAATAATTTTCACTTTATCATAGTATCCCATCAATACACAAATCTCAAATTATCCACAAACTTAACATAAATCAAAACCTAACTAAAATCAAATCCTTAATTCAACAATCGTAATAATTGTCATAAAAAAAACAACTCTAACAAATAATTTTTCAAAATCAAATAATTGTTGATACAAATACTCACATCATAATCACATCTCATATAAGATCACTTCTTATCTGTATAAAGTATAACTTTATTCACCTTAATGATTAAATCACAATTCTTAACTAATATCATTACTAAATCACCTTAACAAATTATTTCATTTTCCTCATATCAACTACAAATCGAAAAGAAATCGACAGTTGGTCAAAATAGAGACCTACCAAACAAGGAACTAAATCGAATCAAACTCCTACGTCTACCAAATGGTTTACCCACAACTCACAGGTCAAACCTAAATAGTTTTCTACAAGAAAGAACCTAAGCTCTGATACCATATCTATAACACACCCTTCTTGAAAAGGAAAGGGAGGTCACGTGCAAAGCACAAAAAATCTCAAAATAAGTAAACAAAGCACTAATAACCTCAAAATATTAATAGTGGTGATCCATTAATAAAGTACTAAATACAATTCTCCAAACAGAGGCAAAATAACCAAAATCAAAAATCAAAAAAACCTAGATGGTCAAAGACAACTCTCTCATCACACTAGCCCTGAATCACCCCTGTAAACCTGCCGGAAGAAAAATACAGCATGAGCCAATTGCCCAGTATGGATACAGATATACAACTGATATACGAAAATAACTAAGACAAAATATTGAACCAAGCCTCAAGTGTAAATACTGACGAAAATATATTCTCCAAAGATCTTAATGGAATATAGTTGAATCAACAGAATTGATGAAACCAATAGAAGAATAAAGAAATAACGAACTGAAGTAAATAACTCAATGAATTGAACTGAACAAAAACAAATAAAACTAATACAATGAAATAATAGGCTGAATCAAATGGTTGAGTTTTATTTCATACCGAGTGAGCTCAGAAATCTACATTGCCACACAGGCAAGTCAAAATAATGCCACACAAGTAAGTCAAAATAATGCCACACAAGCAACCAAAATAATGCTACACAGGCAAATCACACATTGGATCGCGAATCCAAATGTATACAAATCGGATAGGTGTGTTTGGCACAACATCACAAATCCACAGAACAGAAAACTAGGGTTAACCCATACGCCTCCCACAATAAAATACCAAATGGCCCACTTCCTCCGGATCCCAAAATGGAGACTCCATGAACTAATCACACCGCCACGAAAAGTGTCATGCCTCTCGTGCCTAGACGACATGTCTGTGGTACCCCCACAGGTGGTTATAGATCAGGTATACCCTACGGTATACTCTAACAAAAATACTATGTCACAACACATACGACATAATACCAACAAAAGGGTTCTATATGTACATATTGAATCAAATCAAATTATAGTTACAAGGTCTCAAAAAGAAGGTAGCAACATGTACCGCTCGACAATTATCAAAAAATTAATACTAAACATGATATCTTAATTCAAAGAGTACAAATATGAGTCATGTGTATCAACTCCAAAATGAAACTAATATATTTATTTCACAGGAAACAATTATGTGAAATCATAATTCTAAATAAGGAAACAAATGAACAAATCAAATTTAATAAGAGCATCGCTGAAAGTGTACGGAATCCGTATTTGAAATCGGTATTATAATACCCAAAATTTATTCCAAATATAACTTGTTAAATTCCCTCCATCCAATCTAATAAAAGAAATAATAACAATACAATTATAAGCTACTTAATAACTATAGTTTACATGAACATGAAAATAATTTCCCCAATTACATCAAGTTTACAATACAAACCCAAATTAAATTATAATTAATCCTTTAATCATTTTCCTTATTATTATTATTATTATTATTATTATTATTATTAAAAATCAATATCCTTAGAGTATATTATATATAATATACATCATTGTTCCTTTACAATAGTACAGTTGATTTTCTTCATGTTTCAAGTTAACAAATTTATAATAATAATAATAATAATAATAATAACTCAATAGCCTCCGTTCTAAACAAAGTATTGCGAATTCATATATACAATACTTATATATAAGTACATGCACCATCCTTTTATAACTTCAGTATAAGTATATGCATCATCCTTATATATATATATATATATATATATATATATATATATATAAATTACATCAGTACTATCTGTAAATGAAAGAAAACTTTTAACATATTCACTTACTTGACCAAAAGTCATACTCATGTTTTAAGCTTCTAGACACGAAACAGTATAAATTCTTTTGTGTTAATGGTTCCGACTTTGTGTTCTCAAGTTGTTGCCTCAGTTCCTTCCTCTTCCCTCAATCAGCCGTAACATGTACATGAGGAAGATTAGGTTTTACTTATTATTTATATATTTTATTGTTTTTCCTAATTTTAATAGGATTTTAATATTACACAAATATTAATTAGATCTAATTAGTATAAAATCCCAAATTAATGTAAATACATACAATTTGATCCAAACATAAGAAAAGACCAATTAAAATATGGATTTAAATATTATTTATTTATTTTATTATTTATTTTATTATTATTTTTACCGGGTATTACATGAGTATTCGGTTCCGGCCCGTGATAGCCTGGCCCGTCCGTGAAATATTTTATTAAAAAAACAAAAATAATACTACTTATGATGGTTGAACACAAGACCTCTAAGTTATTAAATAAGAGTTCAATCCAACTAAACTGCAAAGATTATTTGTTTTAACATGCATCTAAATAAAAGTACAAAAAATCAATATCGTGTGCTACTATGCAACCACGCGTATTACTGTACTTTTACTACCGGGTAGTTCAACAGTTAACAGTAAAACTTTTGCCGTTATTTTCATAAAGTATTTTTGTCGTTTTCTCAATCCGACAATAATTCCGTTGTGGGGGTCCACCAATGATTGTGTCGTTGTACGAATATTCTCTGTTAAAACGAATATTCCCCGACCAATCGAATATTATATAACAACTTGCGTACTTTGCAAAATTTATAAATATTACCCACAACTATAACATTATATCAAAGCCACACCATAATATTCAAAAATATATTTCGAGAAAATTAAATCTTTATTCAAAAAGTTGGGGTCTTACAACCTCCCCTTCTTATGAAATTTCTTCCTCAAAATTAGGGTGCGTACCTGGTATGTTGAAGAGGTGAGGATAGTTTGATTTCATTTCAGATTCTAACTCCCAGGTCATTTCCTCAACATCGTGGTTTCTCCACAAAACTTTGACTTGAGGTATAACCTTGGAGCGTAGAATATGTTTCTTCTTATCCAAGATTTTAACAGGAACCTCTTCATACGTTAAATCTTCCTCTATTTCGTCCGGTTCTAACTCAATAATGTGGTTCGGGTCTTTCACATATTTACATAATATGGATATGTGAAAAACATTATGAACACGAGACATACTTGGCGGTAACGCAAGTCTATAGGCCACAGTTCCTACTCGATCGAGGATTAAAAATGGGCCGATGAAACGAGGATTGAGCTTTCCTCTCTTTCCAAATCTTGTAACTCCTTTCCATTGAGCAACACGTAACAACACATGATCTCCAATATCGAATTCTACGTCCTTTCGATGAAGATCAACATAACTCTTTTGTCGATCTTGTGAGATTTTTATACGTTGTCGAATCATTTGAATCTTTTCCGTAGTCATACGTACCAACTCTGGTCCCAACAACGTTGCTTCACCCACCTTATCCTAGTATACTGGAGAACAACCCTTTATTCCATACAACGCCTCGAATGGAGCCATGCCAATACTTGTTTGATAACTGTTGTTGTAGGAAAACTCCACCAATGGTAAGAACTTGTCCCAACTTCCCTTGAAGTCAAGGACATAGAGTCTTAATAGATCTTCAAGAGTTTGAATTGTCCTCTCCAACTGCCCGTCCGTCTGAGGATGATATGCCGAGCTAAATCGTAAATCCGTGCCCATAGCTTTTTGCAAACTAACCCAAAATCTTGAAGTGAATCTTGGGTCTCGATCGAAAACTATGGATAATGGCATACCATGCAATCTTACAACCTTATTTATGTATATACGAGCAAGACGTTCAAGTGTATAAGTTTCTCGTATCGATAAAAAATGAGCAGACTTGGTCAATCTATCAACAATGACCCAAATCGCTTCTATGCCTTGAGAAACTTTGGGAAGACTAGTAACGAAATTCATGGTAATGTGCTCCCACTTCCATTCTGGAATTTCAAGTGGTTGTAATGGACCTTTTGGTACTTGATGCTCCGCTTTAACTCGTTGACAAATTAGACACCTTGAGATAAATAGCGTTATCTCTCTCTTTATATTGCTCTACCAAAATGTATGACGAAGATCATGATACATTTTGGTACTCACAAGATGAATTGCAAACAGTGTGTTGTGCGCCTCCATCATGATTTTATACTTTAAATCAGGGTCGTTAGGAACACAAAGTCTGGAGTTGACTCGAAGTATTCCTTCTTCATCGATTCTTGCTTCCGGCATAACACCTTCTTGCACTTTCTTCCTTATACGCATCAGCTCCGGATCTGTAACTTGAGCAACTTTAACTTTATAAATTAAAGTCGGTTCTACTCGTATATTTGCCATCATCACATGGGTCCCTGAAGTCTTTAACTCTATCTCCATCCTTTGCAAGTCACACAAAATGGGCTTTTGTGTTGTGAATATTGCACTCGTACCCGCATATGATCTTCTACTCAATGCGTCAGCTACCACGTTCGCTTTTCCAGGATGGTATTGGATGGTATGATCATAATCTTTCAACAGTTCAAGCCAACATCGTTGTCGCATGTTGAGTTCCTTTTGAGTGAAGAAATATTTGAGGCTTTTATGATCTGTAAAGATCTCCACTTTCTCTCCACACAAGTAATGCCTCCAAATTTTAAGTGTGAAGACAACAGATGCCAACTCTAGATCATGAGTAGGATAATTCCTCTCATATTCTTTGAGTTGTCTTGAGGCATATGCTATGAATTTCCCATATTGCATGAGAACACATCCTAACCCTTTGCCCGAAGCATCACTGTAGATGACAAATCCCTCCGAACCAGATGGTATTGTCAGAACAGGTACTGAAATGAGTCTCCTTTTGAGTTCTTGAAAACTCTTCTCATATTCCTCGCTCCAACCGAACTTTGTATCTTTTCGAGTCAGCTGATTTAATGGAGTAGCGATTCGAGAAAATCCTTCTACGAATCTTCGATAATAACCAGCTAAACCGAGAAAGCTACGTACTTCGGTCACTGATTTGGGTTGCTCCCAGCTTTGAATAGCTTCAATCTTTGCCGGGTCAACAGATATTCCTTGACTTGAAACTACGTGCCCAAGGAATGCTACTTCCTCAAGCCAGAACTCGTATTTCTTTAACTTGGCATAAAGCTTATATTCCCGAAGCTTTTGGAATATCAGCCTCAAGTGTTGTTCATGATCTTTATGGCTTTTGGAATAAATAAGGATGCCATCAATAAAGACGACCACAAAGTGATCAAAATATTCCTTGAATACTCGGTTCATCATATTCATGAAGGCAGAAGGAGCATTAGTCAATCCAAAAGACATGACAAAGAATACATAATTCCCGTACCGAGTTCTGAAGACAGTCTTTGGAATATCCTCAGTTTTAACCTTCAGCTGATGATATCTAGAACGAAGATCGATCTTTGAAAAAAATTGTGTTCCTTGTAATTGATCAAACAGGTCATCAATACGTGGCAATGAGTACCTATTTTTGATGGTGACATGATTCAACTCCCGATAATCAATACAAAGTCGCATACTCCCATCTTTCTTCTTCACGAATAGAACAGGAGCACCCTAAGGAGACGTACTAGGACGAATGAAACCAATGTCTAACAATTCCTGCAATTGGGTCTTTAACTCCTGAAGTTCAATAGGAGCCATTCGATATGGGGCTTCGTAAATAGCTTTTGTACCGGGTTCAAGGTCGATACAAAATTTAACTTTATGCTCTGGGGGTAGGCCAGGAAGTTCTTCAGGGAATACGTCAGGAAATTTATTAACAATAGAAATATCCTTCAAATCTGACGTATTTTTGTTTAAATTCGTGACAAGAGCTAAGAAAGCATGACATCCATTTTTCAATAAACGAATAGCTTTATGGCTTGAGATGACCGTGATTGATTTTAATGGTTTGGTCGCTTGAATTCGAATAATAGGTTTATTAGGAATATAAAATCTAACAACCTTACGAAAACAATCAATTTTAGCATGATGAGTAGTTAACCAATCAATCCCTAGAATCATGTCAAATGCAATTATTTTTAAGGAGATAAGATCGACAGGTAACGTACGGTTACCGATTTTAATCAAACAAGACTTATAAACAGTGGATGTAATGAAGGTTTCTCCTAATGGAGTTTCAAAAGATAAGTCAAAGTCTAATTTCTCCGGAGTCAAATTTAAAAGTTGAGCGCAAGTAGGAGAAATAAAAGAATGGGTAGAACCGGTATCAAATAAGGTATAGATTTCACTAGAGTTTATGATAAGCTTATCCATGATAACCTCGTTCGGGTTCCTTACTTTCTGGGAGGTCACAACAAACGCTCTTCCTTGCACTACCAGCTAAGTGACCTTCTTTTCCATAATTATAACATGATTTGGACGGCATCGCACAGTTTGGACTGATGTGTCCCTCCCCTCCGCCTTTGAAGCATATGATAGGTAGTCGTTCTCCTTTCTTAACAACGGGTGCTGGTACTGACGTCTTTCCATCATTGTTGAATATCATTTTCTTGAAATGTCTATTTTTATTGTCTTGGCTATGATTACCACCGAAGTGGTTACCATTTCTGGCATGTTGATTCCCTCCACGCTTGTTGTCAACGTTTCGATGACTGTTACCACTGGTATTTTCATGCTGCCGGCTGCTTTCCCTTGGTTGCATTGACTCGTTATCGCGCTCCAATAACTGAGCCCTATTTATAACATCTGAGTACAAACACAGTTTATGAGAAATTAGATATTGACGTATCTCCAGTTTCAAACCTCTTAAAAACATTCGCGTCATTCGCTCCTCATTATCAACCAAATGGGATGCAAACCGGGATAACTCTGTAAATTTAGCCTCGTATTGCGACACGGTCATATTGTTATGTTCCAACTTGATAAACTCCACCTCCTTTATGTGACGAATACTTTCGGGAAAGTACTTGTCGTTGAACAGCTCTTGGAACTTCTCCCAAGACATCTTGAGTACGTCAGGCTGGGTACGTTTTATAGATTTCCACCAGTAATCTGCTTCTTCACGCAACATAAAGGTGGCGAAGGGAACCTTTTGTTCCTCGGAGCATCTCAAGACATCAAATATCTTGGTTATCTTCTTTATCCATGCTTCCGCTTTAAGTGGTTTTGGCTCTCCAATAAACTCCGGTGGCCCCAGCTCCTTGAACTGTTTGGTGATGATCGTTTGAGAGTTGCCAGTGTTTCCACCTGCATTTTGGACAGGAGCTGCTCTCGCTTGATGTTGAATGAATTACATGAAACCTTAGAACATTCCATCGTTCATCATTTGGTCAGTATTGTTTGCATGAGGATTGACGCCTTCTTGATGCACATTGTCCTGGTTATTGATCTGTGGAGTCTCAACGGTCTCCTGTGCTCTATTGATATTCTCAACATTCTCGGATGCCATTTTCAAATACTGCCATTACATGATATTGCTTTGTAGAGTAAAATTTAAAATTTCTCAGAAGAATATTTCTATAAAAAGATACTGGTTGAAGCGCAAATATCAAGGATATTCCACTAATTTCATGGAGTATAGAAGTCAAAACTTTAACCAACTGAGTATAATAAGGAATGGAATAACAAAAGAAATCACCAAACATGCGATAGACCGCACATGTAAGATGCCAAATTTCATGAAATAAACTTATTCAATTTTTTATAATTATTATTCACGAGTTACTATTCATGAGTTACTATTTACGAGTTACTATTCATGAGTACTATTCATGAAGCATGATAAGTTTTTTCGTAAGAAGACATTACTCAATAATTGTTACAGTATTTACTGTTCAATATTTTATTTTATTGATTCAATAATTGCTACGTTGATATTTTATATTATTGGTGTTTCAATAATTATCACGGAGCAGTATTTCCCATTATCGGATCAATAATTCATATTATTTGGGTAATATTATTAGATAATATTATTGGCAATGTCTAGAAAGTTCTGTCAAGGAGAGGTTTGGTCATCTAATTGCGCGCTAGTAAGGAGAAATCCTTATTGAAAAGCCCCCTCTTTTTTGGGAACTGCCTGGTTGTCAGTATTGTGATTCTGTAATATTATTTGTGAATAATTAAATATTGATTTATATGATAAAAAATATATTCATTTTATGTGATTATAGGTGGAGAAAATTTTTAATGTGACAATTGTTGAAAATTGATATTTTATCTTTTATGATAAAATATATTATTATATTACAGTAATATAATAATGATGATATTTTTATAATGAATGTGTGATATATGAGTATATGAGGAGGAAGAATATTTTTGTTGCATTAAATGATTAACACATGCTTTGTGTGTCAGTGGACCTCATTTCTTGACTGAAATTTGATTATAAACTAAAAAATCGCCCGTTTGTGAATTTCGGTCAATTTCTGTTTATACGGTGCAAGTTCGTTCAGCGTTATTCAAGTCAGAAGTACTGCTCTTTTGAGGTAAGGGATAGTAAGTGATATTGTCGTTAGTATGTAAAGGTTATTATGTTTTTCAATTTTGAAATTTTTCTGAACCTTCAAAAAATCTGAAAAAATTTGAAATGAAAATTTGATGAGTTTTGTAGATTGTGTCCAAAAATGGTGATTTTTGGATGTATAGATTAGGAGTTATGGATTTTATGAGAAAATACTATTTTAAAAGTAAACCCTTATAACTCCTTGTGATTAACTCCAAAATTGATGAAATATTTATTGGGAGTACATCTATATAATATCAGTATACTCTGTAAATTTTGAAATTTTTGGATAAAAGGACAATTTATGATAAATGATTGAATATTCGGTGGTTTTGGCCATGTGAAAAATAGTAAATGAATTTTATAAATTCTGAAAAAAATATATGTTCAATATGAGACTATATTATGCTAAATCCCAGAAAAGAAATATTTTTGGAACTGATTTGGTATTTTTCATTAAAATGTTCTAGTTATGAGTAAATGAATTAAATATGTTATGTGAAGTAAGAAAATTGGAAAATATGATTTTATGGCTTGAGAATCATATATGAGGTATATGCAGATTTTTGATGAGGGTTTTGGTTATTGGTAATGAAATCTTATGAGTTTGGAATTTTAGGATGATTAAATGTATTTATTAGTAAAGTGTAAACAATTAAAATAAATTGTTTATAAGTTTAATAAATGATTAAAATATTATGGTAATATTAATAATATCAGATTATTAGATTTTTAAGTGATTTATAACATTTTGATTAAGGTGTTATGAGATCATTGATTTATGAATCTTATTCTTGAGATTAAATCTATATGTTGATTATATTGTTTTTATTATCATATATAACATTCTTATAACCCTAATGATGATATTTCTCTTTGACTTGAGTGTAAAGATGGGTAGATTATAGGTATGATCGTGACTATAGGTTCTCTTTGATCAGTAGTGCAAAGTTGAATTGTTGACTGATATAATCATGACCATTGAATTTATAATTGAATATCTTTAGCTTAAATGCAAAGGTGAATTGATCAACATATATGGTTATAATTATGGTTTATATAAATTCTAAAATAATTATGTATTTCTTTGAGATATGAATATCTTTGGCCTGTAGTGCAAAGATCAATTATTGATGAATATCTTTGGTCCGTAGTGTAAAGATGAGCCGTTGTTAAATATCTTTGGCAAGTAGTGCAAAGATGACTTGTTGTTGAATATCATTGGCATGTAGTGCAAAGATGAACTGTTGATGAATATCTTTGGCCCGTGGTGCAAAGATGAATTTATTAGTATGATTATGAACAGGAACTGTGATTTGGTATAACCATGATCTTTGATGTTTCAGGTAAAGACAGGTGATAAAAATTATCTTCGTCCTGGATGCAAAGAGGAATTTAGAATCACAATTATGATTATGAGTTATTCATATGTTTGTGGACAGGAACTGTTGATTGATGTTACAGGGATAAAATATTGTTGGTGGACTTTTAACATAGAGAAAATAATAAACATTATGGTCTATTTGACTCTTCTAATGGATTGCTCGTTCAGCTGCAACTATGGTTGAAAAGTTTTATTATCTACCATATGTTCTAAATCTTTGATTTATTACTGATGAAGTCTATTGATAATATAATTATCTTTAGTCATAATATTCTTTACTAAGATAGTTGTGCTCACCCTTTTGCTTCACAATTCCTTTCAGGTAATAAGAGTATAGCTGGGTCGAGCGGGGATAACAGGGGAATAGAACGGTGGTCTATAGCTGTTGAGGTTCTTCCTAAATAGTATGGAATTAATTTTATTGAGAACTTTAGATAAATGTGTCGTATTGTATACGTCATTTTATATTTAATTTTGGTGAACCGAATAGGGTGAGGCGAACCCAACGTTGGAAGAGTGTTTTATCACAATTATACAAGATGTCTAATGACATGCAATCTCGCGTTATCATAAGACAGATTTGTGCAAATCCACTCGTTGAGTATATCTACGAGCACTACCTATATGATCTTGGTGTTTATTTAAAACATAATGTTCAATTACAGACAGTGGAGATAGTTATATGTCAAGAGAAGACTCACCATTGGAAGCACCATGATAGTAACCTTCTCGTTTTTCTTTGGGGTCTATTGGGTCGACCAAGGATAATTCTGTGGGCATATGATATCTATCATAACTTAGATTTATGGCCTCTTATGTACGAAGGTTTTCTTGAGCACTTTCCAAAGATTTTAATTTCTAAAATAGTTCTAGATTGTACCTTTATGTAAGGTACCCTGATGAGGTGCTGACACAAGTTGGGACATGAGTCATAGTTGGTATTAAAACTCACAGTATATATGTTGTATTTTGCACGACAATTATAGTAATAAAGTTGTAGTTATTTTCTGTACCATGTATTTGGCGACTCAGAATAGGTTGGATGGTTTGGACCTGTTTTGGGGGCGTCATAGTTGGTATCAGAGCTTAGGGATATGATCTCTGGCGGAGATCGGGGAATAGAACTAGGAGGGGAAAAACGAGTAAATCCTTCGCTAGTGTGTCCTACCTAAGCTGAATTTTCTTATTTAAGTTGACAAATTGTGATATGTCAATTAACCTTTGTTTTGAAGCTGTATTCTAGAATGATATCTGAAATACAGGAGATGAGAAATGGAGAAATCATGATGACAGGGAAGATGAAATCTGAAATAAAAGCAAGGTATTCTCAACTCTTTAAAATACCAGGTACGTAAATTTCGGGGACAAAATTTCATAAGGAGAGAAGATTGTAAGACCCCAAATTTTATGAAATAAAAGTATTTAATTTTTTATAATTACTACTCATGAGTTACTATTCATGATTTACTATTCACGAGTTGCTATTCACGAGTACTATTCATGAAGCATGATACTTTTTTTTCGTAAGAAGACATTACTCAATAATTGTTACAGTAATTACTGTTTAATATTTTATTTTATTGATTCAATAATTGCAACGTTGATATTTTATATTATTGTTACTTCAATAATTATCACGGCACAGTATTTCCCATTATCGGATCAATAATTCATATTATTTGGATAATATTACTAGATAAAATTATTGGCAATGTCTAGAAAATTCTGTCAAGGAGATGTTTGGTCGTCTAATTGCGTGCCAGTAAGGAGAAATTCTTATTGGAAAGCCCCCTCTTTCCTGGGAATTGCCTGGTTGTTAGTATTGTGATTCTGTAATATTATTTGTGAATAATTAAATATTGATTTATATGATAAAGAAAATATTCATTTTATGTGGTTATAGATGGAGAAAAATTTTAATGTGACAATTGTTAAAAATTGATATTTTATCTTTTTTGATAAAATATATTATTATATTACAGTAATATAATAATGATGATATTTTTACATTGAATGCGTGATTTATGAGTATATGAGGAGGAAGAGTATTTTTGTTGAATTAAAAGATTAACACATGTTTTGTGTGTTAGTGGACGTCATTTTTTGACTAAAATTTGATTATAACCTAAAAAATCGTCCGTTTGTGGACTTCAGTCAATTTCTGTTTGGAATTTGAAAAAACTTTTTTCTGTAAAGTTATAGAGAATTGAATTTTCTATAATAAGTCGCAAGATTCAAATTTTCTGATAAAAGGGTTATTTATTATGAATTATAGAAGTTCCAGAATAATTAATTTTTTGAAGTTTTAATATTTTTTTAAAGAAAACATTTTTATCATTGTTGTGGGCCCCACTTGCACATGTTAGATGCTGAATTGAGATGGTCAAGGTGGGCTAAGGAAATTTTTTTATATATATATTATTATTATATTAAATTTTCTGCTTTGGTGTTCTAAGCAATTTCCTATAAATAGGTGCTTAGGTTAGAATTGAAAATCACACCAGAAACTGAAATTTTCTCTCTACTTATCTCTCTATATTATCGAGTGTATTCTTTTGAGTATTTTGATATCTTGAGTATTGCTATATGGTGCAAGTTCGTTCAGCGTTATTCAAGTCAGAAGTACTACTTTTTTGAGGTAAGGGATAGTAAGAGATATTGTCGTTAGTATGTAAAGGTTATTATGCTTTTCAATTTTGAAATTTTTCTGAACCTTCAAAAAATCTGAAAAAATTTGAAATGATAATTTGATGAGTTTTGTAGATTATGTCCAAAAATGACGATTTTTGGATGCATAGATTAGGAGTTATGGATTTTATAAGAAAAGACTATTTTAAAAGTAAACCCTTATAACTCCTTGTGATTAACTCCAAAATTTATGAAATTTGTATTGGGAGTACATATATATAATATCAGTATACTTTGTAAATTTTGGAACTTTTGGATAAAAGTATAATTTATGATAAATGTCTGAATATTCGGTGGTTTTGGCCATGTGAAAAATAGTAAATGAATTTTAAAAATTCCGAAAAAAATATATGTTCAATATGGAACTATATTATACTAAATACCAGAAAAAAAATATTTTTGGAACTGATTTTATATTTTTCATTAAAATGTTCTAGTTATGAGTAAATGAATTAAATATGTTATGTGAAGTAAGAAAATTGGAAAATATGATTTTATGGCTTGAGAATCATATATGAGGTATATGCAGATTTTTGATGAGGGTTTTGGTTATTGGTAATGAAATCTTATGAGTTTGGCATTTTAGGATGATTAAATGTATTTATTAGTAAAGTGTAAACAAATAAAATAAATTATTTATAAGTTTAAGAAATGATTAAAATATTATGGTAGTATTAATAATATTAGATTATGAGATGATTAAGTGATTTATAATATTTTAATTAAGGTGTTATGAGATCAATGATTTATGAATCTTATTCTTGAGATTAAATCTATATGTTGATTATATTGTTTTTATTATCATATATAACATTTTTATAACCCTAATGATGATATTTCTCTTTGACTTGAGTGTAAAGATGAGTAGAGTATTGGTATGATCGTGACTATAGATTCTCTTTGACCAGTAGTGCAATGTTGAATTGTTGACTGTTATGATCATGACCATTGAATTTATAATTGAATATCTTTAGCTTAAGTGCAAAGGTGAATTGATCAACATATATGGTTATAATTATGGTTAATATAAATTCTGAAATAATTATTTATTTCTTTGAGATATGAATATCTTTGGCCTGTAATGCAAAGATCAATTATTGATAAATATCTTTAGTCCGTAGTGTAAAGATGACCGTTGTTGAATATCTTTGGCATGTAGTGCAAAGATGACTTGTTGTTGAATATCTTTGGCATGTAGTGCAAAGATGAACTGTTGATGAATATCTTTGGCCCGTGGTGCAAAGATGAATTTATTAATATGATTATGAATAGGAAATGTGATTTGGTATAACAATGATCTTTGATGATTCAGGTAAAGACAGATGATGAAAATTATCTTCGTCTTGAATGCGAAGAGGAATTTAGAATCACAATTATGATTATGAGTTATTCATATGTTTGTGGACAGGAACTGTTGATTGATGTTACATGGATAAAATATTGTTGGTGGACTTTTAACATAGAGAAAATAATAAACATTATGGTCTATTTGACTCTTCTAATGGATTGCTCGTTCAGCTGCAACTATGGTTGAAAAGTTTTATTATCTACCATATGTTCTAAATCTCTGATTTATTACTGATGAAGTCTATTGATAATATAATTATCTTTAGTCATTATATTCTTTACTGAGATAGTTGTGCTCACCCTTTTGCTTCACAATTCCTTTCAAGTAATAAGAGTATAGCTAGGTCGAGCGGGGATAACAGGGGAATAGAACGGTGGTCTATAGCTGTTGAGGTTCTTCCTAAATAGTATGGAATTAATTTTATTGAGAACTTTAGATAAATGTGTCGTATTGTATACGTCATTTGATATTTAATTTTGGTGAACTGAATAGGGTGAGGCGAACCCAACGTTGGAAGGGTGTTTTGTCACTATCATACAAGATGTCTAATGACATACAACTTCGCGTTATCATAATACAGGGTTGTGCAAATCTACTCGCTGAGTATATCTATGAGCACTACCTATATGATCTTGGAGTTTATTTAAAACATAATGTTCAATTACAGACAGTGGAGATAGTTATATGTCAAGAGAAGACACACCATTGGAAGGATCATGATAGTAACCTTCTCGTTTTTCTTTGGGGTCTATTGGGTCAACCAAGGGTAATTCTGTGGGCATATGATATCTATCATAACTTAGATTAATGGCCTCCTATGTACGAAGGTTTTTTTGAGCACTTCGCAAAGATTTTAATTTCTAAAACAGTTCTAGATTGTACCTTTATGTAAGGTACCCTGGTGAGGTGCTGACACAAGTTGGGACATGAGTCATAGTTAGTATTAAAACTCACAGTATATATGTTGTCGTATTTTGCACGACAATTATAGTAATAAAATTGTAGTTATTTTCTATACCATGTATTTGGCGACTCAGAATAGGTTGGATGGATTGGACCTGTTTTGGGGGCGTCACAGCACATGCAGGTTATTCCAACAGAATAATAAATAACAGAATTAGGTCCGGCGTAAAATGCACAGACAGGATATTCCAACAGAATAATAAAGACGAAATCAGGTCCGGCGTAAAACGCACAGACAGGATATTCCAACAGAATAATAAAGACGGAATCAGGTCCGGCGTAGAACGCACATACAGGATAATCCAACAGAATAATAAAGACGGAATCAGGTCCGGCGTAAAACGCACAGACAGGATATTCCAACAGAATAATAAAGACGAAACTAGGTCCGTCGTAGAACGCACGGACAGGATGTTCCAACAGAATGATAAAGAATGGAACAACATAAGAATTTCACCAAGTATAGGGTAGTCCGTGTATACAGGTTATTCCAACAGAATAATAAAGAATGGAATAACAGAAGTTCTCTTCATGAAGACGAAAGAAAGAAATAATACTCCCTACGAGTACAACAAATAATATTCCCTACCTTGGAAAAATTGGATACTGAAATAATGAGGTAGCAGATTTCTCTTCTTCTTTCTCTCTATAATTTCTCTCTATAATAATCGCTCTAAAACTTTTGTGAATTGGTGAGAAATGAAGGAAGAATGAGCTTCTATTTATAGGAAAATATAATTTCAATAATTGCACGTTTTGGGGATCAAAAATTACAGTACAATACCTCCAACTTTTCTTTCTTTTATAATTTAGTCCTGCAAGTATTATCAATCTTTCACCAACTCCCCTAATAGTAAATAATGTGAATCAATAGTTCAATTATGTGAATCAATAGTATAATCATGTTAAAAATACGAATTACAGTATAGTACCTCCATCTATACCTCCATTTTTAACTTAGTCATGCAAGTATTATCAATCTTGCACAAACTCCCCTAATAGTAAATAATGTGATTCAATAGTACACATATGTGAACAAATAGTTATATAAGCATGTGAATTAGTAGCAATTAATTGCTCATTTATCCGATAAATTACCCGATTTATCAATATAACCCCTAGACATCAATTATCATCAGAATAAATGTCGATTTTCACTAACACAAACAATTCCAACATAATGAAACTATTTTTATCAAAAATATAAATTTTGAAATTTTGAAGTTTGACTTTTCCCAAAAAAGTTAACTATTGACTTTTTGACCAAATAGTGAATCCCGGAAAATTTTGTGTTTATAAACTATTTTTATTAATTTCGTCGTTCCGGACTCAAATATCACGTCCGCGTCTCCAAATTAAACTCCGAACAACATTAATCATTAATATTATAACTCACACTATTTATCAACCAGGTCGTTCCCAGGAAAGAGGGGGCTTTCCAATAAGGATTTCTCCCTACTGACGCGCAATTAGGTGACCAAACCTCTCCTTGACATAACTTCTAGACATTGTAAATATTAAAATTTATAATATGAATAATTTTGTCGTCTCAAGTATTGATTTAATAAAAAAAATATTTTATGCAGATGATACTTTGACAATAATTGAATCAATAATATGATAGATATGATGCAGTAATTACTGTTGCAATAATTGAGTATAACTGAGTGACTTCTCACGTAAGCATCAATAATCTATACCGTGTGCTACTATGCAACCACGTGTATTAATGTACTTTTACTACCGGGTAGTTCAACAGTTAACGGTAAAACTTCCGCCGTTATTTTCATCAAGTATTTTTGTCGTTTTCTCAATCCGACAATAATTTCGTTTTGGGGGTCCACCAATGATTGTGCCGTTGTACGAATATTCCTTCTTAAAACGAATATTCCCCGACCAATCGAATATTATATAACAACTTGCATACTTTGCAAAATTTGTAAATATTACCCACAACTATAACATTATATCAAATCCACACCATAATATTCAAAAATATATTTCGAGAAAATTTAATCTTTATTCAAAAAGTTGAGGTCTTACATTATCCATGCACTATGGCCAAAGATATTCATTATTATCACATCCATAAATTAATATTTTATCCCTGAGACTCAACTCAATAATTAATGAACATCATCAAATCATCACTGCACTACAGGCCAAGGATATTCATTACTATCACGACCACGAATTATCCATGCACTACGGGCCAAAGATAATTGTGTTTTCATCAACGGTCCTGATCATGTCATAAAAAAATTCATCTTTGCACCGTTGGCCGAAGAGAATCCATAGCCATAATCATACCAAAAATTGTCCATCAATGCACTACGGGCCAATGAGAACTTTTTTCACATTATTTGTAACATTACGGTCATGATTATACCGAATAATCCCTTGTCTTAATCATACCAAGTCCATCTATGCACTATGGCCAAAGATGACTTTCAACACAATATAAGCATGAGGATGATGACAATGATATAAGAATCAATCAAATGAGATAAATGATAAATATTAAACAATTATAATATAATTTATCCAGCGTTCAATAATAACCAAATGTTATCAATCACTTAATAATCTCATAATTTAATATCATTAATATTATAAAAATATTTTAATCATTTCTTAAACTTATAAACAATTTATTTCAATTGTTTACACTTTATTAAATAATGCATTTAATCATTCAAAAATGTCATACTCATTAGATTTCATCATCAATGATCAAATCCCTCATCAAAAATCTGCATATATATAGGATTCTCAAGGCATAAAATCCCATTTTCCAATTTTATTACTTCACATAACATATTTAATTCATTTACTCATAACTAGTTCATTTTTATGAAAAATACAAAATCAGTCCCAAAAATATTTCTTTTCTGGGATTTAGCAGAATATAGTTCCATCTTGAACATATATTTTTCTCAGAATTTTTTAAATTCATTTACTATTTTTTATATGGCTAAAACTGCCGAATATTTAGACATTTATCATAAATTGTACTTTTGTCGAAAAATTCCGAAATTTACAGGGTATACTCCTGTTATATACATGTACTCCCAATAAAAATTTTACCAATTTTAGAGTTAACCACAAGGAGTTATAAGGGTTTACTTTTAAAATAGTCTTTTCCCATAAAATCCATAACTCTTAATCTATACATCCAAAAATCACCATTTTTGGACACAATCTAGAAAACTCATCAAATTATCATTTTAAATTTTTCTAGAATTTTTGAGGGTCAGAAAAATTATGAATCTGCCCCTGGCAAAAACCCCTTTTTAATGAAAATACTATTCGTATGAATACGAAGGATCATTCACCATGCATGTGGTAATCCACATAGACAGGTTATTCCAACAGAATAATAAAGAATGGAATAATAGAAGGATTCACCATGCGTGCGATAGACTGTACTGACAGGTTATTCCCAACAGAATAATAAATAATGGAACCAGGTCTGGCGTAAACGCACAAACATGATATTTAGACAGAATAATAAATAATGGAATCAGTTCCGGCGTAAACGCACAGACATGATGTTCCGACAGAATAATAAAGAACGAAATAATAAATAATGGAACCAGGTCAGGCGTAATACGCACAGATATGATATTCCGACAGAATAATAAAGAACGGAATAACAGAAGAATTTCACCAAGTATAGGGTATCCCGCGTATACAGGTTATTCCAACAGAATAATAAAGAATGGAAGAACAGAAGTTCTCTTCACGAACAAGAAAGAAAGAATACCCCTTACGAGTACAACAAATAATATCTCTTACCGTAAAAGAAACTGAATATAAGAGTAGGGAAGGAGCAGAATACTTTTCTGTAGCTTCTCTATAATTTCTCTCTCTAGAGTTTCAGTGAATTCGTAAGAAATAATGAAGGAATGAGCTTCTATTTATAGAAAAATGGACTGCATAGTAACTAACTCATGAACGATCCAGATTAATTTACTTTAATCTGACGGTCCATATTTAAAGTAAAATCATTTAAATAAAATATAATATATTCTATTTATAATCTAATAAAACGAATAACTTTATAAAAGATTTTACTATGCAAACACTATGCAAACACTATGTAAACACTATGCATAATAAAATATAATATATTCTAATTATTGTCTAAAAAAATAGATAACTTTATAAAAGTATTCTATTTTATATAAAAAGATTTTACTATGCAGAATACTATGCACAATAGAATTTAATATATTCTATTTATAGAATAAATTTATAAAAGTATTCTGTTTTATATAAAAAGATTTTCTATTTTATTACATTAATAATACCAATAAAATAAAACTGAGTGACTTATCACATAAGCATCAATAATCAATACCGTGCTATTTACCAAAATAGAAAAAAAATTGAATACTTTTATTTCATAAAATTCGGGGTCTCACATTTGCTTTGTGCCTCTTTCGACTTTCTTCATGCTCTCATTTATTTTGCTAATTTCTCGTCCTTTTGTCATGATTCCCGACCCTTTGAGTAGTTTTTCATGTCATTAGGGAGGTCATCCCCAAGTCTCAATGTATTTCTCACCTCTTTTCTTAATCTCCTTGAGTTGTCGTTGTGCTTAACCAAAGTTGGATTTGTGAAATCATTTTGAAGTTGGTAAAGGAGTGTGCCCTCTAGGTGGTCGAACCCTAAGGGGCACCCTCAAACTCTTCTTCTTTTGCTTATTTTTCTCGATCTTCTCCTAGTTTTGTTCGGTAGTTTAACTCGCATCAGGAAAAAGACTCATTCATCGGTATCATCAATCGAACCAAGTTAAAAAGGTGCACCCCCTAAGGGGTCGAACCCTAGGAGGTGAACCTTAGGGAGGTTGAATCGTAGGGGGCATTTCCTAGTCAGGTTATCTCATTTTGCTTAGTTTGTTCATTTCACATTTGTTTCTCTTAGTAATTTAAATCAAGACAAGAAGACATCTTCGTTCGAACCAAATTGAGAGATTAAATCGCTAGGGGGAAGAAGAGCCCTAAGGGGTCTTCAAACACTTGTTTTTTTCATCGATAGTGTCCAAGCTTTACTTGAAATTCTTTCGATAATTCAATTAAGACCAAATAGAAATTTAAACCCCTAGGGGGTCGTGTAATACCCAAGAATTTTGTAAATAATATTAGTAATGATAATGAGTATGTTTTTTAAAAAAATTGAATTAAGTATGTGATAATTGAGAAATGTGGTAAAGATGATAATAAGCTTGATTTATAAATTTATTAAGCTTATGTGAACACCCCAGTCCCACATCAAAAGATAGGGAAAAAATTTATCTGCATATAAGGAATTAAGTAACTACCAATAGTACTTTCAAGTTATGACCTTTTGGGAGCCTATGGTGGGACTAAGATGACCTTAGAAGATACTATTGGGCCAGTATTTAATTATCTACTAAAAGAATTTAATTTTTCAAAAAAAACAAAGAAGAAAAGAGGAAACAAAATCATTTACTTTTTCCAATTTAAATACAATTGTATAAGATAAAATTAATTAATATTTAATTATTAAAAAATGGGTTATTACTTTTTTCACCCTTTAAAATAATTCTGTCCTCGGAATTCAAATAAACTACATTAATTTTTATTTTAGTTTTTATTTAAATTACACAATTATTCATAAACTTAAATTAAAACGTAGCGCCGCCATTTGTAACGATCAAGCCTGGTAAGTCCATAGGTTCACACAATTATCCATGTACTCGTAAAAGATTCGCTAGATGTTGTGTCAAGCCTTAGTAAGTTTCTTCGCGTTGCATCAAATTTAATCACATAATTCGCCATTGGTGAGGGCCCCCCATTAATATCTTTGAGTTTCATTCTTGCAAACGTACGTAATCTTCGGAACATAATTCGAGAACGCATAATTCGCTCTTCATCTAAATACGATTCTAATACCCAGAACTTTAAAATTATCTTTAATTCGTAAAACGTTTATGTTCCACACATAACAAAGATTTAACAAATTATTTTTATTTTATTTACATAAAATCATACAAAACTCCAAGAATGTCGGATAAACCAAACAACTCTACAAATTATATCAACTTTTCCTAAATCCTCAAGAGCTTCAAAATATTCAAACCTCAATTAGAACTAGCTAGTTCTTAAATATTATTATACCAAAGAATATACTACTAAGATCTCTTTATCATCATATCAACTCTAAGTCAAATATTCTACTATCTGCAATAAGCAAACTATAATTATTCAAGATCTCTCAAAATTAATTGAATTTCATCACTTACTATCTAATCATATAATAAATCAATCATCCCTTATTGCAAACCTTAATCCAATAAATTTCAATGTCTCCCCAAACTATTACCAAGAAAGTTCATAGAACATAACTCTAATATCCTACTAGAAAATAGTCATAAACTTGATCATTAACTCCAAATGATTAATCTAATTACCTCGAATATCAACAACTCACATTACAAGAAATCCTCTTTACTTAATAATTTTCACTTTATCATAGTATCCCATCAATACACATATCTTAAATTATCCACAAGCTTAACATAAATAAAAACCTAACTAAAATCAAATCCTTAATTCAACAATCGTAATAATTGTCACAAAAAAAACAACTCTAACAAATAATTTTTCAAAATCAAATAATTGTCGATACAAATACTCACATCATAATCACATCTCATATAAGATCACTTCTTATCTGTACAAAGTATAACTTTATTCACCTTAATGATTAAATCACAATTCTTAACTAATATCATTACTAAATCACCTTAACAAATTATTCCATTTTCCTCAAATCAACTACAAATCGAAAAGAAATCGACAGTTGGTCAAAATAGAGACCTACCAAACAAGGAACTAAATCGAATCAAACTCCTACGTCTACCAAATGGTTTACCCATAACTCACAGGTCAAACCTAAATAGTTTTCTACAAGAAAGAACCAAAGCTCTGATACCATATCTGTAATACCCCCTTCCTGAAAAGGAAAGGTAGGTCACGTGCAAAGCACAAAAAATCTCAAAATAAGTAAACAAAGCACTAATAACCTCAAAATATTAATAGTGGCGATCCATTAATAAAGTACTAAATACAATTCTCCAAACAGAGGCAAAATAACCAAAATCAAAAATTGAAACAACCTAGATGGTCAAAGACAACTCTCTCATCACACTAGCCCTGAATCACCCCTGTAAACCTGTCGGAAGAAAAGCACAACATGAGCCAATTGCCCAGTATGGATACAGATATACAAAAGATATACAACTGATATACGAAAACAACTAAGACAAAATATTGAACCAAGCCTCAAGTGTAAATACTGACGAAAATATATTCTCCAAAGATCTTAATGGAATATAGCTGAATCAACAGAATTGACGAAACCAATAGAAGAATAAAGAAATAACGAACTGAAGTAAATAACTCAATGACTTGAACTGAACAAAAACAAATAAAACTAATACAATGAAATAATAGGCTGAATCAAATGGTTGAGTTTTATTTCATACCGAGTGAGCTCAGAAATATACATTGCCACACAGGCAAGTCAAAATAATGCCACACAAGCATGTCAAAATAATGCCACACAAGCAACCAAAATAATGCTACACAGGCAAATCACACATTGGATCGCGAATCCAAATGTATGCAAATCGGATAGGTGTGTTTGGTACAACATCACCAATCCGTAGAACAAAAAACTAGGGTTAACCCATACGCCTCCCACAATAAAACATCAAATGACCCACTTCCTCTGGAGCCCAAAATGGAGACTCCGTGGACTAATCACACCGCCATGAAAAGTGTCATGCCTCTCGTGCCAAGATGACATGCCTGTGGTACCCCCACAGGTGGTTATAGCTCAGGTATACCCTACGGTATACTCTAACAAAAATACTATGTCACAACACATACGACATAATACCAACAAAAAGGTTCTATATGTACATGTTGAACCAAATCAAATTATAGTTACAAGGTCTCAAAAAGAAGGTAGAAAAATGTACCGCTCGACAATTATCAAAAAATAAATACTAAACATGATATCCTAATTCAAAGAGTACAAATATGAGTCATGTGTATCAACTCCAAAATGAAACTAATATATTTATTTCACAGAAAACAATTATGTGAAATCATAATTCGAAATAAGGAAACAAACGAACAAATCAAATTTAACAAGAGCATCGCTGAAAGAGTACGGAATCTGTATTTGAAATCGGTATTATAATACCCAAAATTTATTCCATATATAACTTGTTAAATTCCCTCCATCCAATCTAATAAAAGAAATAATAACAATACAATTATAAGCTACTTAATAACTATAGTTTACATGAACATGAAAATAATTTCCCCAATTACATCAAGTTTACAATACAAACCCAAATTAAATTATAATTAATCCTTTAATCATTTTCCTTATTATTATTATTATTATTATTATTATTATATATATATAAATCAATATCCTTAGTGTATATTATATATAATATACATCATTGTTCCTTTACAATAGTACAGTTGATTTTCTTCATGTTTCAAGTTAACAAATTTATAATAATAATAATAATAATAATAACTCAATAGCCTCCGTTCTAAACAAAGTATTGCGAATTCATATATACAATACTTATATATAAGTACATGCACCATCCTTTTATAACTTCAGTATAAGTATATGCATCATCCTTATATATATATATATATATATATAAATTACATCAGTACTATCTGTAAATGAAAGAAAACTTTTAACATATTCACTTACTTGACCAAAAGTCATACTCATGTTTTAAGCTTCTAGACACGAAACAGTATAAATTCTTTTGTGTTAATGGTTCCGACTTTGTGTTCTCAAGTTGTTGCCTCAGTTCCTTCCTCTTCCCTCAATCAGCCGTAACATGTACATGAGGAAGATTAGGTTTTGCTTATTATTTATATATTTTATTGTTTTTCCTAATTTTAATATTACATAAATACCAATTAGACCCAATTAGTATAAAATCCCAAATTAATGTAAATAGATACAATTTGATCCAAACATAAGAAAAATCCAATTAAAATATAGATTTAAATATTATTTATTTATTTTATTATTTTTATTATTATTATTTTTACCGGGTATTACATGAGTATTCGGTTCCGGCCCGTGATAGCCCGGCCCGTCCGTGAAACATTTTATTAAAAAAACAAAAATAATACTACTTATATGATGGTTGAACACAAGACCTCTAAGTTATTAAATAAGAGTTCAATCCAACTAAACTACAAAAATTATTTGTTTTAACATGCATCTAAATAAAAGTACAAAAAATAAAAAGACAACCTTTTAAACAAAATGTACTATCTCTAGCTTTAATTTATTTGTCTTTTTAAATGTGTTAAATTTGAATCATAATTAAAAATATTCAATTTAAATTATTTAAAATTTAATTCTATCCAATACCTAAGTTCTCAAACATCAATATAATTCATAAATAAATTCTCCAATTAACTTTAAAAATTATATTGGAAAATATATTTATTTAACTCTAAATAATATAAAATTTTGAGATTAATAGAAATTTTAGATAGTTTTATTACATTTACAGTGGCAACTTGCAACTCTACTTTTAAGATGGTGTTATCACGTTTGAGAGGCCATATGCCATTACAACTTGCTTATCTCGACTGTGATACAGTGATACTTTTGAAAAATTGTAGAAAGCTGACTTTTGAAGTCATTAAATAATATATAATGGTGTAATAGCTGCTCTTGACTCCTACACACATAAGAGGCAGTTAGATAAGCCGGTTCAGTTAGTACTATTATTTTACTATTATTGTTAAGACCAATATTTGCAAAAAATAAATGGATAAGTCCGCGGGCCGGCCCGGGCCACGGTCCTCACAATAATAGCCCATCAAAATCCGGGTCAATTCGGCCCGGCCAGGCCGTTTGCCAGGTCTATCGGTTAAAATCGAACCGAATTGTCTATTCGGTTATAACTGAATACCAAATTTTATACTATTTCACTATCCGAACAAGTATCCGAAATATGTACTAACCAAATAACCAAAACACCAAACTTGCCTGGACTCTTCTTTCTAATACCTATTTTTATTAATTTATTTATGTTTCATGCCATTCTTTCTTGAAGTTGATTCTAGCAATGAAAGACAATGCAGATGACCTATAGGATCTAACATGGAAGTGGATTAGTTTTTGATGCTTATAGTTAATTGCGGATGGATCTAATATTGGACAACCGCTTTTAGTGTCTGGAGGGTCATCTAGTGTCAAGCATATGGAACCTTGAGAAGAGGAGACTTCAGTCCGCCTTTAAAGAGGCCCATGATTCCTCCATTAATGTGTTGCACTTCTTTGCGAATGAGCCTGCGATAATGAGTGCATCCGTAGATAACTCTATAAAAGTAAGGTGAAATTTATGTTCATTTTTTAGTTTAACTTTTTAATGCGTTTATTTTTATCGAAAGTCAATTAGATAGAACTGTCATAAGATTAAAATATGTTATCTTTAATTCCTTAAAGATAAAAGACATGTGAAAGTTCAACAGTGTCAGTTGGCAAATTGTCCATGCATGCTACAGTAGCCCCGGTAGCCCTTGGCCAAGGCCGGCTCTGATGCTACTCTTAAGAGACTCATCCACCTGAAGCACACGATTTGACGAGACATGATGTTCCCGTCGAACTACTTCATAATCATATCAGGCTATAGGTTAATAATCTATGTTACCTTTTAGGCTAGATTAGGTTGTTTGTCATGAATTTGAAATGATTTCAGCAGACAATTAATATTTTTGGATTCTCCTTTTTTCCTCTCCTCACTATGGTTTAGCTAAAGTAGCCTTG
Organism: Panax japonicus; assembly: GCA_020205505.1. Lineage (NCBI taxonomy): Eukaryota > Viridiplantae > Streptophyta > Magnoliopsida > Apiales > Araliaceae > Panax > Panax japonicus. The sequence continues at coordinate 76,127,198 of CM035096.1, read as the reverse complement.
ATGTAACGATAATATTTCTTGTGATCTCCATACCCAAATTCGCAGCATTTAGAATTTAGAACTAATGAATCACTTTGGGGTTTTTACTGGCTTAAACATTGTGTCTGGCATGATTTAATTGCTGCCAGAGTGGTGCGGGATAGTGTGGATGTCTATGGAGGTTAATAGGGACATTTTACGGATTGAGGTGTTAAGATTTGTATTCCTTGTTTTACGTTTTTCACCAAAATACTAAACTAACTAAAAACATCTTTCTCAATATCTTTTGTTTGTTTAAGAATAAAAAATAAAAAGCAATATAAGCATATGTTTAGTTTTTGATTCATCATTCCATTGCAGGCATAGAATTGTCCTTGCATCTATAAAAGGTTTTTTACTAGACAGCCAGTTTAGTCAGTTTTAATCACTTGAAATGATGCTTGAGCACATTTACTTTGATTGCTATTTTCTTTCAAAATTTGCTGTTTGCTGCTATTTCAACTAGTTGATGCAGGGGATGAGTTGCTAAGTCACAGAACTCACTATGTATCCAAATTCTACCACATTTCAACATAAAGTGCTTTGTTGACATCTAAATCGTTCCTTTTTCTTTCTTGTTTGGTTTTCCCTTTCTTTTGATGGCTGAAAATGTGGATTTTCAACACAACTGATGGGATCCTCATCTTCTACGATTTCAATGCGGGCACAGTGCTCCTTGCTTTGCATAAGGCATGGTGATTATTTATGAATCGTATTTGTGCTTGTGCAGTAACTTTTTCTTAATTAAGATCATAATTGATTATGTCCTTAATATTTCTCCTCCGGTCTGCAATCAAATGTTGTATAAGAATGGACGCCCATAGCCCCTTGTAATATGTTATCTTCTATGATAATTACACTGTTATGATTCTTATAAAGAAAATTACTTTTTGATGTATAATGTTTGACTCATTGACTTGGTGAATAGTAGCATTAATTTCTAGTTCATCTTAGCAGCCAGACGAGAATATCTCAACTGTTTTTTTTATATAAAAAAAATTTCATTTTTGCCTCCAAGTTTTGCTTCCCATTAAGAAATTACTAGTGCTTAACTGTATCTCCTAATCGGCAGGTTATCTGCTGGTCAGGATTGAGCATTTCGCTTCTCCGTTATCCAGGTTTATTGCCTCTCAAAATTGTATTATTAGACCTTTATTTCTCTGTGTTAGTTTTTGTTCAGTTCTATAGCCAAACTATTCTTGTCCTGATTCTTTTGTAAATATTTGTTTTATTCATCATTTTTTGTGATCAGGATCAACAAAGTAGACAACTATCTCAACATCATGTATCAAAAAGAGCTAAAAAGCTCAAGCTGAATGTATGAGGAGTTATGGATAACAGTTTCTATCTCATGTGTATGATTTTGTCGATCATTTCTTAAAGCATCACAATTTAGTTGGATATTGCTGCCTCTTTCTTGGCTTTTTAATATATTTTATTTTACCTCTAATTGAAATAGTTATTGGAATACTTCCAGTTATAAATCGATGACCCAAATCACCCAATGATTTTGGGATCATCAACTAGTTGGAGATGGTCCTCAACAATATAAATTCTATGACTTGTCTTGTTACTAGTGTCAAAAAGGAATAAAAAAGATCATAAGCGTGCCAACACTTTTTCAACATCAATGTTAATGGTTGAAAAATCTACTTCTTTTGCTTGCCAAAATGAGATATTATACGACTCCTACATCGACAGATCGACTCCTACATTTACAACTTTGGAAGGCCTTTTTTCTCGTTCCTTTATTTTTCACTAAGACAAGTAATCTGATGCCTGGAAAGGTGGAAAGCTGAAAATTTTGTACTCTAGGATTTTAACCCTACTTGTTTTGTAATGCCTGATGCAGGCACGAGACCCCAGGGATTTGCGATTTTATGCCATGTCAAATGTCTTTCTATTAAGAAATGTTACGTATTAAAGAAAAAGATGCAGAAAAGGAAATATTGAACTTTCTTAAGACTGTGTTAACACTCATATTGAGATTAACAAACCCATACCTGAAGTTGTAACTTTCATTGATAACATTTTTACAGAATTCTTAATGATATCATTGTTTCATCTTATCCGTCACTAACTTCTTGCACATCACTGATTTCATATTGGTCACAGACTTCGTGTACACATTAACTAAGGTTGTATTAATGGTACACATGGTTTACTTGTCCTGTCAGTGTACATGTTGTTCATGATGAATCATGGAAGGAAGAGGAGAGGAGAACTGAAGGTAGCAAATCGGATTGTCAACTCTATTTTATTTCTTTCTCCCCTGGTCAGAACAGACTGGAACTGAAAGTTTGAAATTTTAAGCAAAGGATGTCTTTGTGCATGTGAACACCTAGTCATTCTGTTTAATATTTTATTTATGTGTAGTGGTACTTGTAAAATAATTCTCTGCAAGCCTGAATTACTTGTCTGTGTGGAGGATTCCCTTTTTATTTTATTTTTTGAGTAGAGACAGTTGTGTTACCACCTAATTACTTTAAGTTCTCTTGGTTGTGAAAGAATTTGTCATTGTTTGTGACTTTAAGATTATATTAAGGTTTAATATAATCTTAAAGTCACATGAACATGCTTGTACCTCTTTTTAAGTACATGAAAATGGTTCCCAATTAGTGTATATAATTTATTTATCTGTTATTGTTGAAAATTCAGTTTCTATCGATGAATTTCTTTATTGTGTTTTCTATTTAAATTTTAGGAAGAAGAGATAAAACTGAAGCCTGTTGTTGCATTCGATGCTGGTATGGTCATTCTCTGGAAGCTATTCTTGTTATAGATTTCTTGTCTTGGAATGCTGACGGATAGCATTTTGTTAGTGTCAATATATTATAGTATTTTCTTGATATATGGTTGTCTCAATATTTTATCCATTCTGGGCTTTCTGGTCAGGAGTGTGGCTCTATTCTCCCTCCCTTGTGGTTATTATTTGTTTGTTTGTTTGTTTGGGGGGGGGGGGGGGTTGCTTTTGAATCAAATCATCTGTTTGACTAATATTTGGCTTATTTACAACAATTTGGCATTATTTTTGTTAGTCCTTGTGTTTCTAGTTCCCGTACATGTTGCCTTGCCACTCTTTCAGTAAGGTTAGTTATAGTGACTTGTGTTATTGACGTGCTTTCAAATTTCTAATGTGAAAAACGTCAAATAGAAAAAGAAAGTGAGAATGAGAACATTAAACAGGCAATGCATTGCTTCAAATTTCACTTACAAATCGCAAGGCTACATGTCTACTAAACAATTGCTTTTGCTAGCCCCATTTTTTTTGCAATCTATTTTTTCCCCTCATAAAATAATGTAATATAGTTCTTGTTATTTTTTTAAAAACCAATAATAGCTGCAATTAGGGTTACGCAACGTAGTTACATGTCATTCAGATACTGCACAGGCATATGTATGGAATTACAAGCAGAGGGTGGACAAGGAGTCCACTCACCCTAAGAGGAAATAAAAAAAAGAAATATTTGAGAATAAAAGCTCTCCAATCCAATCTCTGCTAATATAAGTCAATTAAGACACACCCATGAGACTTTAAGAAGCAAGAAATGATCATGTCATTGCAAAGCGAACAATAAAAAGCTCTCTAAAAAGTGGAATATTGTGCTCATTCTAGCTTCCCGAAGAACAAAATAGGTTGCATACCTCCATAGCATAATCATCCTTCCTCCCTCCCTCCCTCCAAAGCCTCAGAACTGAATAAGCAACAAATCCCCAACTTGAAGTTGGACACACCCACCCCTCCATCAATATTGTCTTAAAATTTTCTATAATAGAAAGGCTAGAATTGTATAACGTTAAAAGTCACCTTGTTTTATCCTTGATACATTTAACTCTCTTTATGGTATGGTATCTATTCGACTTTTAATAGCACACACAGACACATATATATATATATATATATATATATATATATATATATATATATATATATTAATTTCTTTTCCCAATTGAACCTTCTTCTTCTGAATTTTGTTAGAATAGATAGGAAATATGTATGATGCATATGCCATCTTAATAGAGGCATAATTCAAACCTTGTGCAGTGAAGTAATGTTCTCAATAAATCAAAACGCACCAAACTTTTTTTTCTCCTTTGCCAACCGTATCAGAAGGGTTGGTGGATTTGAAATACTTAAATAGGATTTAACTTTTCTTGTTCTGTTTCATTCATCACATTCCATCTCATATGTAGCTTGTTCTCAAGTAGTTTCTGGGTTAATGTTGACTAGGAATTGGGCTTTAAGAAAACTTGGACTTCGTTGTTTGAATGGAATAATGCTATGTCCACCAAATAGGCACCAAATACAACCTTCACATATACAATAACTTTTCTATTTACTCCCTCTGTTCCAAAATATAATATTATTATTGACTTTTTGAAGTCAACTTAAGACATTTTCAAACTCAAAATTGACATGAATTATTTCATTTTTAATCAATACAATGATAAAAATTGTATACTATCTAAAAAACATTACTCGGTGTAATATTTATTTTTTCATAATTTTTAATGAATCATCTCAATTTTAAGTTTGAAAATGTCTCAAATTGACTTTCAAAAGTCAATAACGATCTTATAATTTGGAACGGAGGTAGTATTTTACAAAAAATTGACGATGCAACTTTTTCCTAAACCAATGTATAGAAAAAAAAATGTATCCGTACTACACTCGGTACTAATTCAGTGCACAAAATTGGTGGACATTGAATTATTCCTCTGAATGAAAGGGGGAAATATATATTATATAAAAGGGATCTATGTTTAGACTAGAGTTAAAATTGACACTCTTCATAATGGTGGCCCCATAGTTTCGAGATATGGCTTCTAACGTAGTGATAGTTCTCCGGTTCTAAACTGAAGAAGAGTAATACAGCAACAGTTGATTAACTAAATACCCTGCAAGGCTTTTTGATGAGTAATTAATTAAAAATGCACTAGACGTGAATCATAAATAGTGCTTATATCTTAACTATTCTAAATTTCAGGTTAGGATTAACAAAATACTCCACAAGGTTTTGTTAATAGATTGATTTATTGGAAAATTTTGTTTATCTATTTTTATTTTTTTTTTGTATTTCATTTGTTTTCCAATATTATAGTATTCTAACATGGAAACTATAAATGAAGGCCCTCAACTGCCAAAGAAGATATGGGCTCTTGCGTCTTATCGTGATTACAGATTTGCTGCGTATGGGAATGATATTGCAGTTTATAAGCAGGCTCATCAGGTTCATATCTACAGGCTTGTTTGTAGACTTCAAGAAAATTTACCTGTTGTGATATTTGTTCTGCAATTTATCAACATATGTCTTGTGTGAACCTATTGATATAACAAACTTAAAAGCAGTTTGAATATTTACGAGGGAGACTATTTATACTGTGTATCATGTCTTCTGCACCTTTTATTGTGTGGCCTATTTGAAAGAGTTTTTCATGTATAATATTTGAATAATAATAATAAATTATAGTAGTAGTAATAATAATAATTAAATATGTGCCGTATCCCCACACACCCAAATCCCCGCTTTTTGAAAGTTGACAAATTTTTGTATCCTTGTATCGCGCACCAGAATCCCCACACCCGAATCCTTGCTTCTGAGATGTGCTATGAGTCATCAAATCGCAAAAAGAATTTATTTAATTTATTGTCTCCATCTCATATTGAGAGTCCGCTCAAAGGCCAAAATATATATGGAAATTTTAATTTAAATATAAATATAGTTGATATTAAAATTTATTAAAGTAAACGGAGATTAAATGTGTTGCATTTTGTGACATCCCAAAAAAAGGAAAGACAGACTCTCAATTTGAGTAGTATATGTTTATGTCATGACATGCATATTTATATAATGCCATGCAGTGTTATGTGGTTTTGGCAAACACACACAAGTGGCTCTCTATTTTCATATACTTGTCAAGACGCTTAGGTGTCCAAGTGGTTTGGAAGTTGCAAGGAGTTGTCACGACTTGGATAATGCTGCAAAAGCGAGTGCATTGGCTAGGTAGTCGTCGCTTTGGGTTGCCTAGGCAACGCCTTGGACGTCTACTAAGGAAGACGTACGCTTAAGCATCTGCACTGAATGAGTTTTGTTTTGAACCCTAAGAGAGAGAACGAGTTGTCTGCTACCTAGCTAGCTAACGAGCTTAGAATTAAACCGAGAGAGAGAGACTTCGCTGCTCATGCAAAACCTTAGGGGAGAGATTCGCTGCGACTGCTGGACTTTGTTTCGTTCCAATTCCAAGAAGATATTCGTTGTGACACCGACGGTGGTAGTTTAAGAGGAAGGGAGATAAAGCTGAATAGGTTTACTTGTTGTAACCAAACTACCAAGACCCAAAAGTTAAAACATGTGGCCCATGTTATTATTCCTAGTGGTTAAAACATTAAACATGTGGCCCATTGTATTATTCCATTCATGTAAATGAAACACGTGGTAAACTCAACAAATTCTACTCAGCCAAACTAGGTGTATACTACTAAATGGTAGTAAGTATAATAAATTATGTATAAACTATCTGTATACTACTAAATGGTAGTAAGTATAATAAATTATGTATACAGTAAATTACATCACATAGTTTATATTAATAGTATATTATATACATGGTAAATAAATATTAATATTATATCAGTAGTTCAGTAACATAATAAATTAGTATTATATTTTTTTGTTATGTATTATTTTACTATATTAGTTTAATATAACATCTTACTTATATTATAATATATTTAATTTATTATTCATGGAATTAAATATTATTTAATATAATCAATAATAATTTTAACTTAATTTTAATAAGTAATTTAATTTTTTATTTTACTATTGAAGTTAAATTTGTTTATTGATCTACTGCGTATTTTTGTTAGTATATGTTTGAGTTTATAACTTGTTCTATAATATTAATTGTATATACTTGGTATATATAATATACTTGACTAATTTTTTTATGTTTAGTGTATCTGTGAATTTGAAATATCTAAATGTATATATATATATATATATATATGTGTGTGTGTGTATTTCATGTATAAAATCCACGTTGTAAATAATCTATTGCTTTATGGACGACTAGTCGAGCGCCTAGCTTAAGTGGTTGGCCACCGACACGCCTTGACTTAGCTCCTTGACAACTATGGGTTTTCAGATAATATTCACCTCATCAAGCATATCATTCTCTGGTTACATCACAGTATTTATAGACTCCCTAAGGGTTAACAAAAGACTGTTTACCCTTCTCACCGACTGCTACTAGAACATATTTAGAAATCAAACCACCTCTATACCTGCCTTTATTTACTATAAGCACCTCTTATAACACACAAATTAAGCTGTTGTGACAGCATATTCATTTTAGCTTCGAGTCAGGGTCTCTCTGCTTGTCTTGTAGCTAAATATTAACAATTGTAGCATTTGCCAAGTAACGTGTAAATTGATAAGGATATATTTTTGCTTGAACAGGTGGCAACATGGAGCAGGCATACTGTCAAGGTCAACCAATTGCTTCTATTTTGAGAACACATTCTAAGTGTTGATGTCGAAGGCAATATCTTCACCTGGGCTTTTAAAAGAATTGATCAGAATCTTGCTCAGATTGGACACATCTTGCTAGAAGACTAGTTTACTCCTAGCTGTATAATGCATCCAGATACTTACCTAAATAAGGTATCTGCCTAGCTTTTGTTTTAGGAATTATTCAGTTACTCTTTGACAATTCTGTTAAGATTTTTTCTCATTGAGCAGCATGTGTACAGGTACTTCTAGGGAGTCAAAAGGGTGCGCTTCAACTTTGGAACAACAGCACAAAGAAAATGCTTTTTGAGTTCAAAGGCTGGAAATCATCTATATGTTGTTGTGTTTCTTCTCCAGCACTGGATGTTCTTACAGTTGGCTGTTCTGATGGAAAGATTCATGTTCACAACATTCGTTATGACAAAGAAATAGTTAGTTTTAGGGGCTGTTTGTTTAGAACTTAATGGGTCTGAATGGTTGAATCGGTAAGTGGCTGAATCATTAAGTGCGTTTGTTTTGAAAAAAAATCGTCTGAATGGCTGAATCAGTCAGATGCGTTGGCTAAATGATTAAGGCCGAATTTTTGGTCTGAATGGCTGAATGGTTGGCTGAATGAAGTAAAAAAAATTAAAAATAATAATAAAAATAATAAAAAAGTATTAACTATTATATTATGTAATATTAAATAAATTTACAACAACTTTGAATTTTTTCAGAGGGGTAAAATATTAAAAATATGTCATTCAGATCTTTAAGATATGTCAGTTATCAAACAGTTTTTTTCATTCAGATTCAGCTCATTCAGATTCAGATTCAGATTCAGCTCATTCAGATTCAGATTCAGATTCATTCAATTTTTATCAAACACCCCCTTACTCATTCTACTCGAGGTGCTGTGACTGCCTTGTCTTTCAGCACCGATAAGAACTTGAGTATGAACAATGGTTAGAGTTACATATTGTGCTTATTTTGGAGTTATCTACTCCTTTTCTAGCAACTTTTTTCTTGAGTAATGCTACCTCCATCCCAATCACTTGCCACATAATTAGAGTAGAAGATTAATTAACAAATAATGTATTGGTTCAAATGTATTCTCTCTGACTATGTATTGCATGAATTTACTTGGAAGGGTTTTTGGTGTGTCACTATTTAACTTATCAGAAACTGATTTAATTCTCTCTTTTCCCATTGATGCGGCTATGCATACTCTCTCCCTCCATCAAACGGATGACAATTGGTACATGGATACCGGTGCCACTTCACACATGACTGCTAATCACGGTACTCTCTCATCTTATTTTAATTTGAGCAAACATAATGATATTATTGTTGGTAATGGTCATACAATTCCGATTCTTGGTTATGGAAGTGCCTCACTAACCCAAACAAATCCACCCTTGACGCTTAAAAATGTGTTGCATGCACCTAAACTTATTAAAAACCTCACCTCAGTTCGTCAATTTACTAATGATAATATGGTGTCTGTTGAATTTGACCCATTTGGATTTTCTGTGAAGGATTTACAGACGGGGAAGCACCTACTGAGATGTGATAGCTCGGGCGATCTCTATCCCTTCACCAAACTTCGGTGCACACCACCTTCAGCTCTACCTTCTGCTTTTCCTGTTCTTTCTTTTGATTTGTGGCATTCTCGTTTAGGGCACCCTGGAAGTGCCGTTTTGAATTCTCTTCGTAGTAGCAATTTTATTAAATATAATATGTGACGCCCTCAAAATAGGTATACAACACCCATTCTGAGTCGCCAAATACATGGTACAGAAAGCAAACTACAACTTCAATAATACAATTGTCGTGCAAAATACGACAATACATACTGTGAGTTTAAATACAAATAGTGATATTGTCTTCTAGACAATATCCACACTCAGATAAGTCCTCGTTACAATTATTCAAACATTATTTTACAGAAATAGTGAGGACTGCTAAAACATCTTTCTAGAACCATCACTCCGTATCCCGACTAGTTCCTACTATGTTCTCACCTCCTGAGAAAAATGGAACAAAAAGGAAAAGGGTGAGCTCAACTAGCCCAGTAAAGAATATTATGACTAAGATAATATACAACAAATTATCGTTAGTCTTCAACAGGGAGAAATCTGATAAAATATAATAGACAACAAGTTTTAGGTCAACAACTGCAGCGGAAACAGCAATCCCATTAGAAGAGTCAATTAGAGAATGAGTTCTACTATCTTCTAAGATTTAAAAGTCCATCATCAATATTTTATCCCTATAGCAACAATCAATATACATCTTTAATCAAATATTCATCTTTGTACTACAGGCCAAAGATATTCATCTGTATCACCAGTTGGTCATGTTCATCTCAACACCTGTTCATCTTTTCACTACGGGCCAAAGATATTCATCAGTTAATCATTTATCTTTACACTACAGGCCAAAGATATTTAGTAATATCATCATTTAGGACTGAGGATGATGAAAAATATTTTAAAGAAAACGAATCCAGTGATACAGACGGACAAATAGTAGGGATTTGTATAACAGTTTATCCAAAGTCAATAATATTCTATAATAACCAATTTTGAAGTAAAATTCAAGAATAAAGATCAAAACATGGATACAATCAAAGATAGTAACCATAATAGACATCTTGGACAAAAAGAAGAAAATTTCATTTTTTTGGGTGAATAGTGCCGTATTCGTGAATAGTGTCGTGTACGTGAATAGTGCCGTATACGTGAATAGTAACCTCGACACAAAAAGTTCTAAATTTGATAGAAAAGTTCATACCAACATTTCGGTATAATGATATTGAAGAAAATATCATTTTAAGAAGAATATAACACCCCTTACCTCAAAATATCAGTACTTCTGATCAGAACATCGGTATAAGGCTGAAGGAAACTTGTACTGATGAATAAAAACTCACAAAGTATCTAAATACTCACAAAATATACTCAATAATCTAGAGAGAGAAAGAGAGAAAGCTTATGTTTCTGGTGTGATTTCAATTCTAACTTAGCCCTCTATTTATAGGAAAATGTTAGCAGACTTGACCTGCAACCTGATGGCTTTACCTGCTACTATTCCCACCTACCACATTTGAAATAAAATTCAGCATATTTCTTCACCAACCACAAGTGGGGCCCACCAATTCTATAATTTTCCACCAAAATCATTTATAAACCTAATTTCTGAATCAGCCACCTCTTAAAATTCATAATAAATCATACGTTCATTTTTAACGGTTCAACATTTGTGGACATATACTCAACTTATATATGTATAACATATCCAAAAATTACAACGATCCAACGGTTGGATTAAAAATTATAACTCACACAATATATCTCAAAAATACTGGTTTAATTTTTAATACCTTCATTCCGAACAAAAGTACTGATAAAACACCTCAATATTAACTTCTTCATTTTTAACCACAATAAATATATCCAACATTTATATCCACATAAAATAAATATTTTCTTATCATATGAATCAATAATTAATTATTCACAAATAATATTACAGAATCATATTTATGACAACCAGGTCGTTCCCAGGAAAGAGGGGGCTTTCCAATAAGAATTTTTCCTTACTGACGCGCAATTAGGTGACCAAACATCTCCTTGACAGAACTTTCTAGACATTGTCAATAATACTATCTAATAATATTATTCAAATAATATGAATTATTGATCTGATAATGGAAAATACTGTGCAGTGACAATTATTGAAACAACAATAATATAAAATATCAACGCAGCAATTATTGAATCAATAAAATAAAATATTAAACAGTAACTACTGTAACAATTATTGAGTAGTGCCTTCTTACGTAAGGATCAATAATTCATCAATACTGTGCATCCGCACGTATTACTGTATTTTAACCACCGGGTATTCCAACAGTGTTAACGGTAACAACTACGCCGTTATTTATAAAAACTCAAACTTGTCATTTTCTTCATCCGACAATTATTCTGTTATGGGGCCCACAAATGACTGCGCCGTCGTATGAATATTTCCTGACAACAAGAATATTCCACGACCAAACGAATATTCTCCGACAACAATGATTATTTTATAACCACTTGCATATTTTGAAAATTTGCACATTTCACCCATAACCAGAGAATTATATCAAATTAATACCTTATTATTCACAATAATAATTAGAGGAAATTCGATTTTATTTATAATAAGTTGGGGTCTTATATAATAAGGCTCGTAATTCTTTTTGTGAATCTTGTCCTCTTGGAAAAGACATTAAGTTGCCATTTAATGATTCTCGTTCTTTTACTATTATGCCATTTGATATAATTTACAGTGACTTATGGACATCTTCTATATTAAGTTCATCCGGTCATCGTTACTATGCTCTTTTTCTTGATAATTATAGTAATTTCTTGTGGACTTTTCCTATGTCCAGAAAATCACAAGTTTATTCCATTTTTTTTATCATTTAGAGCATATATCAAAACTCAATTCAAAAAAGAAATTAAACAATTTCAATGTGATAATGGCCGTGAGTATGACAATGGTCCCTTTCGGAATTTTGTGAATTAAATGGTATGTATTTTCGCTTCTCCTGTCCCCACACCTCTCCTTAAAATGGTAAAGCCGAAAGAAAAATAAAAACTATCAATAATATGGTTCGTACTTTACTTGCTCATGCTTCCATGTCACCCTCCTTTTGGCCTCATGCTCTCGAAATGGCAACGTACCTTCTAAATATTCTTCCTTCCAAGACATTACGCTACTACTCTCCTACTCAAATTCTTTATGGAAAAACTCCAGATTATACCCATCTTCTAGTTTTTGGATGTTTGTGTTGCCCTTTATTTCCTTCCACCACCATCAATAAATTACAAGCCCGTTCGACTCCATGTATCTTCTTAGGCTATCCGTCTAACCATCGGGGTTATAAATGCTATGATATTTCGAATCGGAAAATTATTATTTCCCGACATGTTCTTTTTGATGAATCTAAATTTCCTTTTTCGACACTTCATACTCCATCTCCTACCTCCTATGAATTTTTAGATGATGGTTTGCATCCCCATATCCTTCATCAATTGCATGCCCCTATCTCATTCAATCTACGGACTCAGCCGTACACTTCCCCTGATGAGTCTCCCTCTTCGCCCACACAAACATCCTCCCATTCCTCCTCAGCCCGCGTTGCAACACAACCCCCTCCTCAGCCTAATCGCTCCCCTTTTTCCACTACCACGCCAACCCCAACATCCATTCACTCCGGTCTAATTTCCACTACATCCATTCGCCCTACTCCTCCAGCCCATCGAATGGAAACTAGGAGTCAACATGGTATCCACAAACCCAATCCTAAATACCATAACTTAAGTGCTCTCTCGACCACTACCTCTATTTCTCCTATACCCCGCAACCCCGTGAGTGCACTTAATGACCCGAATTGGAAATTAGCCATGCAAGATGAATATGATGCTCTTATTCAAAATAAGACGTGGAAATTAGTACCTCGTCCATCTGATATTAATGTTATTCGTTCAATGTGGATTTTTAGACAAAAAGAAATCTGATGGTTCTTTTGAGAGGCATAAAGCTCGTCTTGTAGGTGCTGGCAGATCTCAAAAAGCTGGAGTGGACTGTGATGAGACGTTCAGCCCGGTTGTTAAACCGGCCACTATTCGTACAGTTTTGAGCATTGCATTATCCAAATCTTGGGTCATTCATCAGTTGGATGTTAAAAATGCGTTTCTTCATGGTAATCTAACTGAAACTGTTTATATGTATCAGCCTTTGGGTTTCAAGGATGCAGTTCATCCTGACTATGTCTGCTTGTTGAAGAAATCACTCTATGGTCTTAAGCAAGCCCCTCGTGCCTAAACTTGACTCTCTCCTTTCTTATACGGATGCTGATTGGGGTGGCTGTCCTGACACGCGTCGCTCCACCTCTGGTTATTGTCTATTCATCGGTGACAACCTGATTTCATGGTCCTCTAAATAGCAACCCACACTATCTAAATCAAGTTCCGAGGCTGAATATCGAGGGGTTGCCAATGTTGTCTCTGAATCGTGTTGGATCCGAAATTTACTCCTGGAACTTCATTATCCGGTCCACAAGGCAACACTTGTATACTGCGATAATGTGAGTGCGATATATCTCTCCAGCAATCCAGTACAACATCAACGCACTAAACATATTGAGATGGACATTCATTTTGTTCGTGAAAAGGTAAAACGTGGCGAAGTGCGTGTCCTTCATGTTCCGTCACGTTATTAAATTGCCGACATATTTACCAAAGGGCTCCTGCGCATTCTTTTTGATGACTTTCGGGACAGTCTAAGCGTTCGACAACCTCCTGCTTCGACTGCGGGGGTGTGATAGAATATGTGTGATTATTCTCATTATTATTGTAAATATTTTAGGATATTATTCTGTTGTAAAATCATATCATTTCCTTATTCTTAGCCTAACTTGTAGGTATAATATTTGTTTATATTTTGTATATATTACCAAAGGATGAATGAGAAAAGACTGACTTTTGTTGTTGATTGGTTCGTTCATCACAAGTTTCTGTCAGTACGAAACATGCATCTAGCGGTTTAGGGCAACTGGCAAAATTAGATCCACGGCTGACAAAATTGATGGACGGCTTGCGCACACATATACACAAATCCGCCCTCCTGAAACCTAACCCGAATCCACTCTCAAACCCGGTTCCTTATATAAATTTTTTTCTGCCATTTCCAACTCTCCCACATTTCCAAAACCCTAAATTTGAGTCCAATAATGGCTTCCAACTCTATCTCACATTTCCAAAACCCTAAATTTGAGTCCAATAATGGCGCCTCCCAGAGCCAGACAACATATAATGAAATACCGCGCTGGAAATGCTGCGGCAGCGGCGTAGCAAGGAGCATGGATCCAAACACTAAGAGATATATCACATCACGAAATGTGGTGTTCGATGAGGTATCTCTGTACTACAATTCATCAAGGGCAGCCACACCAACTATTGTAGATGATGAGCAATTTGACAAATCAGACGAAGATTTATCTCCAGCTCGAGTCACTTGATGATTCTGGATCAAAGGGGAATGTTGAAACCACAGAAGAAACACTCCAATCAACAGCAAGAGACAATGGGAATTACAAACTGATTTAAGAAGATCAACTAGAGCATGAAGGCAGCCTGATTATTTGAAGGACTATGACATCTATGCAAACCAGATTTCTGTAAGTTCATGTTTCTTTATAGTGAAATGAAAAACAACGAACCATCATGCTATGATGAAGCAAAAGGCAGTACTAAATGGGAATCCGCTATGCAAGAAGAAGTTGAAGCATTGATGAAGAATGAAACCCGGGAACTTGTGCCTAAGCCTAAAGACAGTGAAGTAGTAACTTGTAAATGGGTTTACAAGTTGAAAAAGAGTTCAGATGGAAGCATTGACAGACACAAGGCTCGTTTAGTTGCTCGCGGATTTTCACAATGCTATGGGCTAGACTACGAGGAAACATTTAGTCCAGTTGCAAAGATGGTGACGTTGAGAACACTCATCTCCTTGGCAGCATACTAAAGCTGGAAATTATGGCACCTCGATGTAAAGAATGCATTCCTTTATGGTGAACTAGATCGTGATGTGTACATGGAGCAGCCGCAATGTTTTATTTCTAAGCAGTTCCCTCATTATGTTTGTCAACTAAAGAAGGCGCTATATGATTTGAAACAGGCTCTACGCGCTTGGTATGGTAAGATTTCTCAATATCTTACATTTTGTGGTTTTACGGTATCAAATTCAGATTCTAGTAGTAAAGCTTAAATCAGGAAGGCAAGTGGTGGTACTGTTGTATGTAGATGATATGATCATAATTGGAGACAATGATATTGAAATATCACGTTTACAGGATGACTTATCAGTTCGATTTGATATGAAAGATCTTCGTGAAATAGGATTCTTTATTGGCACTAGTTTTTAGTCCATGTTTAAAAGCTGATTTGTTAGATGCTTGAGTTTTTAAGGGCATTTTTGGTCTTGACTATACTCTTAGAGAAGTCTCATGTGATGTTGATAGACATCGTGTAATGTAGTACAACTATCTATTGTAAATATGTTTGATGTGATCATGTAAAATTGCCAATCTTTAGTTTTAGTTTTATCTTGAGGCTGAGACACTAAATTAGAGAGTAGAAAGTGTATATTTTGCCCGGTCTTAATTTTCTTTGATAGGTAAGTTTGGCCATGCCTGCATCTATTTTTTTTAATAACAAAAAAACTTGGGATTGATATGTAGCAACTGGTATAATATATTAATATTACTCTTTCTTTGTATATAACTATATGTCTTATGTTTTCTCTCACTAAATGTGTTTGATGATGGTAATGAGTACATGTACCACATGATCGGTGTATTATTCTTATTATGACACATGGTTAAGCAGCCTATACTATGACGCATGCTTATAATTTGATTGCACGGTTTGTCCAGTGATCCTCTCCCAACGCCACCCAAAATGATAAAGGCTAGTATTCACCAATTCTCATTTAAGTAGTGTTTAAATTGTATATAACTATATATATTTATTTTTCTCTTGTAGCTGCAATTAGTTAGGATGCAAATTAATGAAGGATGATTGCAAAGAAGAACAAGAGTTTTTCCATCTTTTCAATGATGTTAATTTTATACTTTCTCTAGGATGCTTAAATTTTGATTTTTATGATCAATGGTGTATGATGATGTGTTTGGCATTTTCTTCCCCTTTATGATTAGGATATTTAATTAATGTGTATAGTTTAAACTCTAAATTGTGATTGGTGATGAGTAATTATTCAATTTTTTTTTATTTTTTGTAAATAATTTGAATGAATTTTATATTAGGTGACTGATAAACAAATTCGGATACCAGAATATTCAAATAATCTGATTATTCGAATGAAATAAATGGAAACGGATATTATTCATATTCGGATATTATTTTAAATACTGGACACGGATAACATTTTTAAAATCCGCTGAACACTGTTCGAAATAGCGCTCGAGGCGTGCGCCTCGAGGCGCGCCTCGTAGCGAGGCGGAAGAAAGAGATTGAGAGGCAAACGCTTATTTTGGAATTGGAGAGGCTTGCGCCTTTTTCTGTTGAAGCTTACGCCATGTGGCGTTGCGCCTCAAGGCGTCGCGAGGCGTGCGCCTCGATCCATCTTAAAAAAAGGCCCTAAGTATCAGCTTTGGAATACTATTCAGACTTACCATTACCAAAGCGAATTGTGATTGTTTCTTTCTCCTCTTCGCAACTGAAGACTTTCACCAGATATCTTCTTCTTTTACTTCTTCTCCTCCTTCTGACTGTCGACCGTGACCTTCTTCCTTTGGTCTCTGTTTTCTTTTTCTTTTCTTCCTCTCCTGGCGTCTCTATTTTCTTTTTCTTTTCTTCCTCTGGCGACTGGTGTCTCTGTTTCCTTTTTCTTTTCTGGCGTCTCTGTATTCTTTTTCTTTTATTGTCTCTGTTTTCTATTTTCTTTTTCTGTTTTCTTTTCTGTTTTCTGTTTTCTTCTGATTTGTTTTCTTCTGTTTTGATTTCTGAATGTAGTGACTATAGTGTATCACAATAGTGCTTGCCTGCTTGTATTGATTTTACCCAACAATTTTTTATGTGTACTAGAGAGAATCTTGATGCATTGCTATGTTTGTGTTTTCATTAATTTCTTTTTTGAACAAAGATAACATATGATAATTCCATTTGGTTTTTTAGACTGTCAATAACAATATCATTATTTGTGTACATGAATTGCTAATGTCACCAAAATAATTAGTTAAGACTTAAATTGGCAAGTTTATAACAGTGGTATTGATCTTGGTCATCATGTTAATGCTATTGCTGATGTCCTGTGAACTGATTCCATTGTCTTTCAGTCCCTGAATCACAATCAAACATAAATTTATATTCAGTTTTTATTAGCATTTTCTTATAATTTTTTGGAGACTTTTTCGTCTTTAAATAGAGGCTTGCGCCTCGCTCCGCCTCGAAGCTTACGCATTGCCTCGTCCGGAGGAAAACGCCTTGTACCGCTTTTAGCTTTTTCGAACATTGCCGCCGAATACCAGATACGAATACAGACGGTGAATTGATTTTTCGGGATACAAATACCACTGTATCTGGAACCATATATATCTGTTTACACCCCTAGTCACCAGCCTTGTTATTATGATGTATTCTTACATTTTTTTTAATTTAAAATTTTGTTAGATAATGGAGATATGACTATTCCTTTATGTTAGTGTTGAATTAAGTTTTACTATGTCTATATGTGTCTGTTTACACTTTAATTTTGTATGTCCATTTAAAACATAACGGTTTTGAGCAACCAATTAATTATTTAATATCTTTTGATTTTCAGGATTATCTGCGTGCACGTCCTTTTAATGGAAGGTTTCTTGATAATTATTGGGCAAACATCTCAACATGGGAACGTAACTTTATTTGGGATGGGAGTGACATGACTTCGTGCATGGTTGTGGATGTTTTTAAATTTGTGATAAATGAGTACTTAAAACATGCTAGGATTTTGGGTATGATGAGCAGATACTATATTGAGTTGACCCGTAGGCTGTTTATAAGGGTTCCTACGGTAGATTATATCACACAGAGCAGTCTTTATATTCGTGCACTACCTCCTGCTGGTTTTGGTGATTTTCGTATGGTGACCAAATGCAAGGCATATCAGATACGTTCTGTCATCATTGATCATCAGACTGGGCCTGCTTATCAACACCTGCTAGTGAAAGGATCTTTCATCCATTTTGATTATGTTCGCGATGATGAAAGTTACTATTGGAATAATTGCTTGTTAAGTGAAGTACAATTTTTGTTTGATATGAGTGAAATGATGCAACATCATGGAAGACTTTTTTTTCTGCGGTGGGTATAATGTGGGGCACAATGTTGTAAGAAGATATCATGAAGCAGTGGTTTTTACCCTTGATTACCTGAGTGTTTGCTAGTGAAGGTATGCTAATATCTTCTTTTCTCTTACATTCTTTAATTCTTTGTATTTGCATTAAAGTGACGCAATAACAATACCTCATTTGCTTACTACCATTTTTCTGCTTTTACGATTTGATAATTATTATACTTTTTGATTTGATGTTCAATACTTGATACATCATATAATGGTAGTGATTATTAGAAAACAAAGAATATTGTTTCTAAAACTCTATGTTGGTTTCAATTTGTTATGCTACAACCAACTCTTGAAATTTGAACTTTTGGAAGTATTAAATGTTCTACGAAAATGTTTGTTTTACTCATGACCAAGTCTCTTGAAGAAGCTCTTGTATAAAAAAACACTGATTATTTTGGTTACATATAAACCCCAATTGAATATACAGGCTCATAAACTCTATGTAAATCTGTCCATCTCAGTTATACCACAGCTTTGGGACCACAAATTTTAGTTTAGGCCTCGAAAACATAATATGATTTATTTTTGTCATGTGGAACATAGGTCTTTATTCTAAAATTTGTGTGCAATTATGGATAATATTATGTGAAACATGCATCTGAATTTGGTTTGTATGTTGTCTAATCTTAATCACTGCAAGTGTTATTTTTCTGACCATAATCTATTCTTACTATGTTGATCAGATGTTAGCTTCAATACCTGAAATTATTTCACAGTTAGGTTTATATTTTGATTTGCTTTGTGAGTTATTGTTGCAGAGGCATGCATGAAGATGGAGCTTGCAATGGAGGGATTTGTATATGACTATATTTAGTAGTATAAATAGAGATAAATGTCTGGATAGCTTTTGTTTTGGGTTTAATCAGTGTCTTTTTGGGTGTAGTTGTGCTATTAGATCTAGTAGTTGTTACTTCTAGTTCTCTGTTATTATGTTTTCTTTTGGAAAAATTCCATTCTACATATTTGGATTTGCTTACCTTTTGTCCTTATTATTCCGAGGACAATTATGACTTACCTTTTGTCCTTATTATTCCGAGGACAATTATGAAGAAGTTTATGCAAAATTTGGTGTATTGACTATGCTCCACGTGAATAATATAGCGCCTTTAAACTTTGCCTCCGATGCATTTTATTTGGAATATGAAACTATAAATGTTGTTTTTTAATATGATCATGTCCCAACCTGATCAATGAGTATCAAGGGTTCCCTAATTAGACTGAGATTAGACCACACTAGAAGAGCCCATTGATTAGGTTGGGACATGATTACATTAGAAGACCACCTTTATAGTTTCATATTCCAAATAAAATGCATCAGAGGCAAAGTTTAAAGGCACTATATTATTTTATCAAAATATATTTGACATTCATGTGGAGCATAGTCAATACACCAAATTTTGAATAAACTTCTTTTTACCATAATTGCCCTCGGAATAATTAGGACAAAAGGCAAGCAAATCCAAAAGAAAACATAATAACAGACTATGTAGACCTAGAAGTACAAAAGGTATCCAGACTTCTATCTCTATCTATACTACTAAGTACAGTCATATACCATCCCTCCATTGCAAGCTTCATCTTCCTGCATGCCTCTGCAACAATAACTCACAGAACACGTCAAAATATAATCCTAATTGTGAAATAATTTCAGGTATTGAAGCTAACATCTCAACATAGTAGAATAGATTATGGTCAGAAAAATTATACTTGCAGTGATTAAGATTAAACATACAAACCAAATTCAGATGCATTTTCACATAATATTATCCATAATTGCACACAAATGTTATAATAAAGACTTATGTTTCACATGACAAAAATAAATCATATTATGTTAAAATTTGTGTTCCCAAAGCTTTGGGCATGTATACTGGCCAAAGATCCAGTAAACCCCAGAACTGGAGTCTATTAAACATTGAAGGAAAGCAATATTAATTTATAACAGAGATGGGCAGATTTACGTTAGAGTTTATGAGCCTGTATATTCAATTGAGGTTTTTATGTAACCAAAATTATCCGTGTTTTTTTATACAAGAGACTTGGTCATGAGTAAAACAAACATTTTCGTAGAACATTTAATACTTCCAAAAGTTCAAATTTCAAGAGTTAGTTGTAGCATAACAAATTGCAACAACAGAGTTATAGAAACACTACTATATTTTTGATAATTTCTACCATTATATGATGTATCAAGTATTGAACATCAAATCAGAAATTATAATAATTATCAAATCGTAAAAGAAGTAAATGGTAGTAAGGGAATTGTTATTCAGCCACTTTAATGCAATTACAAAGAATTAAAAAATGTAAGAGCAAGGGGATATTAACATACCTTCTCTGGCAAACACCCAGACAATCATCAAGGGTAAAAACCACTCCTTCATGATTTCCATTTACAACATTGTGCCCCACATTATACCCACCGCAGAAAAAAGGTCTTCCATGATTTTGCATCCTCTCACTCATATCAAACACAAATCTTAATTCACTTAACAGACAATTGTACCTATAATAATCTTCATTACTGCGAACATAGTCGAAATGTATGAACGACGTTTTCACTTGCAGGTGTTGATAAACAGTCCCAGCCTGACGGTTATTAATGATGCCAGTACGTATCTGATGTGCCCTACATTTAGTCATCACACGAAAATCAGCAAAACCATTAGGAGGTAGTGCGCGAACATAAAGGCTGCTCTGTTTGATGTAATCTCCCGCAGGATCCTTTAGAAACAGCCTAAGGGTCAACTCAATATAGTATCTACTCATCATACCCAAAATCCTGGCATGTTTCAAGTATCATGTATCACAAATTGAAAAGCATATTCAACCTTGAACCAAGTACCGTCACTCTCATCCCAAGTAAACTCGTGTTTCCAGCATTGTGATGTTAAAGGGATAAAGCGACAAGTGTCTTATCCAAACACTCCACAACAAAATGGCGTCGTCGAAAAGAAAATCGCACATCTTTTGAGTGTAAGTTTATCTTGGTTACATGACAAAAATCTTTCGCGAGAACTGTGGGTGGAAGTTATGCAATGTGCTTGCCATGTCACCAATCGTTTACCTCCATGGTTAGGTACTAAATATCCTTTTGCGTTGTTATACAATGTAAAACCAGATGTTAGTTATTTTCGTGTTTTTGGTTCTATTTGTTATGTTCATGTTCCAAAAAGCAATAGAACTAAATTTGATTGCAAGGCAAAAAAATGTCTATTTGCAGGATATGACAACAGGAAAGGGTGGAGATGTATGGATCCAAACACTAAGAGATATATCACATCACGAAATGTGGTGTTCGATGAGGTATCTCTGTACTAAAATTCATCAAGGGCAGCCACACCAACTATTGTAGATGATGAGCAATTTGACAAATCAGACGAAGATTTATCTCCAGCTCGAGTCACTTGATGATTCTGGACCAAAGGGGAATGTTGAAACCACAGAAGAAACACTCCAATCAACAGCAAGAGACGATGGGAAATTACAAGCTGATTTAAGAAGATCAACTAGAGCATGAAGCAACCTGATTATTTGAAGGACTATGACATCTCTGCAAACCAGATTTCCGTAAGTTCGTGTTTCTTTCTAGGTGAAATGAACAACAACGAACCATCATGCTATGATGAAGTAAAAGGTAGTACTAAATGGGAATCCGCTATGCAAGAAGAAGTTGAAGCATTGATGAAGAATGAAACTTAGGAACTTGTGCCTAAGCTTAAAGACAGTGAAGTAGTAACTTGTAAATGGGTTTACAAGTTGAAAAAGAGTTCAGATGGAAGCATTGACAGGCACAAAGCTCGTTTAGTTGCTCGTGGATTTTCACAATGCTATAGGCTAGACTATGAGGAAACATTTAGTTTAGTTGCAAAGATGGTGATGTTGAGAACACTAATCTCCTTGGTAGCATACAAAAGCTGGAAATTATGGCAACTCGATGTAAAGAATGTATTCCTTTATGGAGAACTAGATCGTGATGTGTACATGGAGCAGTCACAAGGTTTTATTTCTAAGCAGTTCCCTCATTATGTTTGTCAACTAAAGAAGGCGCTATATGATTTGAAACAGGCTCTACGCGCTTGGTATGGTAAGATTTCTCAATATCTTACATTTTGTGGTTTTATAGTATCAAATTCAGATTCTAGTATACTTGTAAAGCTTAAATCAAGAAGGCAAGTGGTGGTACTGTTATATGTAGATGATATGATCATAACTGGAGACAGTGATATTGAAATATCACGTTTACAGGATGACTTATCAGTTCGATTTGATATGAAAGATCTTGGTGAAATAGGATGTGTTAGTTCCCAGTAAGCACAATAGATCTAGAAGGGGGGGTTGAATAGATCCTTTTAATTTCAAATACTTTTATCTTTTATTTTGTATTGCTATTAAATTAGCATATGACAAACATAAGAATATTTTCGAGTACAGCGTAATAAGTAAAAGATCCCCTTCATTGATATATTCATAATCATACATACATTGTTCGTAGAGTTAGTTCGGTTGTAAGCAGTTAAAACATACATAGCAGATATAGCAGTTAATAGACATAATATAAATGACATAATGTAAAAGACACAAGGGGTTTTAAGTGGTTCAGAGACTCAAGCTCCTAATCCACTCTTCTGCTTTCAACTAGCAGGATTTCCACTAAGGAAGGGCAGCACCCTGAATTACTAAGATTCCTTCAAGGCCAGCAGCCTTGGGACTTCAGTTCACTAAGAACTCTTCAAAGCCAGCAGCCTTGGAACTCCTCTAGTTCCCTAGGAACTCTTCAAGCCCAGCAGACTTGGAACTTCATTTAGTCCCTTTGGACAAAGACCCCTCAGGCCCTGGCTTCTTGTTGTTGTAGTTGGTGCTGAGCTGTTAAGATGTCTTTAAGCTTGATCGTCTTTTGTACTTAGCAGCTTGGTGTGGTCCTCTTTGCATTCTGCTTTGAGACTGGACCACATCATCTTTGGTGCAGCTGATCTTCTTACGTTCTGCTCATCTTTGTATATTGTCAGTTGTGCACCATCACCATTCCCTGAACCCTTCTCAACATGTTGGCAGACATGGTTCTGCACTTATTCCGCTTCAGGTTTGGGTTCATGGTGAATCGTAGAGTGGCTCTTGGGATCTGCCTTGTGCTTTGCCACTCTTCTGAATGTTATCTTCTTGTCCTTCTCGGCTCTCAACTTAGATGCCAATTCAGTGGGCATTCTTATCTTTGTTGAGTGAAGCTTTGATTTGTTCAAGTCCATCTTCAAAGTTGCTTCACTTCCACCTTCGTAGTCTCACTGTCCTTGAGACTTGTTCTGTTTGAGCTCAGGTGGAACTCGTAGAGTCAACGTTAGCATTTTAACCAACTCAACGATTCTGCAACATCGCAATCATCAGCAACTTTTAATCGTTGAAGCTCTGACTTATTTATACTCCTTCCCAATCTTCCCGTTGAGAAGTAGTCGTTAGAAGCTTTTTGAAATGCTTCGCAGATCTCGAGTTATTTAAGGTAGACTGCTGATGTGACATGTCATACTTTTTCTGACACTGCAGTGTACTGTTTCACCTACCCCATCAGAGATGTCACTTTAATATCTTGGGGAGGTTGAAGACTTTATTTCCTCTTGATTTCTCGATCAGAGGTTGTCCTTTTGCATCGATGCTCTCAATAAGCTTTTGTACAAATATCAACCTTCAGATTGAACCGTTGTCAATGCTTCAATCTTCAGCCATTCGTACTCTACGATTTTGATGCATGTCTTTATGGTCCTGATCGTAGTGTCTTATTGACTAGTAGAGACAACACTACGATCTTGAAGAGTGTTGATTGAATCTTCAATGTAGAACACATCTTCCTTCTTTTGTGCAGTGCTTCAACACTTATGTTTGCCTCAACAGTTCTCAGAGACTGATGACTTGACTTCTTTGTTCTAACCTCTTCTGAATAGCAAGACACTTCAGATTTGTGGCGTGTCCAACTCGCTTTCTCCTTGTGATCTACCGTTCACTTATCATCAATGGACTGACCTAATGCTTAATCACTTTAGCCTTGTTCTTCAGAAGCTGTCCAGTGTCTTTGTATACGCTTCATCAATTCTTTCTTTGTTTGGCAAACAATACGATCCTGGTTGCTTCCAAGATCGTCTTTTATCTGTTTGACTTGTGGCGTGTCCAACTCGCTTTCTCCTTGTGATCTACCATTCACTTATCATCAATGGACTGACCTAATGCTTAATCACTTTAGCCTTGTTCTTCAGAAGCTGTCCAGTGTCTCTGTATGCACTTCATCAGTTCTTTCTTTGTTTGGCAAACACTACGATCTTGGTTGTTTCCAAGATCGTCTTTTGTCTGTTTGACAACTGCTGCACTTGCTGACGTTCCTTAGTCAGTTACTCAAGTCTTCTTCTGAACTCCTTGTGGAAGACTGATGAGTGGAATTTATACCCGCGAATCAGATACTTAATGACTTAAGTAATTGCCTGAATTCGTAGTTTTTATATTGTTTTATATGATTATAATGTTATTGTGCTTAATTGATATAATGCAGAGCTTATCAGGTGTTTTCCAACTTTCAGGGGCAAAACAGTCATTTTTTATACACTGGCGCCGCAGCGCCAATGCCTAGTGTTAATCTCGCGCTGCGGCGCCACATCATGGACACTGCTGACATCACCTTGCGCTGCAGCGCCACTCGGCCAGTATTGGTTCGCGCCGCAACGCGAGCTCCGATTTTTCCCAACTTACTTGGCGCCGCAGTGCGAGCTCCGGTGTCCAGGCAGAAAGGGCTTGTGGTTGACCTAGCAAAAGAAGGGAAGCATATATAACAGATAGGCAGCCTCTGCATCAATCCTATCTCACAACTTAGAACTTAGAATAGGTTAGCTTAGCCTAATTTAGTTTTCTTTTGTATTTTCTCTCCCTAGATCTTAGTAGATGTTTGTAAATATAGATTACATAGATTAGGGAGAAGTTTGTATTTCTTTGGAGCACAAGAGCAACGAGCGACACGGAGTGGAAAGCTTGAAAGGAACAGATTGATTGGAGACCGAAGGGGCTTTGACAGAGTTTCTTCTTATCCATTTATTTCCTCTATTATTGTAATTCATAAATGTTATCTTATATGCTACTTGTATTTGGTTTATTAACTGTGAACTGAATATTGGCTCTAAGGTTATAATGGAACCCTTTGTTATTTGAATTGACTGTCTTTATATCTTTGGTTGGCACCATATGATTTGGTTTAATATATTTGTGCTTTATGATTCTTACTAAGACATTAGTAATGATTTTGGTAATCTGCATGATATCGACAAAAGAATTGTAGATTTACACCTAAATATATTAGCATGTGATTGTGGGGTTCGACTGCATAAGTTGTGCGTAGAATAGACATATTTCTGTGTGCAATGTGCGACCTTATTAAGAGCTTATGCTTAAATCCTTATTATGATTGATTCGCATAGACATATGTAGGATTGCATCTAGCTTGGTCGTTCTTCTCTGTTCTATTCCCTTTCGGGTGGATCTGGAGAGGTTATGTTTGTGCATACCTCAACAGAGGTACATAGGCACATATGTGTTCTCGGTCGACAAATTATCGTGACCATTAAAACCAAATAGAGAAGGGTAGCTAGTTTAATGAAGCATAACACGCCAGGTGTTCGACAGAATGCCTGTGTGGGGGTGAAGTTGTGACCTTAACTTGTATTTCCTTATATCACCATTCGTTATCCATTTACTTGCTTTGTTAATTAGTTAACTAGATTAATCACACTTCCATTTACTGTTGTTCGAATAAGACTTTAGCGATACATAGTCGGTATTTGGTAAATATTAGTCATAGTTCCTCGTGGATACGACACTCTACTTATCACTGTATTACTTGTTAGACCGCGTATACTTGCGCATGTTTAGTGATCAGTTTTCCGACTAACAAAGACTTTCATCCTGAATGGCTTCACAACTCAATTTGGATGCTGATTGGGTTGGTTCTTAGATCTTCTGTTAGCCTGCATGCCATTCGCTTAGTGCTCTCTGGTTTCCTTTATGATGGGATGTATCAGTGCAAACCAGAGGCTTCATTACTTTGGATATTCTGGGAGTGCTCATTTGTTGAGAATCGTATTAGCTCTACTATTCTGCCTTGGAATTGTGAGCACAACGGCTGAGGTCTTAGTTCGGCACTCTACGATTTCTGCATTGGCTGTGCAGACACTACGACTCCGAGATCAGATCTTGACACTCTACGGTTTTTGCCTTGTGCTTGTTGTCTTCATTTGATCTTGTTCGACTACGATCTCTACCTCTAGTATGATCAATAGACTCTACGACTTTGAGTGTAGTCTACGATTCTTGATTTGGCTTCTGCAGATACTCGGTCGGCTCGTAGGCAGGCTGTCTCTATGATTCTGAACATGACTTCCTCAGTAGACTAAAGCCCTGGGGAAGTTCTCCTCGACACACTACGATCCTTCCTCGTCTCTCCTGGCAGTCTACGAACTCCGAGATCTACTCTTGCAGACTACGATTCTGCCTCAATAGCTCTCGAGTGTTTCTTGACTCTCCTGGCAGACTACAATTTTTGGTGCAGTGCTTCGACGATCAGACAAGCCTATCTATTACATCATAAGATAAACCTAACATGCTTGATCTTTCTATGTTTATAGTCCTTGTACATCATTTCTTTTCAAGGACTTTACAAAGTTGTTTTGCTTATGTAGGATCAACCTAACATACTTGATCAATTCATTATAAGTCATTGTACACATGTTTCTATTATCTATCAAAGGACTTTACAGTTTTTCTATATGCAAGCATACTTTCATATTCATTCATATATATCATAATCAAATCATATATAAATAGGAATAACATTCACATGCATATTCCTGACAGGATGCTTTCTTGGCACTAGTTTTTAGTTTGTTAGATGCTTGAGTTTTTAAGGGAATTTCTGGTCTTGACTTTACTCTTAGAGAAGTCTCATGTGATGTTGATAGACATCATGTAATGCAGTACAACTATCTATGGTAAATATGTTTGATGTGATCATGTGAAGTTGCCAATCTTTAGTTTTAGTTTTATCTTGAGGCTGAGACACTAAATTAGAGAAGACGGTGTATATTTTGCCCGGTCTTAATTTTTTTTGATAGGTAAGTTTGGCCATGCCTGCATCTATTTTTTTTAATAACAAATAACTTGGGACTGATATGTATCAACTGGTATAATATATTAATATTACTCTTTCTCTGTATATAACTATGTCTTATGTTTTCTCTCACTAAATGTGTTTGATGATGGTAGTGAGTACATGTACCACATGATCGGTGTATTATTCTTATTATGACACATGGTTAAGCAGCCTATACTAGGACACATGTTATAATTTGATTGTACGGTTTGTCCAGTGATCCCCCAAAATGATATAGGCTAGTATTCACTAATTCTCATTTAAGTAGTTTTTAAATTGTATATAACTATATATATTTATTTTTCTCTTGTAGCTGCAATTAGTTAGGATGCAAATTAATGAAGGATGATTGCAAAGAAAAACAAGAGTTTTACCATCTTTTTAATGATGTTAATTTTATACTTTCTCTAGGATGCTTAAATTTTGATTTTTATGATCAATGGTGTATGATGATGTATTTGGCATAGGATGTTTAATTAATATGTATAGTTTAAACTTCAAATTGTGATTGGTGATGAGTAATTATTCAATATCATTTTCTTTATTTTTTGTAAATAATTTGAATGAATTTTATATTAGGTGACTGATAAACAAATTCGGATACCAGAATATTCAAATAATCTGATTATTTGAATAAAATAAACGAAAACGGATCTTATCTGTATTCATATATTATTTTAAATACTGGACAAGGACAACATTTTTAAAATCCACCGAATACCAGATACGAATACGAATGGTGAATTGATTTTTCGGGATACGGATACCACTGTATCTGGATCCATATATATATATATATAAATATATATATATATATATATATATATATATATATATATATGTTTACACCCCTAGTCACCAGCCTTGTTATTATGATGTATTCTTACATTTTTTTTAATTTATAAATTTGTTAGATAATGGAGATATGACTATTCCTTTATGTTAGTGTTGAATTAAGTTTTACTATGTCCGTATTTGTCTGTTTACACTTTTTTTATGTCCATTTAAAACATAACAGTTTTGAGCAACCAATTAATTATTTAATATCTTTTGATTTTCAGGATTATTTGTGTGCACATCCTTTTAATGGAAGGTTTCTTGATAATTATTGGGCAAACATCTAAACATGGTTTACTTGGGATGGGAGTGACATGACTTCTTACATGGTTGCGGATGTTTTTCAATGTGTGATAGATGAGTACTTAAAAAATGTTAAGATTTTGGGTATGACAAGCAGATACTACATTGAGTTGACCCGTAGGCTGTTTTTTCTAAGGGATTCTACGGGAGATTATATCACGTGGGGCAGTCTTTATGTTCGTGCACTACCTCCTGGTGGTTTTGATGATTTTCGTATGGTGCCATCATTAATAACCACCTCCTAGTGAAATGGCCTTTCATCCATTTTGATTATGTTCGCGATGATGAAAGTTACTATAGGAATAATTGCTGAAGTACGATTTTTGTTTGATATGAGTGAAAGAATGCAACATCTACGAAAATGTTTGTTTTACTCATGACCAAGTCATTTGAAGAAGCTCTTGTATCAAAAAAAACACTGATAGTTTTGGTTACATAAAAACCACAATTGAATATACAGGCTCATAAACTATGTAAATCTTCCTATCTCAGTTATCAATTAATATTGCTTCCCTTCAATGTTTAATAGACTCTCCGGTTCGTTTACTTGATCTTTGGCCAGTATATATGCCCAAAGCTTTGGGCCCACAAATTTTAGTCTAGGTCTCGAAAATATAATATGATTTATTTTTGTCACGTGGAACATAGGTCTTTATTCTAACATTTGTGTGCAATTATGGATAATATTATGTGAAAAATGCATCTGAATTTGGTTTGTATGTTGTCTAATCTTAATTACTGCAAGTGTCATTTTTCTGACCATAATCTATTATTACTATGTTGAGATGTTAGCTTTAATACCTGAAATTATTTTACAGCTAGGTTTATATTTTGATTTGCTCTGTAGTTATTGTTGCAGAGGCATGCAAGAAGATGGAGCTTGCAATGTGTATATGACTATACATAGTAATAAAAGTCTGGATAACTTTTGTTTGTTTTGGGTTTAATCAGTGTCTTTTTGGGTATAGCATGCTTAGGTTGTGTTTGATTACCTCTTAATGGCTCTGAATGGATTTGCCTCTGATTCGGTTAGAGGCAAATTTTGTTTGATAAATTTTTTTTGCCTCTTAATGGCTCTTAATAGATTAGACACAAAAATAATTCTATAGCATTCAGAGACATGTCTGAGCGAGGAAATATTTTTTTGGGACAAAACTATCCTCTTCAATACTACCTTCGATGCTGCTCTTCTTCTTCTTCTTCTTCGTTGCTGAACAATCCTTGATTTGGGCGTGAATCTTAAGCAGACCAGTTCACAATCTTCTTTAAGTATTACTTTTTTCCTTTCAATTAGTGTTTGATTTTGCCAATTATGGTTTGTTTTCCTTGTCATCCAATGGGTTCGAACATCGGAGCAGACAAAGATTGAATGGATCAGGGATATGTTTATCAACCTCTTTGAAGATAAGAGAAGCCATGTGAACCGGAATTCCAGTCCTATTGTTCCTCATAATGATATATAATGGTTTCTGCCATACATTCTCCTTTTCTCTCTAAAAGATAAGTATTTGATTGTGCTATTAAACAGCGGAGTTGAAAAGCAAAACACAGCGAAGAGAGAAAAATATGGGGGTGACAAAGGAGCAGGTTGAGTCTTCACTCACGCCAAAGCTGAATCCTTCTCACCTTGTAAGTTTCCCATATCACTTCTCAGTCTTTAATTTGCTCCTGTATATTTGTTTTAAATTGAAATTTAGTCACTGTTTTGATATATTGGGTTATGCAATTGCATATGTTTAATGTTTAAATTTTTGGTTTTCATCACTCTTGGATTGGTTTTTAATTCTCAAGATTTTGTTGGGTTTGAAGAAAATTTATAAAATTTGATTATTAAGATTTAAAAGTACCGAATCAACCATACCTAGTAAGTGAATTTTGTTTTCCTTGACTGGAACTGGCAGGCTAAGCTCATTTTATTATCAAATTTATTTTATTTTTAAAGAATTTATTTTACAGTTTTTCTTCCCCTCTTTTGGGTATGGTAGTTTTTAGGTTTTTATTCAGTTAAGGTCTTAATTTTAGTGTTTTTATGGTGGAGATGGTTTGAGGCATAAGAAATTTTGTAAAGATTTATTACATGTGAGTTTCATTTTGCTGTTTATTGACATGTGTTTTGATTGATGGATGTTACAGAAGTCGTTTCACAAAATGAGACTGAAAAAAATCCTTTGAAGATTTTTAACTTTGGTACATGTAGGACGAGTTTTAGGCACTCTAGTATTCCACGCAGCTTGGACGGTGAAGATGGTTGCGTTTTATGGTCTTGAAATTAAGAGTCGTAACTAATTATATTGGACAGATTTCATTAGCTGAGGATTTTTTTATATATTATTGTGTATAATTGTGGTAACTTGTTATGGAACATAAAGGGTGTTTGTTGATGGACTGCTATGAGTTAGGAAAATTCTTAGGCTTGTGATGCAATTATTTTCTTTTTCTTTAATCGTATATGTAAATTTTCCTTTGAGTAATTTTTTGACAACTAGGGTGTGGCTATTAGATGAAGGGACAATTGGGGTATGCAGTTTTAAATGACAATTTTGAATTATTGGGCTAATTTTCGTGTTTGGTCCATTATTTTCAAGATTTTGGATATGAATTATTGGGCTAATTCTTTCCACCCATATTTACATATTCAAGAAGCTCAACCACCCACCTCCACCAAAAAAAAATATTATGTGATTATGTATACAACTCTTAACCCAACCCCACACATACCCCTACCCCCAACCCCCACCCCCAATCCACCCCCCCACCCCCACTCCCACGCCACCCCACCCCACCAAAAAAAAATATTATGTGATTATGTATACACCCCTTACTCCCACCCCACCCCACTCCACCCCTACCCCCTACCCCACCCACCCACCCACCCCCCACCCTGCCCCACCAAAAAAAATATTATGTGATTATATATATACCCCTTACCCCCACCCCTTACCCCTACCCCATACCCCACTCACCCACCCACCCTCACCCTCACCCCTCACCATCACCCCCACCCTCTCCCTCACCCTCACCCTCACCCTCACCCTCACCCTCACCCAAAAAAGATAATATTACGTGATTATGTATATCTCATAGCATTACTTAAGGAGCCTAAATTTCACCCCTTATATCCGTCTCTCTATCTATAGTATATATTAATTTCATATTTTAAATTTTTTGTTTAAAAGTCAAAACATCTTAAAATGGTTAATATGGTTTTTAACCATAACCATACGGTTCCAACCCACATTATCCATATTAAAAATGGTTAATATGGTTTTAGTTCTTAAATGGTTGGTTAACCATATTTTAAAAACCAAAACCAACCCATAACCATATTTTGCCAGGTCTAAGATAATATGATACAATGTTCTCAAATTTAATATAAAAATATTATATAATTATCAATGAAAGGACATCAATTCAAATCCTGAATTTTCGACTTTTCTTGGGTTTTCAAAAAAAATTATCACATAAGATAAAAACTCTTTTCATCATCAGAAACAACCTGATTTCTAACCTCTTGCATTGCATTACCATAACGAAAGCTATGGTGCTTACTCCTGGTAATTATATTGAAGCCCATAGTTGGTCTATGCTCGAAGATGATGAGGCGTTTCGAATAAAAGTGTTTTGGTTTGAAGTAGGGGAACTTTGCAGAACCTTTGTTTGCACCTCAATTCATCAAATTCTACTGATCCTGGCTCATAAGGTATGCTTAACACATATTCTATCGGGTAGAGACTTGGTAAAAGGGGCCTGACTTTTTCTAGAATTCAAGTTCGGCCACAGCTGCCTCCCTTTTTTGGGAGTCCAGTTCCTTGCCATCAAATTTAATATACAGATATTATATAATCATGCCTCCCAAATGCTAATTATTATTAAGGCAATTCTGTGTCCCCCCCCAGTCCCCCACCCCAACCCCAAGTCCAAGTCCTATTTATGTATTAGGATACATCAGCAAGTCAATAATTTGCAAGTAAATAATTTCAAAAGCTAATTATAAACAAACAAAGATGACAAGAATTACTAGCTATGGTTGGAGAAAGATGAACTAAATCACACACATGGTTAAGGCATTTCCTTATATTATGAATGAATAAGTAGAAGGGGGGAAAAAAAGGAGAAAATTCCTCAATAGTACATTTTATGCCAAACATTTTGCTACAACATATTCATCCCTCTGTGGGATTCATAATCTAGGTAATCTCCATTGGTGTGCGGGAAAGGCGCCTTATAACCATACATATCAAAAACCCTATCATCCATACCCATATTCCCTCCTTCCCGTCCTTTGAAGCCTTCCATTTGCGAAGCCCAAGGAGTCGGAGCTAAAATATTAGAGCCGGATGCTTCTTGGTTCATACTTGCTGCATTATGATTTTGTGGCGAATATTCAGTTGGTCTCTTGTTGGTGGAATTGGCGGTTGTCAGAGAAATAGAGTTCGATTGCTGTTGCTGCATTTGTTGCTGGTTCTTCATCGGTGACTTGGGCCGAAGAGTCTCTATATCAGGGGTTGTGACAACGAGATGACCAGCTTCTGGCGGTGGATTTCGTCCACATCCTCCCTGCCAAACCTTCCCATCCTTGTCTGTGAAATTCCGGATATATGCCTGAAAGATCCCAACATCTCAGGTCAGGGCTATAAAAAAGCCAATCAAGTTAAGTAAACAAATCATACATATTCGGACTAATACCATGTTTAAGTAAGCATTGCACTTAAAATCATAAGCTATTAGAGGGTGGCCCAAACACACATCATGCTTTAACATTATCTCTTCGGCTATGACTATCCAAATCAATGTGTGATATTACAAACTTGTACTGAGTCGCTCTTTTTAATGCACTATCTAATGGGTTGTTCTAGCTTCTAGCTTCAAATGATATATGATGTTAGCACAAAGAAGGAAAAGGGGCACTGGTGTTGCTAGTAAGTAGTAACTTCCTATAGGCAGGTTTGAAGTTTGATTTCCTTAATGAAAACAAAAATTTTAAACAATCTAGTTTTTCTAATTACCAGAAATAACAGCTTTAGTTAGCAATAGGATATAGACTCCCTTCATTCCAAAATAAAGGATTTGAAGTCAATTTGATATTTTCAAATCAAAATTGATATGATTCATTTAATTCTAGACAACACAATTCGGAAAACTGTTATTGCTAGTGTTTGAAGCAATATAGTATCTCTTTTCTCACAAGTAGGATGATTGCATTAGAGGAAGCCAACAGCCTTGGACCAATTACAGCCTAACAGCAGGTTATAAGCTCTCAACTCTTATCAAGTTTCAGGTAACCAATCTCTAGGAATAGTGGGAAATCCTAATTTTTATATTTCATGTTTGCATAATGGACTAGCACAAGTGAAGCCACTAACCATATAAATTGGCAAGAGAGGCAGATACTCTTAAAGGTCTGGTTGATAACCATCTCCGCCTTTTGTTTTCAAATTCTGTTCTTTGTTGTTTCCAGTTTTTATTTTCTAAAATATGGAAAAGTACGTATACATCTGTTACCTTCCTATAAAGATTATTTCTTTTCCTTTTTTCAATAACGAGAAATAAGAAAAGGGATAATTGGCTTAATCTTAAATGCATACAACTTCCAATCAAAATTATATCTTATTACCATTATGAATACCGGAATGTATTCTTACTTTCCTGAAAACAGGCAATGGATGGAAATGATGATCAAGCACATTTTCTAGAACTTTAAGAATATGAAATCAGAAAGCAGTGTGTGCTTGTGTTTGTGTCCATAACTCCATCAGGTTTTCCATTTTCCTTATTACTAATACAACTAGATAAGGATGCTGAACATCATACCTCGGAATTAAAATTTGATGAAGAGAGGTCTTTACCAACAGTCAACCAGCCAGACCGAATATTGTGATCTTCACCAAATAGTTCAAGCCTCCTACGGCCAAGGGAGAAATGCTCAATAATCCGGTACATATCTTCAGGTTTTTCAGTAGAACCTGCAATTACATTTGCAAAAAGTTTAAACATAATTGGGTCCGAATATTTGAAAGAACTGATACAAAGATTTAGGAACTTCGATATATTTTGTAGAATAAGCAAGATTATAAATTTCATTGAAAAGAAGAAAACAGAAAGGTAAAAAAAGGGACCAAATATACATAGCCAATTCAAATGTGGATTATAATAAATTGATACACGAATGATCACAAAAGCAAAAACCTAAATTATAATACTGACCATAAGGAGGCTCCTCAGCTATAATCACGTCAGTGTCGATGTTGGCATGGATTATATGACCATCAGTACTGCGACGAACAGTTCCTTTTATGCCCATCAAACAGTGTTCCTTCATGATAGTAACAAGGGCACAAAGAGTTCAGCAAAATGATTAAAGCATTCACATAGAAATCAACATAACACAGGAAAGATCAAAATCGGGAAAGTGACACAAGTCAGAAGCATAAAACTGCCAACCTTAGAGCGCTGAAACAAAGTATGAGAATCATGGCGCAACCCAGGAGTTGCATTTGTTTTGTTCGTCTTTACCCAACATATATCTTCACACCTGCGAAATCCCCACTACATGAAACAGGAAAAAGTGTTAATTGTTGACCATTGCAAACTACTGCCATATAAAAAATCAAGTAGAACAAAAAAGTGGCAGTCATAGTCATATGGTATGGCCACAAGGAAGACTGCACCTTCTTCAGACATTGTCTTCCCTGCTTAAGGCCAAGACCATCACCAACCCAAAGAAAAATGAAAGAAGGTGTGTCAGCAATTGCCTGCAAACGAGAATGGGAGATTGTTTAGATATTAGTCTGAACTGTTAAACATAAAAAAATTAATATGTCAGGATTGGGAGCAGAGTTAAGTCTTTGAATATAAAGCCCAAGAAGAACTTTATTTAATAGGGTTTAAATCTTTAAAGCCCAAGAAGGATATGTTTTAAATTTAGTAGAAGAGTAACTTCATTCCTAGTCACAGAAGCCAGGTTGAATACACAAGGAATGACTAAGAAACTAATTACCTCAATCCTGAGATTCATAATTTCTTCAAATGTCCAATATTCCATATGGTCAGTGACGCCAGGAGCTCTGTGAACATATTCCTCCCAAGGAGGGTCCACAAGAATGACGTCAAACTTCGTTCCAAAGAACTCTGGAGATAGCACCTGCTCACGCAGATCACACTTATAATACATTGGAGCAGTAGCAGACTTGACAACAATCTCATCCTTCTTTTGTATAAGCTCCCGAAGCTTTGGGTAGTCCTCCACAACACTAGTGAGCTCTAGTTCCCTGATGTAATTTTGTGGACGCATACCAGTGTCAACAAAGTTTTGGGAGTAATCATTTTGCTCTCCTCTGGAAGGAGCTTTACCAAGGGGTACATTACCTCTGGGAGGAACCCAACCCCCAGTGGGTTTTTCTTGTGTCTGTCCGCGTCCCACTGGTAGCATAGCATTAAAACTAGCTCCAGATAAATTTGGAGGCCCTCCTCTTCCAGGACCTGGTTGACTAAAAAACATGGCAGGATCCGGAGGAGTCCCTATATTTGGAGAAAATCTGGGTACAGATGGTCCAGGAGGAACAGGTGAGAGACCGAGTGGAACAGCTATCAGATTCATATCTACACCTAATGCTCCAGGCCATACAACAGGAGGAGAAAAGGGTGGAATAAAAACACCAGGGGAAATTGGAGGACCAGGACCAGGAGACATGCTAGGAGTTAGTTGTTGCATTGCTCCAGGTGGCGGCATTCCAAGTGGTCCAAAAGGTGATCCCATCATGGGCACTGGGATTGCAACCTGTTGGCTGTGTCTCCCATTAGGCCGACCCCTTCCTCCTCTCCCAATTCTATTCCCTCTAATTCCTTGTGGAACAGCTCTATTAAAGGAGCCTACCTCCTGGTTTCCATGAGGAGGTTGTGAACCACTACTTGAACTTTGGCCACCACCTTTCTGGCCTCTTGCTTTCCCAGCCTGAAAGTCAATCTCATCCCTCCATGAATTCTGATCTCGCGAATTAGGACCGTCATCCATAAATCTATCCTTTGAATCCTCACCAGATTGGCCAGACCCGTATAGATCAAAGTTTCTTGCCTTACTATCCCATGGATATGCATACTCATCATCATTTGGTAGCAATTTCGTGACAGAATTCTGGCCAGCTTCGTTACTCCCATCAAAGGTGGATTTAGGTTCCTCTCTCCCATAATCGAATGGTTTGGTTTGGATCTCTATCACATCATAATTCTCATTCGAAATTCCATACTTCGATGAGGTTTTCACAGCTTCAGTCCTGTTTCCGTCTTTTCTACCACTAGTACGACCCTGAGGCCTTTCACTGTCAACCCTCTCACGACCACGTCTCTGCAACTCCCATTCTCTGCCATAATCATAAACTGTGTCCCCGTCTTTTGTATCCTTATCGATAATGTTGAGTGGCCTTCTTTTCCAATTGTCTCTAGAAGCCTCTCGCTCCCTATTCCTGTCACTCCAGCTGTCATCTCTTCCTTTA
This sequence comes from Panax japonicus, assembly GCA_020205505.1. NCBI lineage: Eukaryota > Viridiplantae > Streptophyta > Magnoliopsida > Apiales > Araliaceae > Panax > Panax japonicus. Next base: position 76,089,927 of record CM035096.1, on the reverse strand, counting down.
GATCGATCATCCCTGTACCCATCCTTTTCTAGTTCTTTCCTCCTGAACGTACTGCTTCTGTCATACTCCATCTCAAAATATTCTGATTCATGATGGCGTCTTCCACTCCTCTCAGGAGATCTTGACCTGTTAGAGCGGTCTGAATCTCTTCTAGTTTTGTCTCTCATCCATGTGTTACCATCGTCATCCATATTGCATGACCTCTCACCATTTCCAACGACATCACGCCCAGTGGGATTCCTCTGTAGTTTATGCTCCTCGAGTTTCTCTTTACCCGAAATATCTTCACGAATCAAAGGACTTCCCTTATTATCTTCTTCAGGTGCTTCAGACCTGACCTTACTCTTCTCAGAATCAACTTGTCTATCTTCCTTGTCATGAGATTTTGTACCTTTGTCAAGAATTGAATCCAAACCCCTGCTTTTGCTATCATCCACTTCAGTTTTGGCAGGCAAACTTCTTTCTCTAGAAGTCTCATTCTTAGGGACAGAAGACTTCCCAGTTCTCGCATCAGATTTCTCCACATAGTTACCATCTTCTGTGTGTCTAACAGCATCAGATTCATCCCATTTTCTCCTTTGGCTCCTACCCTGATCAGAAGATCCATGATCCTTATCTCGTCTGCTTTCCCTTCTTTCAGATCTTGAATCTCTTTCCTGCCCCATTTCATGCTCTCCATCATGTGATCTTTCGTCTTTGCCTTTAGTTCTGCTCAAGGAACTGTCATGATCTGAGAGCTTTGAAGCCAATTTCTTTCTCTCAACTTCATCAGCTCGAGCATGTCCTCTGTTCCCAGACTTTTCTCCACAATCACGCTTATTCTCTGCTTCGCCATCCTGATACCAATCACTTAATTTCTCCAGTGCACTCTCTTCTTGTTTCTTCTTCATCTGCTTAGTGCATGACTCCTTTTTTGCTTCATATTCTTCCTCATCACTACCCGTTTTGTTTAAGCTAGCTGATCTCTTTCGACTCTCATGTCTATCCCCAGTACTTCTCTTTCTCCCACTGCTGTCTACTCTTTCAGCATCCTCTCCATTCCCAGACCTTTTTGACCTGCTTGACCTGTGCTTCCTCTTATCATCGCCTTCCCATTCTTCATCTCTGCCCCTATCATTTTTCACATCTGAAGTATCCTCCGGATCACGTTTCACAGAACACCGCATATGTTCAGGTGAACCCATTAGAGAAAAAGCCCTTAGAAAATCTTCCTCTGATGTAAAATGCAATCCAGATTTAAGCAACCATCCTGAATGACGTAACCATAATAATTATCAGCAAAAAATATAATGAATGTAGCTTTCCATTAGAAACTAAACTCGCTAAGGGCAGAATATTGGATCAGAATATACTCCCTCCGTTCCAAATTATAATATCACTAGCGATAACCCGTGCCTAAAGGCACGGTGTAACGAAAAATTAAATTAAAATTTAAAAAATATTATATTATCTAAAGACATACATACTCAATCAACAATACATATTCAACCACCAAAACATCGAGCTAGTCGGTACTAATTTCACTAAATTTCGGCAGAATTTCCTTTAAAATAGATATCCGAAAAATTCTAAACTTATCTACAAAACTTACAATCATCAATACTTATCTGTGTGTGTGGGTTTGAAATTTGAATAAGGAGGATAAGAGAGAGAGAGCTGCTGACGTGTATTTTGATGTGACATTTATGTATTTTCTCTCTCCGCTCTGTTTTATATTATAGATTATTGACTTTTTGAAGTCAACTTAAGACATTTTTCAAACTCAAAATTGACATAAATTCCTATAGTTTTAGTCAATACAATGATGAATGTTGTAAATTATTTAAAAAATACTACTCATTGTAAAATTTATTGTTTCATAATTTTTGATGAATTATCTCATTTTTGAGTTTAAAATTGTGTCAAATTGACTTTCAAAAGTCAATAATGATCGGAAGTAGTATAATTTTGTGTTAAAGGATATTGGATAAGAAGATATTGCAATCAGCATCTTAAGTCAACATAATTTGTTGCTAATTCGTACGTCATGCTAATTAAATTGGAGAAATATAATTCAACAAAAAAAGCCAAAGCCACACTAACAACAAAGTTTCCCAATCCGGAATTATATTCTATGCAAATTATAATGCTTCCACTCAGTTTCCATGGGCAACCAGAGTCCCAGGCATATTGTTTTATTTATTTGTCATTTGAAAGAAAAGACAGTTTTATGGATGACGAAGAGACCTACATGAAAAGAGGACAATTAATCCTCAAGGAAAAAATAAAAAAGAAAAGAGAAAATAAAGAAAGACCATAAACACGGGACTCCCAACACATTGAGGATCTGACAGAGTTAATCCTTAAATTCAGTAACAACTGAAGACCAAAGAGTTGCGTAAAGAATCACCCTATCTGAAAGACAATGAGAAGGAAAACACGTATCCTAAAAACAATCTAGCATTGCAATCTCACCAAATGACCGGAATTGTTTTATTTTTTATTTATCTATTTTTTTAGGTAGACATCGGATCATTGCAAACAACAGACAAGACCAGAGGATCTTACTATCTTGTCCTCTTGCAAAACCTCTAAACTCATGCTAACAAGACACTCCAAATTGGGAAGGGAAAACCCAAAAAAAATCATTGATATCAAACACCCTATTCACATAAGATACAAACAACTGAATGGTGCAAGAAATAATGCGACTCATAATGAGATAAAAAAGCACACACCAATTCAGTGAAAGGATGTCGCATTTGCAAAATTGCAATAAGTTAATGGTATTTATAATGTAGGAAAGATTCGAATAAAGTTCTCTAGGGTTGGTCCTGATGGTTTTAAGAGCTAAATGGTGCATACACTTATCAGGATATGTGACTTATAAAAAAAAGGCTAGGGCTGAGCTAGGTTCAGAGCTTCTTTATATAGACTTGTAGCATACTAAACCCTGACACATAAGGCCTACTAACCCATGATAAACAATATAGGGCCCATGGCACTATCCTTCTCTAGCAAATACCAAATTTAAAATAATATCCTTAACTTCTAAAGATAAAAATACAAATTTACAAGGTCCCAAGTGTGCACCATCTCGAAATCAAGGCAATTCCGAACTACGTTGTTTATTCAAAATTTGATTCTGTGGTCTTTCTATAGACTGCATCAGTTTAGTTTATTCAAAGTTGATAACCACAAAAAGACTTAGTAAGGAATTTTTGCTTTTCTTGTGTTATTCACCTATCTGAGATGAGAAGACTTGAAAATTTGAAGAGTTCCAGGTTGTTTCTATTCATAATTCTAGCAAAAGCAATAAATTAACCCAGCTAAACAAATAAACTGAAAAAAGGCACACTGTCAATTATTTCATTCCCTTGTTGCGAAAGGATTTTATTTAGCAAGTTAAAACAGAACGTTAGGAGGAAAATTATATCATTCTTTCTCCATAATTTCTGGCATACTAATTGAAGTATGTATTGTCTCAAAATCGAAGCTTCATCATTTGTTGTTTACTAATTTAGAACAATATTTAATTCAAAAATATTAATTAAATGAATCCAGAATGAAAAGGACCCCTAGTTACTAGTTAACTGTGTCCTGCATCAAACAAATCTAGTTACCTCAGTGTGAACATCACAAGATTGATAAGACCCAATTAGGAATTTATCCCAACTATGTGACGATTATTTTCAAACTTAGAAAACAATAATAATTTTCAAATTGAAGTTTTCTAATAAGTTCAAATTGAATATATTCGAAGATAGTAGGAATAGCACCGATTGAGAAGAAGATGAGGGAATATCATGGAGATATGGTTTGCTCATATCCAACGTTAGCCTATAGATGCACCGATTAGAAGGGAGTCTTGTAAAACGAGAAAAATAGAGGGAGGGATAGATTAAAGATTATTTGTGAAAAGGAAAATAACTGAGGACATGACCGCTGATAGAAGCGAGTGGATGAAGTCAATGCACTCTCTCTTACTCCCCCTTGTTTCTATTTTGTTTTCCTTTTTTAACTTTATATGTATGTATATACTGTTATATATGTCAGTGGGGTTCTTAGTTTTTGTTTCCCTAACACAGAAGGGGCTCTAAAGCTAGGGAAATCTTGTGTAAAAAATCACTTGCAAATAAATGGCTCTCTGGAGCCAAATTCTCTCTGGTATAAAGTGATTACGACTATATAAATGTGTTTTCAGTGCATCTTAAAATGGGGGCCGCACATATTATTAAAATAAAAAAGACAAGTAAAATGGGATGGAGGTACTACAAGTATAAGCACCATGAACGTATCTAGAATATGACAAGCATGGCTTGCCAAAATGACATTAGCTCTTACCAAAACATTATGGAGCGAGGGATGTTGTGAAGGACCGATATGGACACGGTACATGGATACAACACCGTGACAAAGGACAAGGCATTTTCCAATAAAAGAAATAAGTAGGATACGATACGTTGGGGATTTGTTCAATTATTCATATACATTTTTTACAAATATAAATGTATTTCTACGATAAATAAATTTAATTATTAATAGAGTACGATAAAACCTAAACAAAATAGTAAAAAACACAAGCACCTCATATAATAAATGTCTCCTAGTCTAGTATTTGCATCCATAAGTTCATAAATCAGGCAAATAGAAAAAACTAAAATTCATACTCATCACATAGGCAAAACCAATTTATCTATAAGGAAATAAAATTTATACACACACTTATAACTTCCAAGCTATAACAAATTGTTTAATTATAAGCGGGGCAGAGACAATTCATACACGAGAAAACAAAGAATAAAAATTAAAATCGAAAAAAGATTGCTTTTTTAAAGGATACTAAGTTTAAATTTTTATAGACAAAAAATGTGAGGGGCTGAGATGAAAGAGACCCAAAAGAGAGAAAAACCGTTCCTTAATCACTTGAGAAGAAACCCCAATTTTGTAGGGCCACTGCAAATAGCCATGGAAAGGAAAGAGCAGAGGGCTGAGAAGTTGCCGCCGGGATGAGGAGAGCAGGTCTGAGAAATCCAATTGGAAAGAGAAGAACTGAATCATTTCAATTAATATGTAAAAGATTGGAAATTGGAATCAAGACCACAACCTAAATGCCATTTAAATGAAAAATAAACAGCAAATTTATAAAAAATTAAAAAAAGTAAAAGAAAAAGACAATCACAATTCATTCAAGTGAAGAAATATATAATACTCAAAAACAAGAGAAAAATAAATTACCTCAAAGTTTGTGCCCGGTGGGTGAGTTTGCACCGGCGGGGAGTGAAGTGGGGAAGTTCCGGGTTGCAGCCTTGCAGGGGGAGAGGAGAGTGAAGAAAAAGGGAGTGCAGAAATCGGGTCGGATTTATTGGGTATTTAACTCAATAATCTGAACCCTTGAGAAGGCCATAATTGGAAATATACTATTAAAGCTAGTGCTTTTTCGGTATTAGAATATAGTCTTATATTTTGACTTTTGTGAACAGGCAAAAAAGAGAAGCTAATTAGAATTCATGGCGGCCAGAGAGTTGCAGCGGCGAATTGCCTCTCTCTTCTTTAGCAAGCAGCCTCATGTCTCCATCCTTAACGGTAAGTTTTTCAAATATGATCCGAAATTCATATATATATATATATATAGGTGTTTTGATTTCTTCTATTTGTTTGGTGAAAGCATAATCTTATCATGAATTCTGGTATATATATATACGAGTTATTTAATTACACAACGAAAAGTAAAGAAATGTGGCTTTATTTATTTATGGAGATTTGGTATGGCCAGGTCTAAGAAATTGAAAATTTTAGTTGTATTTCAGTTTATATTCATAAAGTTATCTAGAAGTATAGAGTGGATTTTAGTCTGTAAGTTCTTGTTGCTTCTGCTACTGTACTAAAATAAAAGTACTCATCTTTTTTCATACTCAACAAAGTTTTAGTGCACGATTTCTGGAGCTACATTGGGTTTGATTCAAATAGGTTATGCTATATTAATAATATTTCGACTTTTATTTGATTAAATCCGGGTTTTTTGTCTTTTTTAAATCAAACTTGGGTGAATCATTCTAATTTCTTTAGGAATTGTGATTGATTTCATGTTTGATGTTGTTGCTGAACAGTAATAAGATTTAGATAGTAATTTCTGAGTTGATTGGTACCAGTTTTTGAGGTCAAATTTCATATTGGGTTATCAAATAGAATTAATCAGAACGCCCCAAATTATAAAGCTAAATTTATGTGATTCTATTTTTCTTTATTTGTTTTTCCTTTAAGAATATGTCAGTTTAGTCGCATGTTCGTCTTTTTGCTTTTCTGTTGCTTTTCTGTTTTAGGTTGCTGCAGTCAACTAAAATTTGGGTGAACTTAGGTGCACAATCACTTGAATGCAACTTCAGAAAAATTTGTTTGGGGAATTTTTGGGAAGGTGGATAATTCCGGGTTCTAGGGATGGAGGATTATGCGACCGAAGGAGTGTCTTCAGTAATTATAATGTTTACCTATAAAGGCTGCAATGGCAAGCCCTAGGATTGGGAACAACTTGAAATATGATAAAGGCATAGTTTACATTCCCATTTAAGAGAAGTTTGAACATATTTTTCCGAAAGTTAACTCTTGATGAAGCTTTTAAGAAAATTGAAGCACATCAGTAAGAACACATACATCATAAACTCAATACACAAGTAATAGTGTTGTGGCACCACCAGTACCATCCATAAAGCTTCTAGAGTTAAGCTAATGCTACATGATTCTTGTGTGAACAGGAAACACTAAAAGAAAATTATCTAACCTTTTGCTTGCATAGAATGAGTGGAGAGAATTAGGGGTCTTTTAGGGAGCTGGCTTCTTATTTACTAGCTCTTTCTTATTTTAATTGCTAATTACTTTGTATTTTTTGTTCAATGAGTTGTATTCAAATTGTAAAATGTTTCTTTGGGTTTGTCGGAGCCTTTTTGTCGAGCCTTCTTTTCCAATTGAGTGGCCTTCTTTTCCAATTGTCTCTGGAAGCCTCTCGCTCCCTATTCCTGTCACTCCAGCTGTCATCTCTTCCTTTAGACCGATCATCCCTGTAGCCATCCTTTTCTAGTTCTTTCCTCCTGAATGTACTGCTTCTGTCATACTCCATCTCAAAATATTCTGATTCATGATGGCGTCTTCCACTCCTCTCAGGAGATCTTGACCTGTTAGAGCGGTCTGAATCTCTTCTAGTTTTGTCTCTCATCCATGTGTTACCATGGTCATCCATATTGAATGACCTCTCGCCATTTCCAACGACATCACACCCAGTGGGATTCCTTTGTAGTTTATGCTCCTCGAGTTTCTCTTTACCCAAAATATCTTCACGAGTCAAAGGACTTCCCTTATTGTCTTCACGAGTCAAAGGACTTCCCTTATTGTCTTCTTCAAAGGAAACACTAAAAGAAAATTATTTAACCTTTTGCTTGTATAGAATGAGTGGAGAGAATTAGGGGTCTTTTAGGGAGTTGGCTTCTTATTTACTAGCAGTCTAGCACTTTCTTATTTTAATTGCTAATTACTTTGTATTTTTTTTCCAGAGAGTTGTATTCAGATTGTAAAATGTTTCTTTGGGTTTGTCGGTGCCTTTTTGTCGAGCCTCAGTCTCAGAGTTGAACTTCCTACAGCTTTGCAGTTTTCTGCCTATCCTGTGAACCATCTCTGGACCGTCATTGTTATTAAATTATAATTGTCTTGTTCTGGATAAATTGTTGCAGAGCACTCAATGCATTTTATTCCCTCTGCAAATTCATTCTTCAGCACAGATGAATTTCGTAAACGAGAATTTCAAACGCTTGTAGAATCAAATCAAGCAGGCTATTGAAGATGTGGAAAGACATGAAACTTGTAATTTGAAGACTGGATCCAACTCAGTTAGTGCCCTCACTAGCCCAACCAGCAATGAGAATTCTTCTGTATCTTACAGTGCTATATCCAACTTAAAGATATCCCCACGACATGATCTTGCCATGATGTTTACTTGTAAGGTCTGTGAAACCAGAAATATGAAGACAATGTGCCGTGAATCATATGAAAAAGGTGTGGTGGTGGCTCGATGTGGTGGCTGTGATAATCTACACTTGATTGCTGATCACCTGGGATGGTTTGGAGAGCCAGGGAACATTGAAGAACTCTTGGCTGCTCGTGGAGAGGAAGTGAGAAAAGGTTCAGTCGATACTTTGAATCTAACACTTGAAGATTTGGCTGGAAAGAAATCTTGAAATATGGAAGTGTCGAGTATTAGGATATATTACCAATGTGCGACTAGCCTTCATTATTATGATAAGAATACCAAAAATTTATTTAACCTTTCTATTGTAGATTGTCTCATTGTATTTACAGAAGTTGATGGTTGTTACAGCTTAAATGATTCAAGTTTATGTACTACTATTTAAAAATTTGCTGAGTAAAGTTGTTTGTTACCTTCACTATTATATATATATATATGGGCTATATGTGTATACACAGCTGTGTATTACACAGTAGGGCTATGACGACGGATTTTTTGGGCTTTGGCGACGTTAAATTGTCGTCATAGCCCAAAATAGCTATGACGACGGGTGAAACCGTCGCTATAGCCGACTGTGTAATACACAGTTGTTTACCTCCATTTTTCCATATATATATATATATATATATACGGGCCCGATCAGAAGCATTCTGCTTAAAGAGCAGTACTCGCTTAAAGAGTATTCTGTTTCAAAAAACCGTGTTTTTTATATCTCTCTCCTCGCTCAGCTCTCAAACTAGAAGCAAGCGCCACGAAAATTCCTCACTACACTGCCCTTGATTCCCAAATCTTCTCCAAATCGAAGAGAGCCACAGAAATTCGAAGGCTTAGCCCTCAGTTCGTAACCCAATCCACTCCAGAAATTCGAAGCCCAGATCGCGATTGCTGCAGACCTAGGTTCAGATCGCCGAGTTCTGAACTTCTCCGAGTTCTTATGGCCCTCAGTTCGTGATCCTTGACATAACTTCCTCCGAGTTCTTCACATCCAGACTTTTCAATGACGCTGAAATCGAAACTCTACCGCCAAAAGCAAAGAAGGTAAGTCCCTTTCCGGCCAGATATATGCAAAATTTACGATTCATTTGTTATTTAATCGTTTTACATTATCTGATTATTTGATTTTCTTTCAATTTGTCCGTGGGTGGAGATAACCCAGTTGAGAAGATAAGCTTCAAAACCCTAAATATGAAAACATGAAAAAAAAACTTTACTTAACAGTGAAAAAAAATCCAATCTTGAATTTGTTGCAATATCTCCTATTTTACGAAAGCATGCCAATTCAATTTGTTGTTCGTAAATTCAAAATGAATATCTTCCTTACATTGATAGATAGATAGATAGATAGATAGATAGATAGATAGATACATCATGAATAGATTCTTCAGCTTGATTGCCTAAGCTAGCTGATTATTCATTCATCGCATAAGTTGTTAGTGGACAGAGGCTCCATAGTAGAATCATTATAGCAACATTTTATAATTATGGTCTTTTATATTAACTTCATTTAACTATATTCCACAGCTGATGAAAAGCTTATTCGATATTTCTTTGTGGTTATTATATTGCAGTACTTATTTTATGTGAAACCGAGAGAAGTACTTCTTGAGAGCATGGGGATAAAGCTTCTTATACTCTTAATCTGTTTATGGAACTCTTTGTGCATTTTTTGCTTTCAATGGTTCATCTGATGATATGCTCTTCCCAGGTCCGTCCAGTGCAAGGCAGCAGTCCCCTTCCCAGGTCCTATGCTTTCATGATTATAGGCTAAAGGGAAGGACAAGATGTCAAGAGGTGTTGATCTTGTGGAATCAAAGAAACATGAAGAATCAAGACCACTGCCTTTATCTGTCAATGAAAAAGAATTTAAAGTTAGTGAACAAATTTTGTTTTGCATATATTTGCATATGTAGTATCTCACATTCGGGAGCCCTTTGATGAATGTCAGTCCAATGTCAAGCTGGGGTTACTGGCCAGCTTAATTTTGATGGAGCATGTAATGCAAAATTTTATCATTTGTAATGTTTTAGTACTATGCGTTTAATTTTGATGTAACAGTGATTCCGAATTTTATCATCTGTAATGTTTCAGTACCATATGCACAATTTTGATGTAACAGTGATTCCAAATTCAATCATCTGTAATGTTTCAGTATTAGTTGCAACAGGTGTCCAGCCATACAAACCATAGAAAGAGACATAAAACAGAGAAGTTATAATTCCAATCAATTCAAGTAAATTCCATTACAATCATAAAACAGAACAAATTTGTGCATCTCCCATTACAATCAATTCATTACATCTCCCAAATTATAATTACAAATTTTCCTATTTAAGCATCTTTTTGGATAGAGATGGTTCCAAAGAAATTCTAAAGTAGCAAAATCAAAGAAACCCATATGATTGGAAATTGTGGTACATCCAAGACAGAACCACTGTAAACATCAGTAAAGTGGAATATGCTATTTTCATCTTCTAGATTGGAAATTGAAGAATATGAAATTCTTCCTTCTGATGTCGCCATGAATTATACCACATGCATCCAATTACCAAATCCAAGCTGTCACACTGCATTTTAACAGAAAATATCATTCGTTAAAATCAAGAAGAAAAAAAAGTAGCAAGAAAAAATAAGTATCAGATTTTTTTAATAATCACATTTGATCTGTAGAAGTAATTTTTACTTAATTTTTTAATATCATTCATTAAAATCAAGAAGAAAAAAAAGTAGTTTTTTTTCCTGTTTTCATATTTAGGGTTTTGAAGCTTATCTTCTCAACTGGGTTATCTCCGCCCACAGACAAATTGAAAGAAAATCAAATAATCAGATAATGTAAAACGATTAAATAACAAGTGAATCGTAAATTTTGCATATATCTGGCCGGAAAAGGACTTACCTTCTTTGCTTTTGGCGGTGGAGTTTCGATTTCGGCGTCGTTGAAAAGTCAGGGTGTGAAGAACTCGGAGGAAGTTTTGTCAAGGATCACGAACTGAGGGCCATAAGAACTCGGAGAAGTTCAGAACTCGGCGATCTGAACCTAGGTCTGCAGCAATCGCGATCTGGGCTTCGAATTTCTGGAGTGGATCGGGTTACGAACTGAGGGTTAAGCCTTCGAATTTCTGTGGCTCTCTTCGATTTGGAGAAGATTTGGGAATCAAGGACAGTGTAGCAAGGAATTTCTGTGGCGCTTGCTTCTGGTTTGAGAGCTGAGCGAGGAGAGAGATAAAAAACACGGTTTTTTAAAACAGAATGCTCTTTAAGCGAGTATTCCTCTTTAAGCAGAATGCTTCTGATCGGGCCCGTATATATATATATATATGTGTGTGTGTGTGTGTGTGTGTGTGCTATTAAGAGTCGAATAGATACCATACCATAAAGAGAGTTAAATGTATCAAGGATAAAACAAGGTGACTTTTAACGTTATACAATTCTAGCCTTTCTATTATAGAAAATTTTAAGACAATATTGATGGAGGGGTGGGTGTGTCCAACTTCAGGTTGGGGATTTGTTGCTTATTCAGTTCTGAGGCTTTGGAGGGAGGGAGGAAGGATGATTATGCTATGGAGGTATGCAACCTATTTTGTTCTTCGGGAAGCTAGAATGAGCACAATATTCCACTTTTTAGAGAGCTTTTTATTGTTCGCTTTGCAGTGACATATGATCATTTCTTGCTTCTTAAAGTCTCATGGGTGTGTCTTAATTGACTTATATTAGCAGAGATTGGATTGGAGAGCTTTTATTCTCAAATATTTCTTTTTTTTATTTCCTCTTAGGGTGAGCGGACTCCTTGTCCACCCTCTGCTTGTAATTTCTCTCTTCTATTTTTAACTTTATTTTGTCTAAACAATAAAAAACAAATTAAGAAAAAGTACTTATACTCTGCTTTCAGTCTTGTAAATGCATCTACTAGTGTGAACAAGATTTAAGGGATTGAGAATTTCAAATCATTGGTTTAAAATGTTGCCATATGCAACCAGTATAATTCCCTTCATTTATAGAAGGATTACCATAAACCAATTTCACTTTGATTTATGATATGAAAACCAAAATAGTACAAAGGTCAAAATAAAGAACTTGCCAACCGCTGTTTCTGACACCAACGAGGACCAATTCCACATTACGAGAACTGAGTTGATACAAATATCAGAAAATTGCAGGGTGAACTTCAATAAACATCATGACATTAATTTATTTACCTTTATGTCCCCGTGATATCCAGCACTTATCATAAGGGTATTTGTTGAATCACAGGTTATGCCAACAACTTCACCTAATCGCTTAATCCATCCAGCTGCTGTCCCCAAAACAGCAAAATTGCCACATGTACTAATGGTGCAGGCCTACCATGACATAAAAAGTATGCTATCATCAATCGCACAATTCAAATGTAACCTCAGAAAAACTATGCACTAGGAAAATAATGTGCCTCAAGGTCCACCAAACCCAGGGCACTGACTTTGGGCCACGAGGCCCAAGAAATGGATAAGAGAGCAGAGCAAGTTGCTTTCCTCATTGGTGACAATATTTGTGATGATCATATCCCAAAAACAGCAAGTATTTCCTCCTTGATTTGCCTTGGAATGAAATATAAAGGTACAGTGCAACCCTTGAAATCATTCTACTGCCATTCTATATGACTGAATAGACTGAGCTATTACCTTTACGGGTGTCTGATTGTCAGGACATGGTGTCAGTATGTGCTCACCCAGCACAAAATTTTGAAGCCTCCAATTCCATACATATGCCTGTGCAATATCTGAATGACATGTAACTACGTTGCACCAATTGCGTAACCCTAATTGCAGCTATTATTGGTTTTGAAAAAAAATAACAAGAACTATATTACATTATTTTATGAATGGAAAAAATAGATTGCATGAAATACCCACACAAAAAAATGGGGCTAGCAAAAGCAATTGTTTAGTAGACATGTAGCCTTGCGATTTGTAAGTGAAATTTGAAGCAATGCATTGCCTGTTTAATGTTCTCATTCTCACTTTCTTTTTCTATTTGACGTTTTTCACATTAGAAATTTGAAAGCACGTCAATAACACAAGTCACTATAACTAACCTTGCTGAAAGAGAGGCAAGGCAACATGTACGGGAACTAGAAACACAAGGAATAACAAAAATAATGCCAAATTGTTGTAAATAAGCCAAATATTAGTCAAACAGATGATTTGATTCAAAAGCCCCCACCCCCCAAAAAAAATAAAAAAAATCCATCCAAGTAAAAAAACGAATGGTAAGAGAAAAAGTAAAAACAAATAATAACCACAAGGGAGGGAGAACAGAGCAACACTCCTGACCAGAAAGCCCAGAATGGATAAAATATTGAGACAACCATATATCAAGAAAATATTATAATATATTGACACTAACAAAATGCTATCCATCAACATTCCAAGACAAGAAATCTATAACAAGAATAGCTTCAAGAGAATGACCATACCAGCATCGAATGCAACAACAGGCTTCAGTTTTATCTCTTCTTCCTAAAATTTAAATAGAAAACACAATAAAGAAATTCATCGATAGAAACTGAATTTTCAACAATAAAGATAAATAAATTATATACACTAATTGGGAACCATTTTCATGTACTTAAAAAGAGGTACAAGCATGTTCATGTGACTTTAAGATTATATTAAGGTTAAGATTATATTAAACCTTAATATAATCTTAAAGTCACAAACAATGACAAATTCTTTCACAACCAAGAGAACTTAAAGTAATTAGGTGGTAACACAACTGTCTCTACTCAAAAAATAAAATAAAAAGGGAATCCTCCACACAGACAAGTAATTCAGGCTTGCAGAGAATTATTTTACAAGTATCACTACACATAAATAAAATATTAAACAGAATGACTAGGTGTTCACATGCACAAAGACATCCTTTGCTTAAAATTTTAAACTTTCAGTTTCAGTCTGTTCTGACCAGGGGAGAAAGAAATAAAATAGAGTTGACAATCCGATTTGCTACCTTCAGTTCTCCTCTCCTCTTCCTTCCATGATTCATCATGAACAACATGTACACTGACAGGACAAGTAAACCATGTGTACCATTAATACAACCTTAGTTAATGTGTACACGAAGTCTGTGACCAATATGAAATCAGTGACGTGCAAGAAGTTAGTGACGGATAAGATGAAACAATGATATCATTAAGAATTCTGTAAAAATGTTATCAATGAAAGTTACAACTTCAGGTATGGGTTTGTTAATCTCAATATGAGTGTTAACACAGTCTTAAGAAAGTTCAATATTTCCTTTTCTGCATCCTTTTCTTTAATACGTAACATTTCTTAATAGAAAGACATTTGATCTGGCATAAAATTGCAAATCCTTGGGGTCTCGTGCCTGAATCAGGCATTACAAAATAAGTAGGGTTAAAATCCTAGAGTACAAAATTTTCAACTTTCCACCTTTCCAGGCATCAGATTACTTATCTTAGTGAAAAATAAAGGAACGAGAAAAAAGGCCTTCCAAAGTTGTAAAAGTAGGAGTCGATGTAGGATGTAGGAGTCGTATAATATCTCATTTTGGCAAGCAAAAGAAGTAGATTTTTCAACCATTAACATTGATGTTGAAAAAGTTTTGGCACGCTTATGATCTTTTTTATTCCTTTTAGACAAGTCATAGAATTTATATTGTTGAGGACCATCTCCAACTAGTTGATGATCCCAAAATCATTGGGTGATTTGGGTCATCGATTTATAACTGGAAGTATTCCAATAACTATTTCAATTAAAGGTAAAATAAAATATATTAAAAAGGCAAGAAAGAGGCAGAAATATCCAACTAAATTGAGATGATTTAAGAAATGATCGACAAAATCATACACATGAGATAGAAACTGTTATCCATAACTCATACATTCAGCTTGAGCTTTTTAGCTCTTTTTGATACATGATGTTGAGATAGTTCTCTACTTTGTTGATCCTGATCACAAAAAATGATGAATAAAACAAATATTTACAAAAGAATCAGGACAAGAATAGTTTGGCTATAGAACTGAACAAAAACTAACACAGAGAAATAAAGGTCTAATAATACAATTTTGAGAGGCAATAAACCTGGATAACGGAGAAGCGAAATGCTCAATCCTGACAACCAAATAACCTGCCGATTAGGAGATACAGTTAAGCACTAGTAATTTCTTAATGGGAAGCAAAACTTGGAGGCAAAAATGAAAATTTTTTTATATAAAAAAAACAGTTAAGATATTCTCGTCTGGCTGCTAAGATGAACTAGAAATTAATGCTACTATTCACCAAGTCAATGAGTCAAACATTATACATCAAAAAGTAATTTTCTTTATAAGAATCATAACAGTGTAATTATCATAGAAGATAACATATTACAAGGGGCTATGGGCATCCATTCTTATACAACATTTGATTGCAGAACGGAGGAGAAATATTAAGGACATAATCAATTATGATCTTAATTAAGAAAAAGTTACTGCACAAGCACAAATACGACTCATAAATAATCACCATGCCTTATGCAAAGCAAGGAGCACTGTGCCCGCATTGAAATCGTAGAAGATGAGGATCCCATCGGTTGTCCACATTTTCAGCCATCAAAAGAAAGGGAAAACCAAACAAGAAAGAAAAAGGAACGATTTAGATGTCAACAAAGTACTTTATGTTGAAATGTGGTAAAACTAGTTGGGTCCTGTGCCTCCGGCACTGTACAGACAATATGATTTATTTCAAACTTTGAACGATCAAAATAATTTATTGAGTGAGCGGGAAATTTAAAGTTATTTGTATTTTATTAAATTATTATTAGATTATTAGATAGATAGATGTATGAATGGTGAGATTTATCCCAAACTTTGGATGGCCCAGATTATTTATTGAGTGAGCGGAAAATTCAAAATCATTTGTATTTTATTAGATAGATAAAGGTCTAATAATACAATTTTGAGAGGCAATAAACCTGGATAACGGAGAAGCGAAATGCTCAATCCTGACCAGCAGATAACCTGCCGATTAGGAGATACAGTTAAGCACTAGTAATTTCTTAATGGGAAGCAAAACTTGGAGGCAAAAATGAAATTTTTTTTATATAAAAAAAACAGTTGAGATATTCTCGTCTGGCTGCTAAGATGAACTAGAAATTAATGCTACTATTCACCAAGTCAATGAGTCAAACATTATACATCAAAAAGTAATTTTCTTTATAAGAATCATAACAGTGTAATTATCATAGAAGATAACATATTACAAGGGGCTATGGGCGTCCATTCTTATACAACATTTGATTGCAGAACGGAGGAGAAATATTAAGGACATAATCAATTATGATCTTAATTAAGAAAAAGTTACTGCACAAGCACAAATACGACTCATAAATAATCACCATGCCTTATGCAAAGCAAGGAGCACTGTGCCCGCATTGAAATCGTAGAAGATGAGGATCCCATCGGTTGTCCACATTTTCAGCCATCAAAAGAAAGGGAAAACCAAACAAGAAAGAAAAAGGAACGATTTAGATGTCAACAAAGTACTTTATGTTGAAATGTGGTAAAACTAGTTGGGTCCTGTCCGGCACTGTACAGACAATATGATTTATTTCAAACTTTGAACGATCAAAATAATTTATTGAGTGAGCGGGAAATTTAAAGTTATTTGTATTTTATTAAATTATTATTAGATTATTAGATAGATAGATGTAAGAATGGTGAGATTTATCCCAAACTTTGGATGGCCCAGATTATTTATTGAGTGAGCGGAAAATTCAAAATCATTTGTATTTTATTAGATAGATAGATAGATTTATTAGAGGCAAAAATCACCTTTTGGCCACTGTGGTTATAGTGATTTAACGAATTAGTCACTGTGCTTTTAAAATATTCAATTAGCCCACTGAACTTTTTAAAAAGGTGCAATCAACCCATTCCGTCTATTTTGAGTAACAGACGTTAAAAAAATCTGCTTGGATTGCTTACGTGGCGTTTTAGAAAAAAATGAAAATGACGTGTATTTGCTGATTGGCTTTTTATTTTAAAAATTAATTCCAAATAATAAAATAATATTAAAAGTTTTTAATAACTAAACATAAAAAAAACAATCTCTTTTTCTTTCTTTTAATAATTATTTTTATTTTAAAAATTAATACTAATATATATTTTAATGATATAAAAAAGGTAAGTACATAATTAACATAAAATAGAAAATTTGATACAATTAGCAAAAATTAGTTAAACAAATGACATAAAAATTAAAAATAATTATACAATCAAAACCTCATTATTTTTTTATATTTTTTTCTTTTCTTTTATCTCTTTTCCTTTCTTTTAATTATTTTAATTCTAAATAATTCAAATAATCAAATAATTTATTCTTTATCTACTGTTCATCTTCTTCACAGGTTTCCCATCCTCACCGCCGACACCACCGACACACCTTCCCTCCGCTGCCTTGCCATCCAAACCAAGCTCATCCTCAACTGCGTTGGTCCGTTTTGCCTCTATGGAGAGCCCGTTGTGGAAGCCTGCACCGACTCCAGCGCCGACTATCTGGACATATGCAGTGAGCTAGAATTCATGGAGAGAATGGAAGCATCTTACCATGAAAAAGCCGTCAAAATGGTTCTTTAGTGGTTTCAGCTTGTGGGTTCGATTCGGTTCTCGCTAAATTGGGCTTAATGTTTAATTGGGCAACTATGGTGGAGAAATAATTCAAATAATCCAGATCTGTTTTTTATTTTTGACCAAACAGAGATGGCATCATCACTATCACAGACGACATCTCCTCCTTCCCCTCCCTCAAATTTGTTGTGGCCGGATTCTATGGCTTTGGGTAGGCAACTGGTGGACTGGTGGTGAGGAAGAAGATGAACAGTAGGGGGTTTGAGTTTAAATTAATTAGGAAAAAATGAGGATAAATAATATTTTATTTATGTTTGTAATTTGCATTATTTCTTTTTTGTCTAAAAATTTCCAAAAAAAAAATGGTCTTATACTAAGCAAAATTATATTTTTATTTATTATTTTATTTTAGGTTTCTTTATCCATTTTGAAGGAGAAAGAAAATAGGAAATGAAAAAGTTATTAAAAAATGAATTAAAATATTTATTTTAATTTTATTATTATTTTAATTATTTTTATCATGTAATTAATAATTTTTTATTTTTATTTTTTTGTTAAAATTAATGTAATGTTGTAATAGATCTCATTGATAAAAAAAATTGATATATTATTTGTTTTGTTTAAAATTAATTTTTTAAATAAAAATAATTATTAAAAGAAAGGAAAAGATAAAAGGAAAAGAAAAAAAATAAAAAATGAATTAAAATATTTATTTTAATTTTTTTATTATTTTAATTATTTTTTTTACCACATAATAATTTTTTTATTTTATTTTTTGTTTTAAAAAAAACTATAAAGAAAATCCATTAATAAATAAAAGAAATGAGCTAATATGTATCTATTGCCACGTAATTACCATGTCATTATTTTTTTTTAAAAAAAAAGCCACGTAAGCAATCCAAGCTGATCTGTTAACGTCCGTCCAAGAAATTGGACGGAATGACTTGATTGTAAATTTTTAAAAAGCATAGTGGGTCAATTGAATATTTTAAAAATACAGTGACTAATTCGTTAAATCACTATAATCACAATAACCAAAAGGTACTTTTTGCCATTTATTAGATAGATTTGGATACATAGTGAGTTCTGCGACTTAATACGTATTAATAGGTTTACCTCCTCTGAATATGTAATATACAAAACTTGTTTGTTAAAAAAATTATTGTGCCTTAATGGCTTTTAAATCGGTAAGATACAAAAAACATTTCTAAACCATTAAGAGCCCTCTCTCAGCGACTTTTAGTTTTCTGGGACAAAAATAACCTCAGCCATATTATAAATTCCACATTTATGCACGATACAATCTAAACCCTATTATCTCTCCCGTTTTCTTCTTCGATCCGCCGCTCCTTTCTGCTGCTCTTCTTTCACCTCAGCTATATTACAAAATCCCACGTTTGCTGAAGCTACTGGTGCGATTTCTTTTGATCTTTGTTCAGTACTCAATTCTCTCTCTTCAAGCTTTTGTTTGCTTAATTGAGGGTTTTGTTATGGATTATTAAACACACTCTGCAAATATATCGTGCAATTTATTAGGGTTTTTTATGATATCCTGCAATTATTTTCTTTATTGGGGGTTTTGATATGGATCATTAAGTTTTTTCTGACTAGACGATGTTTATTCATAAGTCACATATATTTTCTTTATTGAGGGTTTTGCTTGCAGTCCTCTTCTACCAAGTTGTTTAACAGCCACGCTTTTTTATGATGATTACTATAAATTTGTTTTTTCTTCTGGCTTGATTTTACTCGGGGGTTACATATGTGGCTTCATTTCCCTTTTTTTCTGTTTCATTTTTTAAAGATGGTAATTTGAAATGATAGTTAAGGAGTCACTTGAAGTGTTTATTTTTTTGTTTCATATATGTATGCTAATGTGGTTTTTATCTTATTGTATGAATGTTGTTAAGTCTCTTGTTGTAATTGCCTCTGTTTCATATATGTATGCTAATGTTCTTCATTTTTCATACTAATTTACTTGGTGTGCTTCATATACTACCATTTTTGGTTGATAATGTGCCTCTGTTATTCATTGACACACATCTTCTCTTCTTTTCTTTTTTTTTCTGCTGGTGAATGAACCTCATATATATATATAATAAACCAAGTTGATTGACTGAATTAGCTAACCTTTATATTTGTATATGGAATTAGCAAACCTTTATATAAATAGCTAGATTTGAATACAAGAAGATTGACTACCAGTAACATTAGACAACTATGTCAATGTGTCATGAAGTTGAAGGTTTGGGATGGAGATAGAAAACAGTAGTCAGTAGCAATGAGTAGGTGAGGCTATTTTCTCTAATAAGTTAACCACTATTTTCTCTAATAAGTTAACCACTATCTTGACAACTAAAAGGGTTAATGATAAGTTGACATGGCATCATCATTATGCTTGATAGCAGAACATGGATAGCAGAACATGGATTGCCTTCATCGGAACAGTAATACTATAATGGTAACCTGTATCAAGATGGCCAATGTAGTATGATTCACAAACTTACTGAACTTCTATTTAAACTATATGGGGTGGCTGTAATTGACTCACATATGCAAGCTTAAAGAGAATGATACATAAACTTGATGAAAAGAAATTTTCTCATCTCTTGGTTTTTCATATACTAATGTTTTATTGCAGATCTGATTAGATTAGCTGGACATGGCTTTGTTAAATTTAGAAACATTTTGTTGAAGACATGAATTTTCAAATCTATCTATCTATCTATATATATATATATATACAGAGCAAGAAGTATTTAAAGTCTCAACAGATTGCCAAAACACCCAGACCCATCATGTGTGTTGGATAAGTCACAAATTGTGATATTGACATGTAGGTCGGTGATATTGACAAATTGTGATATTGATATATAGATAATTTTTTTCTCTGTTCATGTCCATATTTCTTTATATATACGCACATCTAATGTGAGGAATGATGATAGAGCTCACATCTTTTTAGTGATCACCATTTGTGTTAGCTCTTTTCTTTTATAAGCATAGGAAAATAAATTAGTTTGAAGAGTTAATGCATCCCATAACTCTTTGCACTTGCATATGCACAGTTTTAAAAGTTTATTTACAAGAATGCTTACTGCTGAAAGAGGCTAAATGAGTCAGAAGCTTATTCTCTTTTTCGTGGCTATAGTTGTCTGAGATGTTTGCTCAAAATGATTGAGATAACATGTTTGATGATGTTTGTGTGCTTCAGGTGGATGAGTCTCTTAAGAGTAGCATGCATGGACAATTTTCCAACTGACACTATTGAACTTTCACGTCTTTTATTCTTTAAGGAATGAAAGATAACATATTTTAATCTTATGACAGTTCTATCTAATTGACTTCCGATAAAAATAAATGCATTAATAAGTTAAACTAAAAAATGAACATAAATTTCACCTTACTTTTATAGATTTATCTACAGATGCACTCATTATCACAGGCTCATTCGCAAAGAAGTGCAACAAATTAATGGAGGAATCGTGGGCCTCTTTAAAGACGGACTGAAGTCTACTCTTCTCTAGGTTCCATATGCTTATGACACTAGATGACCCCTCCAGACGCTAAAAGCGGTTGTCCAATATTAGATCCATCCGCAATTAACTATAAGCATCAAAAACTAATCCACTTCCATGTTAGATCCTAAAGGTCCTATGCATTGTCTTTCATTGCTAGAATCAACTTCAAGAAAGAATGGCATGAAACATAAATAAATTAATAAAAATAGGTACTAGAAAGAAGAGTCCAGGCAAGTTTGGTGTTTTGGTTATTCGGTTAGTAGTTCAAATCAAACTCAATTCGAGAGCTTAAAATTGGGCTTAATCTCACCTTTAACCTTGAATAAATTCTCTTTATAGAACGAGTATAGATAGTGTTGTTGGTGGAGGAAAGATTGAATTGGGTGAGAGAGGTGTTGTTGGTGAAGGAGAGATCGAATTGGCTGAGAGAGGTGCAGGCGTGGAACTTTTAAGAGAGAGAATGAAGTATTTGGAAGGCGTTGTAGATGGTGGGGGTAAATTTAGAACACCAATCCTTTTACATTGCAAGCAATATTAATTTAGTTAAATAGTGGGCCCTACTTGCAGAGATATAGGAAAAGCTTGCCGAAATATCATTTCCCTTAAAAAAACACTTGCATTTTAAAGTAACAGATGATGGTTAAAGAATAGGTGCTTAAGATAATCAGTGAGATCAGAAAACTAAGCAAAAATAACAAACATAAACCTACCACTCTTGGAA
The DNA here is from genome assembly GCA_020205505.1 of Panax japonicus. Lineage (NCBI taxonomy): Eukaryota > Viridiplantae > Streptophyta > Magnoliopsida > Apiales > Araliaceae > Panax > Panax japonicus. The sequence continues at coordinate 76,068,091 of CM035096.1, read as the reverse complement.
TTCTTTTACCAACGAAACTCTTTAAATAATGTTATCAAAAAAATCAGCAAAAGTGGCGGCATTGCCTGCACAACAAGGAGCAGCGGCGGAGCAACCTGCACAACAAGTGGGGGCGGCGGCTGCAGCGTTTGGACAACAAGCTTTGGATCACCCCACATAATCAACCTTGCTGAATTTTGACTGTCAGGGTATGACAACCGTTTGAAAACATCAAAGTTCAAGCGCTTACTTAAAATCGGAAGAGAAAAGAAATAAAAACCATGATTCACGGTTGTTTTTTTAATGTCGTCTGTCGCCGTCAAATAAATCGTTCCCTCTCATTCTATAGTCTGAATGATTTGAATGACAAGACGAAAGCTATTTAAGGGATTAAGATTTGATTCCTTATATTTTACTATTTAGCTTTTTGTTTTTTTTCGCTTAGATAAACGGATTATTTTGAACGCCTATTGTTTAGCCATCTTCTGTTTCTCACTTTTTAATGGTATTTTGTAGTTACTCATATTTTAAATTTTAAATAGTTACTGAGTTTTGCTTCTTTTTTTTTCTTTCTTAATCTACTCTTTCAGGTGTTGCATTTTGTATATATGTTGGGTTTTTTGATAGGCGTTCAAAATAATCCGTTTATTTAAGCAAAAAACAACAAAAATTAAATAGTACAATATAAGGAATCAAACTTTAATCCCTTGAATAGCTTCTGTCTTGTCATTCAAATCATTCAGACTATACAATGAGAGGTGGAGGGGACGATTTATTTGACGGCGACGTGCATCATTAAAAAAACAATCGTGAATCATGGTTTTTATTTCTTTTCTCTTCCGATATTTAAGTAAGCGCTTGAACTTGGATCCTTTCAAACGGTTGTCATACCCTGTCAACCAAGATTCAGCAATGATGATTCTGTGGGGTGGTCCAAAGACTTGTTATTTTTGTACAAGCGCGGCAGCACTTGTTGTGCATGTTACGCCGCCGCCGTTCCTTGCTGTGCAGGCAATGCCGCCATTGCTGCTCTTGTTGCGCAGGCTGTGCCGCCGCTATTTCGGAGCGGTAATTCATTATGTTGTCTGGCTCTGCAAGGTGCCATTAGATCGTGGTGATTTGGACTGAGATCTAGGGTTTTGGAAACGTTGAGTAAGGGTTTTAGAAATGTTGAGATCTAGGTTTTGGAAATGTGACAGAGTTGGCAGTGTACAAGGTGTTTAGAAAGGTCGAGAGAGTTAGGGTTTCAGGTGGGCGGACATGACTTCATACATGGTTGTGGATGCTTTTCAATTTGTGATAGATGAGTACATAAAACATGCTAGGATTTTGGGACGAGCAGATACTACATTGAGTTGACCCGTATGCTGTTTCTAAGGGTTCCTACGGGAGATTATATCACGCAGAACAGCCTTTATGTTTGTGCATTACCTCTTGGTGGTTTTGGTGATTTTTGTATGGTGACCAAATGTAAGGCATATCAGATACGTGTTGCAATCATTAATAATAATCAGACTAAGTCTGCTTATCAACACCTGCTAGTGAAAGGGCCTTTCATCCATTTTGATCATGTTTGCGATGATGAAAGTTACTATGAGAATAATTGCTTGTCAAGTGAAGTATGATTTTTGTTTGATATGAGTGAAAGGATGAAACATCATGGAAGACCTTTTTTCTGCGGTGGGTATAATGTGGGGAACAATGTTGTAGGGGATCATGAAGCTTGATAACCGTCAGAGTGTTTGCTAAAGGTGGTGTGCTAATATCCCTTTGCTCTTACATTCTTTAATTCTGTGTAATTGCATTAAAGTGGCGGAATAATAATACATCATTTGCTTACTACCATTTTTTTGCTTTTACGATTTGATAATTATTATACTTTTTGATAAGAATAGTGTTTCTAAAACTCTATGTTGGATGCAATTTGTTATGCTACAACCAACTCTTGAAATTTGATCTTTTGGAATTTGAACTTTTGGAAGTATTAAACATTGAAGGGAAGCAATATTAATTTATAATAGAGATGGGCAGATTTACGTTAGAGTTTATGAGCCTGTATATTCAATTGAGGTTTTTATGTAACCAAAATTATCCGTGTTTTTTTTATACAAGAGCTTCTTCAAGAGACTTGGTCATGAGTAAAACAAACATTTTCGTAGAACATTTAATACTTCCAAAAGTTCAAATTTCAAGAGTTGGTTGTAGCATAATAAATTGCAACATAGTTTTAGAAACACTACTTTTTGATTCCTGATAATTACTACCATTATATGGTGTATCAAGTATTGAACATTAAATCAGAAATTATAAAAATTATCAAATTGTAAAAACAGTAAATGGTAGTAAGGGAATTGTTATTCAGCAACTTTAATGAAATTACAAAAGAATTAAAAAAATGTAAGAGCAAGGGGATATTAACATACCTTCTCTAGCAAACACGGTAAAACCACTCCTTAATGATTTCTATTTACAACGTTGTGCCCCATATTATACCCACCGCTGAAAAAAAGTCTTCCATGATTTTGCATCCTCTAACTCATATCAAACACAAATCTTAATTCACTTAAGAGACAATTGTTCCCATAATAATCTTCATCACTGCGAACATAGTCGAAATGTATGAACGGCGTTTTCACTTGCAAGTGTTAATAAGCAGTCCCAACCTGACGATTATTAATGATGGCAGTACGTATCTGATGTGCCCTACATTTAATCATCATACGAAATTCAGCAAAACCATCAGGAGGTAGTGCGCGAACATAAATGCTGCTCTGTTTGAAGGTAGTGCGCGAACATAAATGTTGCTCTGTTTGATGTAATCTCCCACAGGAACCTTTAGAAACAGCCCAAAGGTCAACTCAATATAGTATCTGCTCGTCATACCCAAAATCCTGTCATCCAAAATCCTGGCATGTTTCAAGTACTCATGTATCACAAATTGAAAAGCATGCTCAACCTTAACCAAGTACCGTCACTCCCATCCCAAGTAAACTCATGTTTCCAATTTGAGATGTGATGAGCACGCGGAAACTCTTGAAAATCAAAGATATTAAATAATTAATTTTTTTGCTCAAAACCGTTATGTTTTATATGGACATCAAAAAATAAAGTGCAAACAGACACATATAGTAAAACTTAATAACACTAACATAAAGGAATAGTCATATCTCCAATATCTAACAAATTTTTAAATTAAAAAAAAAAGTTGTAAGAATACATCAGAATAACAACAACGATGGTGACTTCAAAAAACAGACAACAAAGGTTAAACAATGCACACACAAAAAACAACATTAAAAAAACACTACCATCATAAAGTAATAGATGATGGTTAAAAAATAGGTGCTAAAGATAATCAGTGAGATCTTAAAACTAAGCAAAAACAACAAACATAAACGTAAACCTACCACTCTCTTGGAATTCTTTTATCAATGAAACCCTTTAAATAATGATCTCAGAAAACAAACATATACACAACATGCAACACCTGAAGTCCTAGAATAGCCTCAACACTAGCCTTCACATCATTAACAACTCTCTTGGAATTCTTTTATCAATGAAACCCTTTAAATAATGATCTCAGAAAACAAACATATACACAACATGCAACACCTGAAGTCCTAGAATAGCCTCAACACTAGCCTTCACATCATTAATTCAGCACTTCACATAAAGAAAGAGTAGATTAAGAATGGGAAAAAAGAAGCAAAACTCAATAACTATTTAAAAATGAGTAACTACAGAATCTACCATTAAAAAGTGAGTAACAAAAGAAGGTTACAAAATAGGCGCTCAAAATAATCCATGTATCTAAGCGAAAAATAACAAACATAAAGCTAAACCTAGCACCCTACTTGAATTAATACACATATTTCAACAAACAAACATACACACTATCACAAATTAGTGCATCTTATTTTTATGTTTTAGTCCTGCTATTTAGTTGTTAGTCTGTTTTGTTTGAATTAGTCAAGCCTTTGGTTGTTGAGGTGTAATAGTAGTTATTTTGTTATCTAAATTTATGCAATTGAATAGTTCTTTTAGGAGTCTATTTCTACCGAAGTTAGTACTGCTGTTAGCTATTTTTGCTATAACAGTGGATAGTGGTAGGAGTTGGATCAGTAGCTTATGTGACTTCCATTTTCTATAAATTTGCAAGTGGTAATCAGCAGTTGACAAGAATAAGAAACCAAGTTTCCACCTTTATTATTTATTTTTCCTTCTTAGTTCTCAAGTGTTTGAATGGTGTATTCCTTCTCTACAAAATCTCTTTTCTGTTTACATGGTATCAGAACCCAAAGTTAAAGGGTGAGGTTTTTTTATAGACAAGGTGTTTGTTGTTTTGCCTCTTAGTCTCATGACAACTAAGATGGAGTTCAACAACAGTGGCAGTAGTTCCACTCAATATGGTATTGAGAAGCTTGTAGGCACAAACTACAAGTATTGGCGATTGTGCATGGAAGCTTACTTTTAAGGTCAGGACTTGTGGGATCTTGTTTTCAGTGCCGATTCAGAACCGAAAGAACTCCGGAGAATGTTGAACAACGTCGAAAATGGAAGATCAAGTGCGGTAAAGCTCTGTTTTCACTTTGAACATCGATCACTAAGGATTATATTGATCGTGTTCGAAATGAGGATTCGCCAAAGAAGGTGAGGGACACTTTGGCAACACTTTTCAACAAGAAGAGCACGGCTCAATTGCAGTTGTTTGAGAATGACCTTGCAATGCAAACATAAGAAGGTATGTCAATTTCAGAATATTTTTCAAAGATTAAAAATCAATGTTCTGAAATTTCAGAATCAGATGTTGATGAGAAGATTAGTGAGGCAAGATTAAGGAGGTTTCTAATTTGCGGATTTAAGAAAGAATACACACCTTACATTACCTCCATTCAAGGGTGGCCTATTCAACCATCAATTGAAGAATTAGACAAATTGCTTGCCAATCAAGAAGCCTTGGCAAAGCAAATGTCTCTAAAACCGGTTTATAATGCTCTCTTTTCAAAAGAAAAGCCAAGGTGAAGCATGGTTCAAAGGTGAGTCCAACTAACAATAAGCATCTTGGAGGGAGTTCAACTTCGAAAAGGGAGAATGCTGAAAAATGGAAAAACGTCAAATGCCATCAATGTGGAAATTTAGGCCACATCAAGAAGTTTTGTCGTGTATAGCTCGGTAACGATAAAGCAATCATGGTGTCACAAACTTTTGATGAACCAAAGTGGGAACAATGTTTCTCAACAACAGTGTTCGAGAGCAATATTGGAGCGTATATGGCTTCCATCAATTATGAGGAGTGGATCATGGACTCTAGCAGCTCACATCATGTATGTGGAAATGATTCGCTATTCTCGGAGTTGCATCAACATATTGGAGATCGAACAATTGTCACGGTTGATAATTCTATGCATCCAGTCATAAAGGAAGGGATTGTGAAGGAAGTGATTGTAAAGGAAGGTAATTTGCTCTTGACAATGTTTATCATGTGCCAGGCTTGAAGAAAAATCTAGTTTCTATTCCTCAAATAACAAATTCTGGAAAATATGTTCTGTTCAGTCCAAATGATGTGAAGGTTCTAGAAAATATGAAGAATATAGCTGTTGATGTTGTTCTTGTTGGAGAGAAGAAAGATTCCTTATGTCACGTCTGCGGTAGAAGCTTATGTGCAGAAAACAAGTCGAAGTGACAGTACATCAATCTGGCATGCACGATTGGGCCACGTGGGCTATCAAATGCTACAACAAATTTGTTCAAAGAAGCTTCTTACTGGTGTTCCAGTTATGAAAGGTGTCAACAAAGGAGTGGTTTGCCAAGGCTGTCAATATGGCAAATCACATGTACTTTTAACAATTCGGAAAATCGAAGGAAGAATCCATATGAATTAGTTCACGTGGATTTGATGGGACCAACTAAAACTCCAAGTTCTAGTGGATTTCATTACATGATGGTGATTGTTGAAGATTTCTCAAGGTCCTATTGGGTGTATTTCTTGAATGAGAAAAGTGAGGCCTTCACAAAGTTCCTTAGGGAGTTTGGCTCAAAGATTAGATGCTTGAGAACCGATAATAGAGGGGAATTCATGTCCAAAGAATTTTTCCAGCATTGTGATGTTAAAGGGATAAAGCGACAAATGTCTTGTCCAAACGCTCCACAACAAAATGGCGTCGTCGAAAGGAAAATCGCGCATCTTTTGAGTGGAAGCTTATCTTGGTTACATGACAAAAATCTTTCACGGGAACTGTGGGCGGAAGTTATGCAATGTGCTTGCCATGTCACCAATCGTTTGCCTCCATGGTTAGGTACTAAATATCCTTTTGCGTTGTTATACAATGTAAAACTAGATGTTAGTTATTTTTCGTGTTTTTGGTTCTATTTGTTATGTTCATGTTCCAAAAAGAAATAGAACTAAATTAGATTGCAAGGCAAAAAAATGTCTGTTTGCAGGCTATGACTCAAACAGGAAAGGGTGGAGTTGTATGGATCCAAACACTAAGAGATATATCACATCACAAAATGTGGTGTTTGATGAGGTATCTCTGTACTACAATTCATCAAGGGCAGCCACACCAACTATTGTAGATGACAAATCAGAGGAAGATTTATCTCAGCTCGAGTCACTTGAAGATTCTGGATCAAAGGGGAATGTTGAAACCACAGAAGAAACACTCCAATCAACAGCAAGAGACGATGGGAAATTACAAGCTGATTTAAGAAGATCAACTAGAGCATGAAGGCAGCCTGATTATTTGAAGGACTATGACATCTCTGCAAACCAAATTTCCGTAATTTCATGTTTCTTTCTAGGTGAAATGAACAACAACGAACCATCATGCTATGATGAAGCAAAAGGCAGTACTAAATGGGAATCCGCTATGCAAGAAGAAGTTGAAGCATTGATGAAGAATGAAACCTGGGAACTTGTGCCTAAGCCTAAAGACATTGAAATAGTAACTTGTAAATGGGTTTACAAGTTGAAAAAGAGTTCAGATTGAAGCATTGACAGGCACAAGGCTCGTTTAGTTGCTCGTGGATTTTCACAATGCTATGGGCTAGACTACGAGGAAACATTTAGTCCAGTTGCAAAGATGGTGACGTTGAGAACACTCGTCTCCTTGGCAGTGTACAAAAGCTGGAAATTATGGCAACTCGATGTAAAGAATGCATTCCTTTATGGTGAACTAGATCGTGATGTGTACATGGAGCAGCCACAAGGTTTTATTTCTAAGCAGTTCTCTCATTATGTTTGTCGACTAAAGAAGGCGCTATATGGTTTGAAACAGGCTCTACACGCTTGGTATGGTAAGATTTCTCAGTATCTTACATTTTGTGGTTTTACAGTATCAAATTCAGATTCTAGTATACTTGTAAAGCTTAAATCAGGAAGGCAGGTGGTGGTAATGTTGTATGTAGATGATATGATCATAACTGGAGACAATGATATTGAAATATCATGTTTACAGGATGACTTATCATTTCGATTTGATATGAAAGATCTTGGTGAAATAGGATGCTTTCTTGGCTTGGAAGTTCATAGGCTAGAAGATGGCTATTTTGTGTCACAAAAAAGCTATGCTAAAAGGTTGATGGAACTTTTTGGCATGGGGGAGTCAAAAACAAAGTCAACTCCAATAGAGCCTAATTTTAAATTAAAGAAGGATGAAGGGAAAATTCTGAAAGATGCAAACAGGTTTCGACAACTCGTTGGTAGTTTAATTTATTTAACTATCACAAGGCCAGATATTGCATATTCTGTTGGTGTAATTTCTCAGTTTATGCAGAATCCGTGTAGTCCTCATTTGGAAGCTACAAAACGGGTTCTACCCTATGTGAAAGGAACTTTTGAGCATGGTCTCATGTACAAGAAAGAGAAAATTTTCTGCTACATGTGTTTACTGATGCAAATTGGGCTGGGAATCAAATGATCGAGGTTTGACTACGGGATACTGCTTTAGCACTGGGTCTGCAGCAGTCTCATGGTGCAGTAAAAAGCAACCTTGTGTTGCTGTTTCTAGCACAGAGGCCGAGTATGCGGCAGCTTCTAAAGCAACGCAGGAGTGTGTTTGGTTGGTGATATTTATGCAAATGTTGAGTATGCTGTTCCGATTCAATTTGACAATCAAAGTGAAATTAAACTTGTTGAAAATACAGCGTTTCATGCTCGCACGCACGAAACAGATAGAAGTTCAACATCATTTTGTGAGAGAAAAGGTTCTTCAAGGAGAAATCATTTTGATGGGAGTCCGAGTGAAGAAAGACAGAGTACTCTATATGCATACTTATAACCAAATTTTATTTTATTTTTATGTTTTTACCCCTGCAAGTTTAGATATATTACAATTTTATTTCTAATTTTTATGACAAACTTGTGGAACAAATTAATTTACTTACTAGTTGATTATACTACTCCTAATTATTTTATTTTGTCTAATTAACTACTTATTATGTATTCTCTAATTTTAGTAATGTTCATGGCATATATTATATGTACACAGTTAATCAAAAAAAATTTAGAGATTGTATGAGAGAATATTTGGATAATTATTTTTTATAATATAAGCATGGGAAAAGAGAGAATTAAATCAGTTTGTGATAAGTTAAATAGTGACACACTCCAAGAGAAAAGGTTACAACTTTTTCTCTTGCTTAATAGCATATATAAATAGCTATAAATGATAAAATTATGTCACAAATTTCTTTCCTTTGTTATTCTTACATGGATAATTATATTATATTACAATATTATTCTTTTAAAATTAATTTTTATGGATCTTCTAATTTATGTTGAAACCATGCCACAAATTCATTTATACTACTATTAAATTCTATCATTTTTTTCCAAATTCTAATATAGGAATACTAATAAAGTTTTATCCAATTTTCACTCATTAAGTGACAATAGTAAACAATTTTCTTAACTTATGTGCTTAAAATTAAAATGATTAATATTTTATGGTAGAGAGAGTATTATTCTACCTTTCGACTTTAAAAAATTGTTTAAAGTATATTTGTCACATATATATTTTTGACGTATACATAGACTTGTATATTTTTCACATATACTAGACCTTGTATATTTTTTATAAAAATAGTTAAAGGGATGAAATTGTAATAAAACAAACTTATATGGGCAAAAGTAAAAGGAAACGTGTGAAGTAGATATACATAAATAAATAAATAAAAAGGGGTTAAATGACACTTTCCGCCTTTGTACCAATATTTTCTCCCAAATCTTTTCAGGGTAAAATGCAAAGTCGACCACTGAACTTTAGGAGTTTTTGGGTATTGAGTCATTTTTTTTGTCAACGCAAATTGAGCCCCTTTTTATTAAAAAATTTGGACTTTGAGCCCGAGGCGCCACATGTGCATTGACCTACCTATGTGGCGCCTACATGGCACACGTGGAAGATATGACGTGGATATTCTTAATTTTATTTTACAAATGAACGAGCTGACGTGGCCATTTTTTTAATTTTTTCCCCAAAACTTGTAGATGCACAGCTGCAAGGCATAGATGTTATAATCTTGCAAGTATTAATATTTATAACTAAACAATTAGTTCCCCAAATTAAAAGACAACAGATCTCCAAATTACATAATTTTAGGTAAATTAAAACAACCAATAATAATAATAATAATAACAACAACAATAATAATATTAATAATAATAATAACAATAATAGTAGCACTAATAATAATAATAATAGTAGTAGTACTACTAATAATAATAACAATAATAATATTAATAATAGTACTAATATTAATAATAATATTTATAATTTTTGTAATTTATAATTTCCTTAATTTATTTGCTAATAATTACATAAAAACTCATTTGATATTAATTATAAAAATCAATTGATACAAATAATACCGATAATAATAATCTATATAATAATACAAATAATAATAATACAGATAATAATAATATTTATAATTTTTATATTTTATAATTTCTTTAATAATAATCCAGATAAGAAATATTTTTATTTTTCGAATTTTAAACTAATTTTTCGTTATAAGCACGGGCAATTACTTGGTGTTTATAAAATAGTCCGTGTCTCGATAAATAAATTAACATTCACACAAATCCCTAAATCCCAAATTCCCAATTCCGCTTAGCAAATCGTGACTCTCCCCCCAGTCCGGTCTCTTTGCGATTCCCTCTGAAGTCTGAACTGTGAACACCTCGAGTCCTCGACTTCTATTCTTCCAAGCAGGTAATTCACAAATTGTTTGATGTGTTCTTTTCTAAAGTTTTATTGATCACCCATAAGTCATAACTACGGCTACTTTTGATGTTGTGAGAAGTTTAAAGTAGTAAGTTTTGAGTTCAGTGAATTTTGGTTATTTTGATTGCATCTATTTAGTGAAAAGTTATGCAATTTGTCAAAGGATTGGTTCCCTTGCCTAGACAGTTCGGTATATGCACTATTGGTTCAGCTGTACATGTGTCCATTTAAGGGTTAGTACTTGATAAGTGTATTCTGTCAGTTTGTATACCTCAAAAAGGAGCTTTGCAAATATAATTACACTAATTTTGAATTTAAGCAGATCGCATTTATAGAGAAAGATACCTCAAAATATGTGAATAAGTTGTTTTTTAAACATTTTAAATTTTAATGCATTTGTGGTGTCAAGTCCTATATATTCAGTTTTGTTCAAAATATATACTCACTGATAATCGTATGATATACTGAATACAAAAAACTTTTATTTGGCACTGCAACAACTTAATCAATATTTAGTTGATTCTTGGTTGGTTGAAACAGCTTTATTGCAATAGTTATTGTGCTGCTGCCTAAAAGAAAAGATTAAACTACTGTAAAATCATTCACATAAAATGTCTTAGATATTGTATAAAAAGATGGATTAAACTGAGGTTGGATGTGTTTTTTGTCTTTGTTCTGTAAAAGGCATTTTATAAGTAATGTTTTTTTTATGTATTTAATTAGGTTGTTGATTCCTACTACTTTCCCTTTCTGCAAGCATAAGTTTCACAAGTATAATTGTGTTCTGAACATTATCATAGCAATCTTATTATTACTGATGATGAAATCACAATCCAATATATGTGATATAACTAAAAAAAATAACAAAATTAGTTGATACATATTTACAAGTAGAATATGATTCATTCACATTGATGATTTGGGTTGTTATTTTAAACCAGTTGATGGGCATGTCATTTTTCAATTTACATCATATTCACTTTGTGTTGTCTTCCATGTTGCAGTCCATTTCCTAAAGTATATGCCTTCAGTGTCAGCTAATTAACTAATTATATTGATTTTTTGTTGTTGTTTTAAAGTGTCTGGGTATTTATGGTAACTTTTACCTTTTTGCCAGTTGCTATATTAAATAATAGTGTCTCATTATATATGCTCTATTTTGCTACCCTTGCTTAGTGTATTAGACATCTGAGATTTCTAGTATACTTTCAAAACTGGAAATTTTGAATGAATAGCTGTAATTTACTAATAAATCATTTTGTATATTACTAATAAAATTTGTTCAGGGTTAACAATTAAATGTTCCTCGATTTTGCTTAGTTCTCTGCTTTGAAGATGGTAAAAGCATGCCAGATTATATGTCAGACTAAATTTTTTTATTGTCAACCCTTTTGGAAGCTCAAATAATGGAATCATCTGACATGAAATAAGGATTCCTTGTAGTAACTTCAAGAGATCAAATTGTAATATTGGTGATTTACGTAAGTCTATGAAATTGGGATTCCTATGCTATGATGTCTTGGATTGACTGTTGAATAAATAATAGTTGGAGAATGTTGTTTGAATGCTGAAATGTGTACTCAGTGTTCCTTGTATTTCCTCTTATGTCTGACTATGTAAAAAGTGTGTATTAATGTATCTTTTGCAAGCTGGAAGTTGAAGTTCACCTTTTGTGGAGAGAGTAACAAATGCACAAAATCACAAGGAACAATACCCTCCCATATAAGAGAATTTCAGAGGCATACAATTCATATGCGCTAGAAGTTAAGAGGAGTATAAGTTACTCATTTATTCAAAAACTTATCTTATCTCCTTGAACAAAATCTTAACTAATCCTGGTGTTAAACTTAAAGAACGAGCATCAGAGAGGTCAGTCATCACATTACATTGAACTCATCACTCCAATTTACCAAATGACAATTCTGGTTTTATTTAACTGTCAGTGTTTGTTTTATAAATCACTGTAATACTATTAAAACTCGATACATTTTGCTATGCAGACCGCACTTTTCTTCTATATACCTTGTATTCATTTGTTTCTATTTCTTGTTTGTTTTTTCATGCTATATTTATGACTATTGCCAAGCGAATATAGTACATATATATAACACCTAAATCTAATATAGATGCTACATACTACTAAATTAGCCCCTTTCCTTCGGGAATAGATTCAGGCTTTGGCTTCCAACCTGTATTACTCGGACTCGCCTCTTTTGGGTGGAGTACCCGTTTCGACACGACACTGGTACGGGTGCGGGATCCGTACGGGATCCGGCCACATAAATCGGATACGACTATTTTTGAAGATTCATCGGAGAAGAAGAGACGAGGAAGGAGGAAGAAGAAAGAGGAAAGACTGAAGAAAAAAATCGAGAAACTTACAAGGTTCTTATTCTTCTGAAGATCTTGTCTTTTTCTTATTCTAATGAAGAGCCTGTCTTTTTCTTATTCTTATGAAGAGCCTGCCTTTTTCTTCTCCTTTTCTCGAACGATTTCTCCAACGATCTGAGTGGATCTGCGATTTAAAATATCTTTGAAAAATTACAAAAAGGTACCCTATAGTTTTTTAATTTTTTAATTTAGTACCTAAGGTTTTTTGAAAGTTCAAAATAGCCCCTTGAAAAATTACATATCAGTCCATATAGTTTTGTTTTCTTCTATTTTAGCCCCTGAAGTTTCAATAGTTTCAGTTCTGCCCTTGTTTCTTTTTATTTTTGCACTTCAGCCCTTGAAGTTTCATGATAAATGCATGTCTATATGAATTTGGACAGTATAAACATTATTGTTAAAATATTATAACATACCGTATCCCTGCACCCGTGTCCAAATTTGGATTCATAACTGCGTATCCTCTATTTTTTGACTTCATGTGTCCAACACCTAGATTTGTACCCGCACCCAACACCCTTACTCGAGTCCGAGTAACACAGCTTCCAACATGTCGATGAATTATCGTCATCAGAGTAAAAGCAAGATGTTTTACTCTGATCAAGCCTGGACAAAATAAAAATATCGTTAGCTAACACTTGTTTTGAGAACAACTCTTAAAGTTGTTGCTTTGTTATAATCACTTTGATCCTTTTGACATGACCCTTTCTCTGGATCTTATTCGACCATTTGCAATGTGTAGTTGATACTGTTGGATATAATTCTTGAGCTATTTGTTAGCTTAAAATATAAGAATAAATTGAATACATTTTTTGATTTGATGACAAGTTTATGGATACGTAGGAGTGCGGGAGGTCCTCTGTATAATTTGGAACTTTTAGTTTCATAGTTTTTTGGATGCTCAGAAATTTGTGGGTTAAAATTTAAAAATTAGAAATAGCTAATTCTACAGAGAGACTATGATTGCTTACAATTTACCCTTTAGTTGGGCAGAATTCAAATTGATCTGAGTAGTACATGTTTTATAATTATCCTTTATCATAAATTCTACGATGGTATATTTTAGGCATAATCTTATTGTCATACATTATAAAACTTAATTTTTTAAAATCCTTTTAGATTTCATATAATTGTTTTAATTCTTATCCTTCTCATTGTAGTTTCAAGAAAGAATTGTACATTTGATCAACCCTATTGACCTAGGATTTTTGGCATAATCAACTACATAACTACATAGTTCATGAAGCACGCACATAAAGTTTTGCTCTTAGGAACAAGTGAAGCAACATACGTTGAATTTGTTACATGAATCATAAATATCGTTCATATTTTGGCTGAATTATGGATAATGGAGCAGGCTATGAATTGTGCAGGTTCAGTGAAAAATGGATTTGAAGAGACTTGTTCAAACTGATTCAAGAGGCCAAGACATTATTGAGAGAAGCATTCATGAGAAATAGGGCGGATGGTCATGAACCAACTGATGAGGAAATGAAACCGACCAATGGCGATCGCAAAGAGTTTAAGTGAAACCCACAAAATACCTTTACTTTGTGCAAGCTGTTATTGTTTCTTTCGCACGAACAGTCTGATGCATACCTCAATTCAAATTCTCCTACTTCTCTGGAGGCTGCCCTAGTTGCAGAGATCAACTCATTCGAACAAATGTGCCGTTGTCGTTATCAGTTACCACTCGGTCTACGGAATGTAAAATATGATAAGGATGAATCATTTGACATCCAGTCTGGTATTGCAAAGTGTTTGTCTGCGGACCTGGTGGCACTTGAGTCAACCATGCAGCAGATCTACGACAAAACTAAATATGAAGAAAAGAAAAAAGCAAAGAAAGACCGGAAAAAGGGGAGAAAAGCTTCTCAACAGGAGGTAAGAGGGAAAAGGAAAATAAAATCTGTTCTTTGCATTTTTTTTCTAGTGAATTTGATTTTTTCATCAACATCGAGGGTGCATTGATGCACACTATGAAGCATGATGACGCCTAAATGGGGCTGCCACGTTGGGTGGAAGGCGGCTAGGGTGCTTGGAATCTCCAACTACGGGTTTCAGTGTATTTGTTTTTGTATCTGGTACATTTCCAATGGTATGCTATATCTTTACCATATAAGTTGAAAATCGGGAATAAGATTATTACGGCAGCAGGAGTAGGAGGCTTAGAGTGGAGAGTTGAAATCATTGGCCAATTGTTATACATGTAGACATAGAATTGTACATCCCATACGTACACGTCTTGGACATCCTGCTTTTCTATGTTATATAGACTTGTATGTAACTATTGAGAGTGAAAATAAAAAAAGAATATTAAAATCTAAAAGGATTTTAAAAAATTAAGTTTCATAATGTATGACAATAAGATTATACCTAAAATATACCATCGTAGAATTTATGATAAAGGATAATTATAAAACATGTACTACTCTGATCAATTTGAATTCTGCCCAACTGAAGGGTAAATTGTAAGCAATCATAGTCCCCCTGTATAATTAGCTATTTCTAATTTTTAAATTTTAATCCACAAATTTCTGAGCATCCAAAAAACTATGAAACTAAAAGTTCCAAATTATAGAGAGGCCCTCCCGCACTCCTACGTATCCATAAACTTGTCATCAAATCAAAAATATATTCAATTTATTCTTATATTTTAAGTTAACAAATAGCTCAAGAATTATATCCAACAGTATCAACTACACATTGCAAATGGTCGAAAAAGATCCAGAGAAAGGGTCATGTCAAAAGGATCAAAGTGATTATAACAAAGCAACAACTTTAAGAGTTGTTCTCAAAACAAGTGTTAGCTAAGGATATTTTGTCCAGGCTTGATCAGAGTAAAACATCTTGCTTTTACTCTGACGACGATAATTCATTGACATGTTGGAAGCCAAAGCCTGAATCTATTCCCGAAGGAAAGGGGCTAATTTAGCAGTATGTAGCATCTATATTAGATTTAGGTGTTATATATATGTACTATATTCGCTTGGCAATAGTCATAAATATAGCATGAAAAAACAAACAAGAAATAGAAACAAATGAATACAAGGTATATAGAAGAAAAGTGCGGTCTGCATAGCAAAATGTATCGAGTTTTAATAGTATTACAGTGATTTATGAAACAAACACTGACAGTTAAATAAAACCAGAATTGTCATTTGGTAAATTGGAGTGATGAGTTCAATGTAATGTGATGACTAACCTATCTGATGCACGTTCTTTAAGTTTAACACCAGGGTTAGTTAAGAATTTGTTCAAGGAGATAAGATAAGTTTTTGAATAAATGAGCAACTTATACTCCTCTTAACTTCTAGTGCATATGAATTGTATGCCTCTGAAATTCTCTTATATGGGAGGGTATTGTTCAACTTCCAGCTTGCAAAAGATACATTAATACACACTTTTTACATATTCAGACATAAGAGGAAATACAAGGAACACTGAGTACACATTTCAGCATTCAAACAACATTCTCAAACTATTATTTATTCAACAGTCAATCCAAGACATCATAGCATAGGAATCCCAATTTCATAGACTTACGTAAATCACCAATATTACAATCTGATCTCTTGAAGTTAATACAAGGAATCCTTATTTCATGTCAGATGGTTCCATATACACTAAGCAAGGGTAGCAAAATAGAGCATATATAATGAGACACTATTATTTAATATAGCAACTGGCAAAAAGGAAAAGTTACCATAAATACCCAGACACTTTAAAACAGCAACAAAAAATCAATATAATTAGTTAATTAGCTGACACTGAAGGCATATACTTTAGGAAATGGACTGCAACATGGAAGACAACACAATGTGAATATGATGTAAATTGAAAAATGACATGCCCATCAACTGGTTTAAAATAACAACCCAAATTCATCAATCAATGTAAATGAATCATATGCTACATGATTCAAAATGCTACTTGTAAAATGTATCAACTAATTTTGTTATTTTTTTAGTTATATCACATATATTGTTTCTATTAGATTTCCATATAAAATCTAACTTGTTAATTTATTTGGATAGTGACAAAATAAAAATCAAAAATGAATTAAAGTAATTACAAACTAATCAAATTCGTAATAATAAAAAAAAGTAAAATACAGTAATACTCATTCTAGACAATTATAATAGCATTCACCTCTCTTCTAGTTTTTTAAATAACAATTAGTATTTCTGCAAGTTTTTAGAGTTGACTAAATAGATAAAATTACATATTTACCTTTGTATGTTGTCAAATTTTAATTGATGAATAATATATATATATATATATATATATATATATTTAATGACAAAATTATCTTAATTTAATACAATACATTTTAATTATAATTAAGATCATCTCATTCAAATTGTTGGTAACTTATAAAAAACAAATTTAGTTAATTTAAAACATATTTTTGGATAAATGATACAAATATGAATATTTTTAAATTAAATTATTAATGGAGCTGTTCTAATTAGACCGAATTGGGTACGTTGATAGTTTAGGCTTTGGTGTTTAATAACAAAAATTATTAGTTGAATTCTTAGTTTCATATTATGATTTTTATATTTTAAAATTTCTTAAGTATATATCAAAATTTGGGGTGTTTATGATTTTGATTACTTTTTTTAGTATAGAGTAGGTGTTGTTTTGTGGCAGTGTTGAATAATAGAAAATGTATAATATTTATTACTACCTTTATCTTGTAAAAAAAGTTTTCTTTTAATATTTTTTTTTTGAGTAACAACATTTGTCATTTTTTGTGGTGCCCCCAAAATACGGTCCATACAACCCAATTTTGGTCGTCAAAATACATACAATAACATAAGTTCAAATATTACGCGGTCGTATATAATACGACACTATTAACATCCAAATTCAGACATAGCAGTATAAAAATACAGCAACAAACATTACAAGTCTTTGCCACACTATTTTACAACATAGTGAAGGCTACTATGGTAATTCTCTCTGACAATCACTCCGCACCTCGGCTAGTCCCAGTTACGTTCTCATTTTCAGAGAAGAACAATGGAACAAAGGAAAATGGTGAGCTCAACTAGTCGAGTAAAGAATATCACGACTAAGATAATGAAGAATAAATTATCATTAGTCTTCAACAGTGAAAAATCTGATGGAATATAACAGACAACAAGTTTTAGATTAACAACTGCAGCGGAAATATCTATCAATTAAGAGAGTAAGATAGATCATGATGTCCACGATCTTCTCCAGAAAGGCCATCATCAATATTTTATCTCTGTAACACCAATCAACAGTTCTTGTTCATAATTATGCAAATCAACAATCCTTGGTCATAAACACGCAAATCAACAACTCATCTTTGCACTACGGGCCAAAGATATTTAATTGTAGCATCAATAATCATGATCATACCAATCAATCGTTACTCATTGCCACAAAGGCTATAGAGGAGTTTTATTTTATCCCCACAACACCAAACAACAATTACCTCATTGCTACAAAAGCTATAAAGGATTTTATTTTTATCCCTGCAACACCAAACAACATTTCCTCGTTGCCACAAAGACTATAGAGAACTTCCACCACAAATACTTGCTGAAAAGGCTAAAAAGATCTTTCACCACTTGTTCTTGCCACAAAGACCAAATACACTCACAACCACTTAGTCTTAATGATTATTACAAAGATTAATGGTATCAAAAATTAACAGAAGTTGTAAGAATAATAAGATAAATGAATAACATTTGAGATTTGACATTTAATTTGTTCAAGTTCAATAATGTCCAAATTGTCAACATGATGACAGAAATGTGGAGTGAAATTTAAGAATGATATTCAAATTTCATATTTCAAAGATAACGAATAAAATAAGAAGGTTCATGCAAATAAAAGTTCAAGTGAAATGATATTAGATGAAGCGTAAACTATTAAGGATATTTTAATCCTTTAAAGAATTTTCACAATTTAATGACAAAACTATAGAAACGAATATTAGTTTCTTACCATAATATGGAGTATGAAAGAAAATGATATCCCTTACCAAAATAGGGAGCATGAAGGAAAAGTGACATCCCTTATCTTAATTATCAGGTGATTGAATGTTACTTTCTATGAATTTTATCAACTTGAACAATACTTGAATTCTTACTGATCTTCACAAGTACCCAAAATAGCCCAACTCACTTAGAGAGAACTTAAGAATTTTTAGAGAGTGAAAGAAGTATGCAATGAAGTTATGAATTTTTCTTATGTTAAACCTTCCTATTTATAGCCAAAAACTCCCACATTTAATAAATATATTATTCACCCATTATCATTATTTTTAAAAATAATGATTACCCATTTGAATCCATTATCTATACTTTAAAAATAATGATTACCCATTATCATCCATTATCTATACTTTAAAAATAATGATTACTCATTATCAATATTTATTCAAAAAGATAAATTCATTATCAATTTTTATTCAAAAAGATAAATCCATTATCATTATTAATAAAAAGATAAATCCATTATCACATGCCATCTACATACCCATATATGGTAGGAAGGCTTGGCTGACCCCCCGGTTGCTCCGTTTGGATCCTTTCATGCATTCGGATCAAATCCTTCGGGTAATTAGGGTCTATTCCATGAACAAGCGCCCCCTATTTTTTCACTTTACGCACCCTTCTTTATATATATGCTCACAGAGTGTACTGATATGATTTTTAGAACAATCTATCAGCTGCGTATACTCTACAGGCTTTTGGCATGTGTCCAAAATCAACTGAGTGACTTTCATTCTGTCTGGTTGCCTGATATGCCATAGCCCATGTCTCAAAGTGTAAAAATTCTTAGTGTTAAGAGTTGAACTATCATTACAACACTCCTGAATGACAATTTTCCTTTTGTTTCATGATGAAAGTATATATGTTGAGTTTAGACTGGGCAATTAAATTTTTTGTTGAAGTTGCAAGATTAATAATTCCAGATCTTTTATATCACTAATGAAGGTTGCCTTTGCACGAGTAGAGCACAATTCTGCAATTTGGTGCATACAGACACTAACCATAGTACTTATCTTTTAAAAGAAAAAAGTTTATTTGATTAAAGTGCACATTTTCGTCTCTTTCTGATTTTATGCTCTGTTTACTTCTAATTTCCTTTTCCATGTTGGTTATTTTGATTACGTTGTTGGCCATTTTGTCAATATTATGCCGTACTTGTGTACCTTGGCTTCTTAACTGATAGTGTCTATCCTCACAAGTCACAGGTAATACTTTAATCAAGTGACCAGATCACTTCACCTCTTAGGTGCTGTCTCCCTATGTTTTGATGTGGTATTTACCAAGATTTGTACAGACCAACTAACTTTATCAATTGGCATCTGGGCTTTCTGCTTCCTAGTTGCTTGGCTATGCTTCAATGACCAATTGCATCTAGGCATCTGCGCTTTTTTAATCAAGTGACCAATTGCATAATGTGTTGCAACTTGCATCTAGCTGGCGTATTCTTATTTGATTTTGTCCCAATAGATATTATGCTCCATCAATAATGCGATAAAGATGTCATTTTGGTAAAAACTGATAATCATGTAAAAGAGACTTGGTGGACTATATATTTGGTGGACACTTTCCATTCTGGTGTGGACCATCCATGTTTGCCAATAGTTACTAAGTTGATTGCAACTAGAGTTAGACAGAGTAGTGAAGCTAATGAATGCTTAAATGTTCAAGTGTTCGTCGGTGGTTGAGGAATGACAAGACTTTTGAGTGATGATACAGTGCAACTAGTGTGTGTTTGACATGAATAGGGTATTTAATTTGTGACAAGGACGTACTTGTCAATAGTTTATCTCAAGCACATTGACCTTCAAATTTTGAAATTTCGCTGGAGTATTGATGTGTTTGGATAATTGGAAGCCACACACTAGTATTACAGAGTTTAGCATAGTCAGAATCAACTCCATTTTTTTTTGGCAATATATGCTTAATTAGGTGATTTTTTTTTGAACAAGTATGCTATGCAGTTTGCTTATCGCAGCTTTTTTCTTTCTTTCTTAATATGGCGCATTGCCATGTAATTCTTTTGTAGTTGAGATGGACATTATCCTCTTAATTAGATATAGTTGGCCTGTTTGATACTAGAAATCAGTTTTACTTAAAAAACGAATGTACTCATAGGAGGTCAAAATGAAGCCAGTTTGATATTTTATTCTGCGACTTGCTCATGTCATTTATTTAATCCAATTACATTGATATATGCTCACAAGGTAATTTTGCTGGTGACCACACTACTAATCTTCAAGCCGATTCCTGCTTTAGTATGTTTTGGAGTTCTGCTGCAGTGGTTCTCACATGATATTCCAAATGAGGTAATCATAAGAGATTTCTTGTAGTCTATCACAGTACACCTGCCATAGTTTCTGTGGAGGTATAATAGAGTTGAGTCTTGCTATATATATGATGAAGGAATTGAGAACTGTCCCACCCTAATTTATTCTATCTTATCATTTAGACTTCCACGTTAGTTGCAATTCAACGTCGTCATATATTTGTTGACATATAAATCATTTCCCAGTGGAGTTTTTTTTTCCATCCCAGATTGGATATAAAGGAGTTATGTTGCGGTCAAATAGCGCTAATCTGATTAGTTTGATAGTCCATGATATCCTTCCGAAATTGCAAATTTCAGATTTTGTTTAATGGGCTTTCTGTACTTTGTGGAACAGGTGCCCAAGAGCGCAAAGCAGGTCGACTGAGCAGCGAACTCTTAGTTCATTGTACACAAAGCTCAACCCTCACCTATATACATATATGCATATACTTCCGACGAATTGAGTCAATGAGTAATCACCAAGTAAGACTGTATAAATTAGAGCATGATGGATATGTATTAGTACAAGTAGTATGATCTATATGTGCCAATGTATCTTTTATATTTGTTTCTGGTTATGGAGCAATTACCTACCTACCCTGTAAAATAGTGTTTCATAATGTACTTCATGTCATATCTTTTATTCTTTCTATACATTCTTGCTAGCCTTATTTCTGTTTCAATTCCTCTTAATAAAAAAGAAGTATTTTACATGATAAAATGTGATTATTTTATTCTGAATACTTCCAGGCCAAGGCATAATTACTTCCTGGTTGATCTATTGAACATGTATCAAAAGATTTGACATTGAAGTAATTATGTACAAGGACTTGGTTGCTCTGATTTAATTGAAAAACTTTGACCAACTTTCCAGCTGAATGGTTTGTCCTCATTTGGCTGTATCACTATCTATTGCATATATATATATATTGTGTTCTGCTAATGGTGAAAGAGTGAGAGGGAGGGAGGGAGGGAGGGAGGGAGGGAGGGAGGGGTGGTAGCTAGTATAATAATGAAATGAAGAGATCTCTCTACTTTTTGTGGTTTGGGACAAGATAATTGCAATTTAAGGAATTATAATGGCATCACTAGACCAAAAGAAACCCTAGAAGGTGGTAGTTTGCTTCTTCCAACCAAATGAACAAGAACATAAAAAAAGGGGGGGCGGTACTTTTCACATCCCAACAGTTTTCCTTGGAAAATTCCAAGTGGACTAACTAAGAAATACTTTTCTTCTTCTTTATTTTGTTATTTGTTTTTAACAAATACATCTATTTAGCCACATCCCTCAATTAGGTCGGTGAAAAGAGACGAAAATTATGGATGAGTTTTGAACATACTATTTTCCATTTTGATCAAGGGTATGTCCGTATGTATAAAGTCATATCCTCCATACAAAAATTAAAAAAAATTATTAATAATAATAAGAAAAAATTGTGAAAATGAAAGTGACAAAATCATCATGTCAATAAACACATCTACTGGCAGGAAGAAACACTGTTTTAAGACTAGCTAGAAAAGCAGAAAGAAAAACATAAACCAACCAAAGTTCTAACAATTCTTCAAAATTGAAGAATCTACTATATCCATATAACATATCCAACAAAATATACAGCCATAACCTCCTTTTTACTACTTGCTTCAACCTTAAAATGTTTTGAACTTGAGGAAACCCAAAATCTTGAAATCATGACAATTTTGGTTCTTTAGGATGCAACCATTTTATGACCATATTTTACTCCTAAGATTCGGGGGAGAAGATAGTGGGGGAAGAAGAGTCTTTCCAAGTCCCAATTGTGCATATCGACTAGCTCCCAACGAACCCCGTCATCCATTTCAGCTTGAATAAACGGATACTTCGAGTTCCACCCTTTCTTAAAAGCTAAATTGGATCCTTTTGTTACAAGATGGCCATCTCGTCCAAAGGCTGCAATAGCGGGGAGGACAGGAGGAAATTCAAACACCTTTCTTGACAAGGAAACGGCAAATTGCGGGACAAAAGAGTGGACCAACCACGGCATTTCTCGGATGCTACTAGGGAAGGAAGTCGTGGATTCATCGCAGTCCAATGAGATGTAAATAATCTCGAAGTCGTCATCTGTCCCCCCCCCCTTCTTTTCAAGATACATTCTCCTCAATTCAGGCAAAAAAGATCCAGAACCATAGCAAGCATGTGTTGCAAACAATAAAAGGACGAGTTCCCCGAGAGCTTAGATATAATAGTAACATCCTACAAGAGAGATTGAAATTTTCAAAAACAAAGTTCACCATTTAGAGGTTGCAGACACAAAATGATACAAAATCAATATCACAGCACTAGGCCTCATCATAAACAAACATACCTTGGTGGAGGTAGATCCTCCTCTAGGTAAAGGAGCAGAGGGTGATAAAAGTTTGCCCAACATAAGTTCTTTCTGTTGTCTGCTCTTTGCTATCATGGCGGCTTTTTCTAGGGTAAAAGGATATGCATCATTTCCGAACTCCTCCAAGATATTAAAAGCAAAGTAACTAACAGATTGATACTTATCAGGGTCAAGAATAATAAAATAACCTGATTCTGGATCGTCCCGATGATGAAACCGTCCAAACCCAACAAGGTTGAAAAGCTGGCACAACCTTCTACCATCAAAGGGTAGTGAGTACCAAGGCATAGTACATCCAAACTCCTTTTCAAATTCAGCCTTGGCCAGTGAAAGATTTATAGATCCTTCGTTGATAAACACAATCTCAAAGGCATTACGCCGCTCACCTTCTAATGAATTCCACAATTTCAAAAGTTTCCTAGCCCGATGAAAGCCCTGCTTGCCTAAATTGAAAAAGAACAAGCCCACATGCTTACCTTCAAGTATGCAGGTATTTCTCTGCAAACAAAAGCGGAATACAAGAAACAATTACAAATGAGGATAACCCCAACAGATATTGGAATGACTTAGAATTCAAGCACAAACACATTGTATGAAAAAGAAATTCCTTGTCAACCTAGCAAATAATATTGACTTGCCTGATCCCCTTTAGTATCGATTAGATAGTTACCCAAAAGATCAGTTAAGGAGAGTTTTTGTACTTTATAGACGGCTGGTGTAGGGAAAGCCTTCAGCTCCAAAGTCGCGGAAGGCAAATTCAGCATTTTCAAGCAAGATCGTGCCGTCTAGGCCAAAAAGAACAGTTTTTACAAATGGCGAGTACGGAATAGAAAACTTTCTTTTAATGAAATCCCTGGCTTCTTGATCATCATGTCATGTGCCATGGCATGTAAGAAAATGAATCCTGGAAAGCATCCTTTTCGGTGCCTCATGCAACGAAAACAACCTCAAAGTCTCCTTGGGTAATGGGAGATTTGTATATTTCTTCCAAGTCCGCATTAAGAAACGAATTGGTTTGATGAGGCTTAAGCCCATCTTTGGGCAACCACCAAAAGTAGAAAAGAATATATTTGTCCTTGAGTCGATTAATATTTACCTTAAAAAAACAGGGAGAAAAAAAGTGAGATAAGAAAATTTGAATAAGTTAGGTAGAGAAGTAAGTGGGGTAGCATGGAAAGGTGAGTGCATGTTAGTGAGTTTTGTGGCCTGGAAGGACAAGGTAGGCTTGTGTGATGGTGTGTACATGGATGCAGATACTTCAGCTAGCAATGAACTACAAAAGGAAGCTGGTTATGAAACTGAGCAAGTAAGATAATCCATGGGTAAAACATGGATATTATAGAAAGAGCAACATGGCCAGGGGCAACTGCAACTCAGTAAGTGAGCAACTTCAATGAACATTGGTAATTAATACTGAGGTCTACAACATACATTTCCACATTCCTCGTAGACTTCCATTGCAATTGGCAAGCATATAAAAGTGGATTAATTATGCAAACAACTAGCACTAGTAAGAATAATAGTAGTAGTAGTTTAATAATGTTAGTCAAAGATAAATCATCAATTTGTACCTGTTGGGCCATGACACTTTTCATTATCGGACCGGACCAAATGGGTTCTTCCCTTGGATTATGTTACTTTTGTCTTGTTGGGCCAAATGATTTGGGCCCAATCATTTGATTACGATTAGTTGGTTATTTCGGCTGGATTCGGTCAGTCTGAACCATTTTTATTGTATTGGGCCAAATCCTTGGATCGATCCATTACACAAATTACCACTTAACCCATCTTTGACCTATAATCATTACATAAAATAGCAGTTAACTGTTATCTGCCACCTTTTTGCATGGTATTAATGAGGATGAGACTCAGATGACCGGCGGTGGCAAACAGTAGTAGCAGGTAGGGAGGTGAGCTACTTGCTTTCGGCTGAAATGACCGGGATTGGGGGGGAGATGTCAGGAGATAGTGGGTGGCACGGTAAACCGAGTCTGAGGTACGTATGGGGCAAGGATCACACAAGAAAGGTAAGTAACAAAACATTACAACACATAATCAGAGGATTATTCTCTCTCAAGCACTAGACATTATTTTTCCTCCATTGTTAACCTTGTGATCGCCGATACTGACTCTCAAGTCGGAGCTATCCCCCGACGGTCAAGCCGTCAAGCTTTTGGTGTTGACTTGTTGAACTGTGCAGGATATCGGACGCGTCTTGGTGATTGAGACGTGGGGAAAGATCTTGGCGTTAACATTGGCGCTAGAAGGAGGGCTGAGTTCTAGTGTCCTGAGTATTTTTCAATCACAGGCTGTGTTTGTTCTACGTCAGTATTCATGGTGAAGAGTAAAACACCTACACCCGAAGGGCAGCCTATGGCTGTCAGTGAATCGGCACCACGAGTGTCTGTCAAGGATCGTTTGGGACTTGCAATAAGTGTTCACGCCATCACAGCGTCCAAACGTTCACATGAAGATTCTCGGCCGAAGGCGGTAGGCAAAGCTAAGCGTAAGCTAGTTTTCACGGCAGAGAAAGCGTCTGGCCATGGTCGGAAACGAGTAGAAGGCACCTCGCCTAGAACTCGATACCGAGATGACCAAGACGAAAAGGCCTCACCAAGTACCTCTAAGTTTAAATATATTTCTATTTTTGGTACCCATAATTAAATGGGTCTTGCTATGTTAGTTTTCTAAATTCATGTTCCTCTTATATTGTGATAATCATCATATTTATCACCAACAACATATTCATCATAAAACTAGTTTTAGATAATATATTTTGATATGCATGAGGGTGAGTGTGTGTAAGATTTGACATTTAATAACACGCTCTTTATCTTTAATGGCTTCATCATTTGTTGGGTCATGTTCACAATGTTTAAGTGTTCACAGAGTGAGAATCAACTCTACGATTTAGGAGTATCTAGTTGATTCATGGAGGTGATCAGTTTCTACACATCATCAAGATACTCTTTTAGAACTGATCATACTCTGTGTGTTATCAATCACTTAGAACAAGGATTTGTACATACGTACTAACCCACCAGCAAATATTACTTCACATAGAATTAATTTGGCATGTGATGTTCTTATGCCCCATTTCAGATTTCCTTCAAGGATTCATCTTCAACCTAAAACTTGGATGGATTGAAAGTTTATAGACATTTGAGTTTCCATCCTCAGGGTACTTTCTCTCTTCACCTTTTAAGGTAGATTATGACTTCTTGACAGAATACTGTTATGGTTCATAAGAAGGTGCATTTATAATGTACACATGTATAATAGTGAGGAACCGTACCTTTTTACTATCAGTCTCTTAACAGTCATTTATCTTAGGTATACTGAGTTTAGGCATTGATGTGCATAGCTTCACATTTTCTCCTGACAGCTTGTTGCTCTTGTTGGCTTTTAATCAATCAGTCGTGGTCTTGCAGATACAAGCTAGGAGAATCTCAGCATCTTTAGTTCTTTGACATCTTTCAGTTCACAAAGTTTGCACCCAGCTGCTGGTTGGCCAGACACACATTAGAGAAGATCTTCTTTCTTCTCTGGATAAGCATTTCTTAGCATGTATGGCCTTTTCATCTTTCAGGCTGGAGGATGCTTTACTCTTTGTCGTTGATGTCTCTTGAGCTTTCTCGTCTGGTCTTCAGACTACAAGATTGACTGCGGGCAGGGATTGGTCTTGTTGATGTAGCAATCGAGAACATGGGCCAATCTGAGAAGCTTCAGATGTATATACACATTTGACCTATACACAGTATTTCCAACGTGTGAGCTCATCTGCATATAACAAGTTACTTATTACTAAACTAAGTTTAGAACAATATTTGTTCCTGGGATCAGACTCAAAGCGATTAGCTTTTGAATATAGCATGAGAACCTGCTTTGATACCAATTGTTAGTTCTCAGTAGGCACAATAGATCTAGAAGGGGGGTTGAATAGATCCTTTTTAATTCAAATACTTTTCTGATTTATTTTGTATTGCTCATAAGTTAGCATATGACAAACATAATAATCTTTCAAGCACATCGGAATAAGTAAAAGATCCTCTTCATTGATATATTCATAATCATACATACATTGTTCGTAGAGTTAGTTCGGTTGTAAGCAGTTAGAACATACATAACAGTTATTAGAGTTATAGTACATAATGTAAATGACATAATGTAAAAGACACAAGGGGTTTTAAGTGGTTCAGAGACTCAAGCTCCTAATCCATTCTTCTACTTTCAACTAGCAGGATTTCCACTAAGGAAGGGCAGCACCCTGAATCACTAAGATTCCTTCAAGGCCAGCAGCCTTGGGACTTCAGTTCACTAAGAACTATTCAAGGCCAGCAGCCTTGGAACTCCTTTAGTTCCCTAGGAACTCTTCAAGCCCAGCAGGCTTAGAACTTCATTCAGTCCCTCCAGACAAGGACCCCTCAGGCCCTGGCTTCTGTTGAGTTGTTTGTTTGTTTGTTGGAGTTTGTGCTGAGCTGCTAAGATGTCTTCATGCTCTGAATATTTTCTGTACTTAGCAGCTTGGCGTGATCATCCTTGAAGTGCAGTTGAGTGTTGCTGATTCTCAGCTTCTTCAGTTACTCAACCACTTTGGATGACCCCTTGATGACTACCTTGAAGATCGTTCCTCTTGATACACGATGGCTGCACATGATAGGTTTCTAAGATGACTGTAAGCTCTTCTGCTAGGTACTTAGAAACTTTCTCATGCTTACCACCATGATGATGTTTGTGATCTCCCTTCTTGATACTTGATGTCTTCTCATGATGGACTTGCTAAGATGACTATGAGCTCTTCTCTATGGTACTTAGAGTCTTCCCATGATGGACACCAAGATGACATGATGCTCTTCTTTCTTTCGACAGTTCAGAACACTCTTCAAGTAGTAGAACTCTCACTTCTACTTCTTTCTTTGTCTGACTCTGAGTGTTCTTGGTGGATCGTAGAGTGAGCCTTCAGACTCACTATTTTACATGGTTTAGAACAGTCCACCGTTACTGTGACGCCCCCAAAATAGGTCCATTCCATCCAACCCATTCTGAGTCGTCAATTACATGGTACAGAAATAACTACAACTTTATTATTACATTACAACATACAAACTGTGAGTTTAAATACAGATATTGACATCTAGACAATATCCACATACAAATAAATCCCCATCATAATTATTGATACATTATTTTACAAAAAATGGTGAGGACTACTAAACAACTCTCTCTAGAACCATCATTACATCCCCCGACTCGTACTCGCTACATTCTCGTCTCCTGAGAAGAAAAATAGAACAACAAGAAAAAGGGTGAGCTCAACTAGCCCAGTAAAGAATATTATGACTAAGATAATATACAACAAATTATCGTTAGTCTTCAACAGGGAAAAATCTAATAGAATACAATAGACAACCAGTTTTAAATCAACAACTGCAGCGGAAACAATAATTCATTAGAAGAGTTAAGTAGAGAATGCAAACTACTATCTTCTATATATGAATTTAAAAGTTCATTGTCGATATTTTATCCCTGTAACATCAATCAATATATATCTGGAATCAAATATTCATCTTTGCACTACAGGCCAAAGATATTCATCAGTCGGTCATGTTCATCTAAACACCTGTTCATCTTTGCACTACAGGCCAAAGATATTCATCAGTCGGTCATGTTCATCTCAACACCTGTTCATCTTTTCACTACGGGCCAAAGATATTCAATAATATCATCATTTAGGACTGAGGATGATGAAAAACATTTTAAAGAAAACGAATCCAGTGAAACAAAAGAACAAACATTAAGGATTCGTACTTTAAACAATTCTCATTCAAAAATACTTCATAAATAACCAGAGTGGGGTAAAATTCAAGAATGATCAAAACATGGATACAATCAAAGCTGGTATCCATAGTAGATATTTTGGACAAAAAGAAGAAATTTCATTTTTCGGTGAATAGTGTCGTATTCGTGAATAGTGCCGTATACGTGAATAGTAACTCCGACACCAAAAGATAGAAATTTCATAAAAAACATCTTCATGCTTCGTGAATAGTACTCATGAATAGTAACTCGTGAATAGTAACTCATGAATAGTAACTCGTGAATAGTAACTCAAGAATAGTAACCCCGACATGAAAAAGTTCTAAATTTGATAAAAAGCTCCAACCAATATTTCAACATAATGATATTGAAGAAATAATATCATTTTAGAAGAAAATAACATCCCTTACCTCGAAAGACAGTACTTCTAGTTGAAACACCGGATATAGGCTATGATTTGAACTTGCACCGTATAGCAATACTCAAAGTATACTCAAAATACTCACAAGAATACGCTCGATAATATATAGAGAGAAAACTTCAGTTTCTGGTGTGATTTTCAATTCTAACCTAAGCACCCTATTTATAGGAAATTGCTTAAAACACCAAAGCAGAAAATTTAATATAATATTAATATATTTAATAAATTCTCTACGCCCATCTAGACAATCTGATCTCAGCCATCAACACATGCTAAATGAGGGAACCAAATGAAAAAAACGTTTTTGTAAATAAAAATATTTTAAACTTCCAAAAATCAATTATTTCGGAGCTTCGGAACTTCAATAATTCATAATAAATAGCCCTTTTGCCAGAAAAATCGAATCTCGTGAGTTTTTATAGGAAATTCCATTATCTACAACTTTGCAGAAGGAAGTTTTTCCAAATTCCAAACAGAAATTGACCGAAATCCACAAACGGGCGATTTTACAGGTTATAATCAAATTTTCAGTCAAGAAATAGGTCTACCGACACACAAAATATGTTTTTAATATTTATTGCAACAAAAATACTCTTTCTCCTCATAAACTCATATATCCCACATTCATTGTAAAAATATCACCATTATTATATTATTAAAAATATAATAATATATTTAAATGAATTATTTTATCAGAAAAAGATAAAATATTAATTTTCAACAATTGTCACATTAAAAATTTTCTCTATCTATATAAACATAAAATCAGTATTGTTCTTATCATATAAATTAATAATTAATTATTCACAAATAATATTACAGAATCGCAATACTGACAACCAGGCCGTTCCCAGGATAGAGGGTGTTTTCCAATAAAGATTTCTCCTTACTGGCGCGCAATTAGGTGACCAAACCTCTCCTTAGACAGAACTTTCTAGACATTGCCAATAATGTTATCTAATAATATTATTCAGATAATATGAATTATTGCTTCGATAATGAAAAATATTGTGTAGTGACAATTATTGAAACAACAGTAATATAAAATATCAATGCAGCAATTATTGAATCAATAACATAAAATACTGAACAGTAATTACTGTAACAATTATTGAGTAGTGCCTTCTTACGTAAGAATCAATAATTGGTGCAATACCGTGTGCTACTGTGCAACAACGCGTATTACTGTGTTTTAACCACCGGGTATTCCAACAGTATTAACGGTAACAACTACGCCATTTTTAATAAACAACTTATACTTGTCGTTTTCTTCATCCAATCGCTTTCTGTTATGGGGCCCACAAAAGACTGCGCCGTCGTACGAATATTCCCCGACAGCAAGAATATTCCACGACCAAACGAATATTCCCCGACAACAATGAATATTTTATAACCACCTGCTTATTTAAAATATTTGCGCATTTTACCCATAACTAACCACATTAATCAAATTCACCCTTACTATTTCAAAAAATAAATAAAGGAAATTCCTTTTTATTTAAAAATTTTCGGGGTCTTACAGTTACTCCAAACTCGGCAACTCCAGCAAACTTTGATCTTTGAAGCTCTAGCTGATTTATACTCCTTCCCAATTCTTCCGTTGGAAAGTAGCCGTTTAAAGCTATTCAAATGTCTTCATAGATCTCGAGTTGACAGAGGTAGATTGCTGATGTGACAAGTCATACTTTCTCTGACATTGCAGTCTACTATTTCACCTACCCATCAGAGATGTCACTTTAATGTCTTGGGCAGGTCTAAGACTTTATTTCCTTCTTTTGATTTCTCGATCAGAGGTTGTCCTTTTGCATCGATGCTCTCAATAAGCTTTTGTCCGAATACCATCCTTCAGATTGAACCGTTGACAATGCTTCAATCTTCAGATGTTCGAACTCTACAATTCTGAAGTTAGTTACTGAAGTCTTCTTCTGATATCCTTGTGGAAGACTTCACCTCGAATGGCTTCACAACTCAATCTTGATGATGATTGGGTTGGTGCTTAGATCTTCTGTTAGCTTGCATGCCATTCGTTGAGTGCTCTCTGGTTTCCTTCAGGTGAACTATATCTTTGCAGTACCAACCAGAGGCTTCATTCCTTTGGATATTCTGGGAGTGCTCATTAGTTGAGAATCATATTTGCTCTACAATTCTGCATTCTACGATTCAGCTTCGGCTGTGCAGACACTACGACTTCGGGATAAGATCTTGACACTCTACGATTTCTGTCTTTGTGCTCGATGTCTTCATCTGATATTGCTCGACTACAATCTCTGCATGTAATCAATAGACTCTACGAACTCAGAGTGTGATCTACGATCCTTGACTTGGCTTGGGCATCAGTAGACTCTACGACTATGAGTGTAGCCTACGTTTCTGACTTGGCTTCGGTAGAGGTTCGGTCGGCTCGTAGGCAGACTGTCTCTACGATTCTGAACATGACTTCCTCAGTAGACTTCGGCTCTGAGGAAGTCCTATTCGAAACACTACGATCCTTCCTCGTTTCTCTTGGCAGTCTACGAACTCCGAGATCTACTATCTTGCAGACTACGATTCTACCTCGACAGCTCTCGAGTCCTCCTTGACTCTCTTGGCAGACTACGATTTCTGGTGCAGTGCTCGACGATCAGACAAGTCTATCTATTACATCACAAGATCAACCTAACATGCTTGATCTTTCTATATTTATAGTCCTTGTACATTATTTCTTTTTAAGGACTTTACAAAGCTGTTTTGCTTATATAGGATCAACCTAACATACTTGATCAATTCATTCTAAGTCATTATACACATGTTTCTATTATCTATCAAAGGATTTTAAAGCTTTTCTTAATGCAAGCATACTTGCATATTCATTCATATATATATATATATATATATATATATATATATATATATATATCATAATCAAATTATATATAAATAGGAATAACATTCACATGTTTATTCCTGACAATTTTTATTTATTTATTTAATCTATATGTTATAAAGAACATATAGGGTATATGAAAATTGTGAAGAGAGACTTTTAAGTTAAAAAGGCTCTAATTAAGAATGTTATGAGACATTATGAATAACGAAATTCTTTATTCATTATGAAAAGAAAGTAATATGTGGAATTAACTAATTAATTTTATGTGATGCGGTAAATAAATGTATTATTAAATGTATACATTTATTTATTAAGAATGAAAAGGAAAGCTAACATGGCTTAATTTAGAAATATTCTTGACATAAAACTACCTATGTGATTAATTAAATAATTATATTATAATATAATTAATTTCATTTAAAAGTGTTATTAAGTGACAAATAAGGATAATGGTGTGTTACCATGGGTATTTAAATTACATGGGACCATTATTTTAATGATGGGTGTATTAATTACTTTTGCTAACCAAATAAAGATGGTAGATAAATCCATATGCATTGGAAGGTAAGAAGTCCATAATAAAATTATTGTACCACATTAAATTAGCTATGTATAATTGTAAATATGCTACCTTGATTTTGGTGTTATGGACTCTTGCTTATTTAAGGAGGGTGTATTCAATTAAGATTTTTAAAGACTTTTAAAGGTTAGTTGTATTCAATCAAGACATTTAAAGAGTTTATAAAAGTTTACTAGTATTCAATTACAACTTTTGTAATATATTTAAAAGTTATGTGGTATTCAATTAAGACTTTTATAAAGTCTATAAAAGTATTTTGGTATTCAAAAAGTCATAGATTTTTCTGATTTCTATTAAATGGTAGAGTTTGGTCGACTTTAGAATAAAAGTTATAACCATCAACCCATATCCAAAGTCTGACCTCATCTCTAAAGACTTCTAAATATTAAACACAAAGGTAAAAATTCAAATCGCCAATAAAGAAATTGCCAGAGAGATTTTATGAAAAATTCAAAAGTCGCAAAACTATTTGTTAAATTTTTAACTTAAAATAAATATAAATTAATCTAATTTTAGAAAATATCATTATTAAATTATAAATCGTTTATATTTTTTTTACTAAATTTATTAAAAATTAAATAAATTACACAAACTTTTATTATAGAAATATCTCGTTATGACTTTGAAAAATTAAACAGTTAATTTTGATTTTTAATATTATATTATATATATTTTATATTATATAGATATAGTATATGATATATACGAATTTTGATAAATCCTAAAACTCGTCAAAATTAAAAAAATTAGTTAAAAGATGACAACTAGGGGTGTTCAATTCATTCGGTTTTTTGATTTTTCAGATCGGACCGAATCGGTCGGTTCGGTACAAAAATAATTGGTTCGATTTCGGTAAAAAAAATTGGTATATACCGGTTTTTCAGTACCGATTTCAGTATCGAGTTTTTATGGTTCGGTAATACCGAACCGTACCGGTATATGCCAGTTTTTCAATTTCTTTTTTATTATTAATAATTAATTAATAATAATAATAAAATAATGATTATAATAAAAAATAATAATAATTAATAATAATATTAATAATTTTCTATAACTTATTAACGGTCAATTTTGGTTCACTAACAACTATTAACAATTTTAAGAAAAATAAACTCTGGTAATTTTATATGTGGCTTACCGACGACTAAAAATCTCTCTGGTAAATTTTCTATAACTTGGTAGAAATTTACTGTATAAAGTTTTGCGACTTTTAATCATATATATTTTTGTTGTCATATTATTTTGTGAAAAACAGAGTTTGGTACTCTTACAAAAAAAAACGTACATATATATAGTTCAATAAAAATTGAACTTAATTTTTGTTTTGTGCCTGTAGCTTCTAAAGTTTTATTCGTATTCGAGTATCCAAATTTATCATGAAATGAGTAGAATAATATGAATGCTTTCAACATATATAAAATCTCATGCCACAATAATTTAATGAAATAATGAGATTTCCTCTAGTTCATAAAAAAAGAGGGAGAGGCTATACACATGCCAATTAACAATAATATAAGCTGCAAAATATATTAGAAGTATATAAAAATCTATTAAAATCTTTGTAAAAAGTCTATTAAAGTCTGTCACTTATTCCATGTGAAAAGTATTTAAAAGTCACTAAAATTCACAAAAATCTTAATTGAATACTTCCCCTAAGAGAACTGTAGTAAGCCCAAATTAAATCTAGCCCCTGCTTTATTTCAAGATTAATCCGATAACCTCATTGAGAGTATAAGGGGACTATGCTAGCAGCCTGTTAACTTGCAAATCATTAAGTGCTATGAGTTATGGCATTTGAGCCAAAGCAAAACCATTTCAGCCAATTTTCCTTGTCCAAACCGGTAGCCCATTGAGGGAAAATAAAGAGCTGAGTTTTGGTATGCAACCAAGTTAGTTAGCTAGTTAGCTAGTTAGTAGTTTAGTTAGTAACTAAAAGAAGTAGCAGTTGGCTGCTAGGGGGCTAATACTCTGCAAGGGCCAAATAGAGTTGTGTCAGAGGCTGAGTAGGAGTCAAGTAGCTTAAGCTGGAAGAAGGGGATAAACCTCGTAGGGATTAAGTAGCAGTAATGATGATGGAGTAGCAATAGGCCAAGTAGACTGATTGAGAGAGAGGGAAGAATGTAATATCCGATAAAAAAAATATAATAATGATAATAATAAATAATGTAAATAGAATTTAAATCTATATTTTAAAAAATTGAAAATCTGACTAGCTGATTAATCCTCTAGTCGCTAGTCGGTAGCCAACCGACTAGCAACTTTTAGAACACTGGCCTAAAGTGCCTTGTGTGTGTGCACTGTTTTGGTGTCAGATATTAGACTGACTATGCAAGGTTATTAAGGTTTATGGTGATAAGTTTTAATGATGTGTGAAGTTTATTTGAATGCCTAGAAGTCCTTAGTCTTGTTATGGAACTGGTTGATATTTAATAGGCAAAACTGTGCTTAAAATCCAAATTTGGGGACTGTTTTGGTCAAGTTCAGTACCTGAACTTATGAGTCAGTAAAGAGACCATGAAATGTCCATAAGGGGTATTTAAAAGGTGTTCCTTAATTTAGTTAAGGTCTATGTTATGTGTGGTTCAAATTCATATCTAAAAACCAATGAAAGTATGCTTTAAAATAGAAATTAGCACCTAAGTGAAGAACCACCATACCTGGACCATATAGGCAAGTTTCAATAGTTATAATATGGCATAAGTAAGCTACACAAGTTAAAGAAACCAAGCCTAAGCTGTTTTGAGCATTAGACTTGTGAAAAATCACATTTTAAGCCCAAAAGTGGACTGGTTTGTGTAATTTTTAATACCTGAACTTAAAGGACTGTAATAAACTCATATAAAGATGCTAATGCATGCTTATAATGGTTACCAATCATTGCCATGACCAAAGCTAGTAAGAGACCAAGTTTTTTTAAGCCTAAAGTGAGCTTAAATAGGTCAAAGTTGGCTAGATGATTAAAAAAAGTGTGGTGATGCTAAAAGTGTCATTAACTAACTAAAATACACACGTCTAGACTATCCAAGTAGCCAAAACTGGAGAAAAATGATAGTGTTAAAAACAGTTTTTGCAAAACCAGTTTGAGGAACTGTTTTGAGAAGCTTAAATGAAATGAATAAGAAACATAAACCTTGATTAAAATACCTTGAAGTATGATCTAGAAGCAGGGCCAAGTGGTTGAGCCAATAGCTTAACCAAGAAATTCATAAAAATCACCAAACAAGCTAAGAAAATCATGCAAATTGCAGTTTTCTGCAGATTTTTATGGAAATTTGAGATTTTTCCATTTTGCTTAAAGATCAGTTTTAACATCTTAAGCAAGTGAGTTAAAAGTATATTAGACCATTCCAAGTGTTGGAATGCTAATTTATAGAAGAGAATGAGAAATTAGTATGTAAAAGCTTGAAAATGCTAGGTTTAGAGGGTCAAAACCATATCTATGCATAGCAAGGTCAGGGGAATGCTAAAACTAGTCTTAACTAGTAGTAAAAGTGTTGGAATGAGCCCAAGTGGCCAGAAATGAGTTTGGAAAGAATTGATCAAAGTTAAGAATACTAAAAACTGTGGTGAGCAGCCTTGTTTGGGCATCCGTTTGAGGAAGCTTAAGTTGCTTTCTTAATGACCTAAACCTGTAGAAAAATACTTTGATATATGTTCTATAAGCATGTCCAGATCTCCAAGATAAAAGCCTATTACAAAAATTTATAAAAATTCCCAAAGTAGCATAGAAAATCACTGAAACTGCAGAAACCATGAAATTTTCAAAGTCTGAAACTGCTGTGTATGGGCTGTTTCAGGCCACTGTTTCGAAGCCTTTACAAACTCTTTTCATGAATGTTATATTTTCTAAAAATACTACGTAGTATGAGGTAGAACATATCCGAAAATGGCTTTAATCTGATGTATAACGAGTGAGATAAAAATTCGTAAAACTAGCCCGAAAATCACAAAATCTGAAATTTCCAGATTTTGTTCTACAGTCTGGGCAGTGTCTGGGCTGTCTGGGCAATGGTTGTGCTGTTTTTGGCACGCCAAGCCATTTTGGTTCGTCGAGTCAATTTTTGGGCGTCATGTAATTTTTTTTATATGTTGCACAGTTTTTCGTGTAGAGTCCAAATATGTAATCGTTGCGTAACACTTTTTGGACAACCCAAAAAGTGTGAGTGAACTAGGAAGGAAATTTTTATTATTTTGTTAACTGGGATAGACACATTACAAGATTAATGTAAGGTACTATTAAGTGAATGGTTACAAAGTGATGAACAAATGCTTTGCGCATAATCTAAGTCCAAGGAACCTAGATGAGAAATTTTTAACCAAATATGGTATGTTGTAATGGTGTGATACACACACAGTACGTAAACTACAAGTGCGATAAGCTAGCACATGTGATGATAAAAAGGGAAATAAAATCGAACTATATAAATAATGAAGTTGAATATCTATATTATTAGATATAAAGAGGATACACGGAAGATAATAAGTTAAGATAAGGTTTTAAAGTAAGATCACACTAATAGTCAAATTTTGACTGATAATGTGTTTTGTTATCAATCCCACATATAATGTAAGTTGTGCAAGGAACGCAAAAGTTGGTGTAATGGTAAAACTCCGGTACAT
The DNA here is from genome assembly GCA_020205505.1 of Panax japonicus. Taxonomy (NCBI): domain Eukaryota; kingdom Viridiplantae; phylum Streptophyta; class Magnoliopsida; order Apiales; family Araliaceae; genus Panax; species Panax japonicus. The sequence continues at coordinate 76,030,488 of CM035096.1, read as the reverse complement.
CCAAGTTTTTCAGAACTTGCTCCTATGTGTAAAAAGTTATGTGCTAATGCGATGTTATGCTATAATATGTTATAAACTGTTGTTTTTAGCTGTTATATTCGGACGAATTGTTCTTCTTGAACTTATACTGTGAAATGAAAAGCATGATAGAATGAATCATGACTGGTATGTGGAACATGTATCGCATATGAATTATATGATGTATGTTCTAAATATCAAGTATGCATATAACTGTGATACATGGATATCCTGTAAAGAACGTATGAAAAACATGAACTATGTGTTATGTGCTAACTGTTAAACTTGCAGAGCCGTCGTGCTCACTCTTGCTTAAATAAATGTTTTCAGCTATGTGCGAGATATCTGAGTTTCCGATAAAGACTAAGGAACAGTACTATTAAGTGAATGGTTACAAAGTGATGAACAAATGCTTTGCGCACAATCTAAGTCCAAGGAACCTAGATGAGAAATATTTAACCAAATATGGTATGTTGTAATGGTGTGATACACACACAGTATGTAAACTACAAGTGCGATAAGCTAGCACATGTGGTGATAAAAAGGGAAATAAAATCGAACTATATAAATAATGAAGTTGAATGTCTATATTATTAGATATAAAGAGGATACACGGAAGATAATAAGTTAAGATAAGGTTTTAAAGTAAGATCACACTAATAGTCAAATTTTGACTGATAATGTGTTTTGTTATCAATCCCACATATAATGTAAGTTGTGCAAGGAACGCAAAAGTTGGTGTAATGGTAAAACTCCGGTACATCCAAGTTTTTCAGAACTTGCTCCTATGTGTAAAAAGTTATGTGCTAATGCGATGTTATGCTATAATATGTTATAAACTGTTGTTTTTAGCTGTTATATTCGGACGAATTGTTCTTCTTGAACTTATACTGTGAAATGAAAAGCATGATAGAATGAATCATGACTGGTATGTGAAACATGTATCGCATATGAATTATATGATGTATGTTCTAAATATCAAGTATGCATATAACTGTGATACATGGATATCCTGTAAAGAACGTATGAAAAACATGAACTATGTGTTATGTGCTAATTGTTAAACTTGCAGAGCCGTCGTGCTCACTCTTGCTTAAATAAATGTTTTCAGCTATGTGCGAGATATCTGAGTTTCCGATAAAGACTAGGGAACAGGAAATGCTTGTTGAATATCACAAGATTAACAATTGTCCTGGTAAACACTTTTTGGGGGTAAACAGTGTCACCAAATGGATAGGCTGTAATGAAATGCTAAGATAAAATTTAAAGCAGATAGGTACCGGTATAGTGTGCTGATCATTTATGTATATGAGTGACAGATTGGTACAAATCATTAATGTAATAAAATAGATCATTATGTATATGATCTTGAGTTGTAACTAATGTATAAAGATTGCGATTCTGGAATAAGAGTAAAGTTGTAAGTTTTAATCAAACATATTGTTTGTATTTATTCAAAAGTTAATTATCTGAGGAAATATTGTAATAATTATAATTATTTATTGTGGTTAAGTTAAATATAGTTGGTTAGAACTCATGGACCCGCATTTGGGGGCGTTACATCAAGTGTGTTTTGCAAGCCTCAAACTAAAGAGCTTAAAACCTCTCTTCTTAGAGCCATTTCCACTGAACCTGAACCAACATGATGTTTGGTTAATAAAATCAAATATAATATATTTATTATATCCTTAAGGATTGTTGAAAATCTCCAATCTCATGGAGAAAAAAATTGGACCGAGTATTTGAAGTATCTCGGACAGATGTATATCTGTTTTTGGATCGGGGAAATAAGTTTTATTAAACACCTTAAAGAAACAATACAAAAATATTCAATAATAATGGTGAATCCAAAAGTTTTGGAGAAGGCCACTAAAGGAATACAAATCGCCAACAGTCTATGTAGAAATGCTACAACTGGGAACGTTTAGAAGAAACAGATTTGTACGTAACAGTCTATGTGCTGGGTATAGATAGAAGAGTACAAAAGGGAGAGGTCTGGAAATTGTTCAAGAATCATGGAGAAATCAACATCATCAAAATTTTGAATAAAAGAAACAAGGAAGAAAAAGGCTTTGCTTTTTTTAGATTCAGAAGTGAAGATGAAGCATATGTTATCAAAAAATTGAATGGTTATAGCGACTGAAGGAGGAGCTCTTGCAAGGTTACAGAAAAACGTATAAACAATTAATGGCCAAATAGAGGAAGCAATTAAATGAGAAAGTTGGCTCAAAGTGGAAAAATTGTATGTTTTTTGTTTCATGCAAGAGAAAAAGAAGAACTTGAAGTAATCTAGAATACTTTGATAATAAATTAGATGGAACAGGCCATCACGATAAGAAGTAACAGTCCAGTAGGGATGAAAACAGGGTATAATTGTAGTTTGAGGTTAAAGGATTACTTAAAAGTGCATGGTCAGAAGGGATATAGCACAGTAGTGGGGCTTGTGATTACAACACTCAAGTAATGGAGGATCTAGAGAGGGCAAGGATTATAGCGCACAGCAGTGGGGAGATTATTTAACTTGGTAATGAGCAATGAAAAATCTAGAGAGGGCAAGGAATACGGTGTGGTCGAAATTAACACCAACTTTGCGTCACAGGTCGTACTATAACTCTTATTACTACAAGATAAACAGTACATCATTTGATAACTCAAGTTAACAGTGAAGAGGACCCTTGGTTGGAAAATTCAAAATTGTCTGTAATTTCCAAAGTAATCAGATGGTGCTTGAAGCTGATACAGAGCAAGGATATATGAATGGAAAAGGGGTAATAGAGCCTCGCAATGCCTACCAAAGAAAAAAGATGTAATTGTGAGTGTGTCGATTGCGACAAAGGCTTGTTGAAGAAGAAAACATATTTCAGGCAAAAAATAGTGAAATATAAGGGGATCCTGGGATTGTCTAGCTGGTAAGGGATAAGTTTATGTACTATTAGTTTGTATAATTACAACACTCAATTCCGATGTTAGAGTTGAAAGACCATTCATAAACTTTGGCGTTGAGAGACTATTTTTTGTGCTATTAATTAGATATATAAATTAATAAATTATACTATTTAAAAAAATAAAATAAATTCTATGACTATAATAAATTCATAAAATTTGCTATAAACTCAAGGCTCATATTTTGAAAATGTAAAGAATTAAATTAAAACTATTAATTATTAATTTCACAATAAAAGTAAAAATTAGCACCATTAAAATAGAACAAAAAGAGAATAACAATATTTGCAGAATGTCATGAACCAAAACTCACAATTTTTTTATATAAAAAAAAACTAGCTCTAAGACCCCTTTTTTTTGTTATGCTATAAAAACTAACTTCAAAATCAGCAAGGGAGATCTCATTTCACCTCAATACTTCATCACCAATTTACCATAAACAGTACAAAATTTAACTTTCAAATCTCCTCATTCAAAATATTATTGTAGGATTCTCATCACTTAATCATCATAAACAATCTAAAAACCTTTACCTTTCAAATACCTCTTGATATTTTATTTTAGAATTCATAAAATTCATATATTTACTTACTGAACACTTACTCAGCTGAAAACTCAAATAGCATGCTGTGCTTGTATTTCTCACCAGGTTGAACAACAACAGAAGGAAAATTTGGTTGGTTAATAGCATTTGGGAATCCCTGTGTCTCCATACAAACCCCTGCATGTTTCCCATAGACTGCTTCACCTTTACCAACAACGCCGTTAACGTAGTTTGCGGTGTAGAACTGCATGCCGGGGGCATCGGTCCACAGGTTAAGAACCCTCGAGCTTGATGGATCTTTCAATTTCGCCGCGTGTTTCAAGCCCAACTTTTCATCCCCACTTCCAAGCACGTAGTTGTGATCATATCCTAAGCCAGGAACCTCGCTGATAGAACTACCAATCTTCTTCTCGGTGGTGAAATCGAATGCAGTGCCCTTAACTGGCATGATTTCTCCAGTTGGGATTGTGTTCTGATCTACAGGAGTGATGTGCGTTGCCCATATTTGAGCTGAATGATCGAGAATGTTGCCTGAGTTGTAGCCAGCCAGATTCCAGTAGGTGTGCTGAGCTAAACTGATTGGAGTGGGCTTATTTTCAGGAACTGCTACCATGTCAAGCCTCAGCGAAGTGCTTGAAGTTAGAGTGTATGTTGCAGCCACAGAAACATCTCCTGGGTACCCTGTTTCCAAGAGCAACAGAAAAATTAGCATATGTATGTATGTATGTATATATATATATAGGGAAAAAGGAGTACGTGTCTTAGACACACACATCCTTGCGTATGTCCTACACATAATACGACGTAGTTTTGATTGACAAATTGATGAAATGTCAAAACAACCATTAATAAAATCTCTTGAAATAATAGGACACATAAGGTAGTGTCAGTCTAAGACACACGCTCCCTTTTCTCATAATACAGTGTTTTGGGTGTGTTTTTAATACCTACACCAACCAATGTATGTACAGTCTGCCCAGACTGTACAGAAATATTTTGGTATAGGCATCCAAATCACGCCAAAAACACTGTATTATGTAAAAAAATTAGTTCCATAATTTTTTTTTTAGTTGTTTCAAAAAAAAAGCAAAAAAAAAAGGCCCGGATTTTGATCAGGTCCGGGTGTCCAGACCTGATCCGGCCTCTGTATGTATGTATATATATATATATATATATATATATAGAGAGAGAGAGAGAGAGTCCGGATCAGGTCCGGACTCCCGGATTTTGTTAAAATCCGGACTTTTTTTTTTTTTTTTGAAACAACTAAAAAAAAAAAATTTATGGAATTGGAATTTTTACATTATACAGTGTTTTGGGTGTGATTTGGATGCCTATAACAAAACATGTCTGTACAGTCTGGGCAGACTGTACATACATTGGTTGGTGTAGGTATTAAAAACACACCCAAAACACTGTATTATTGAAAAATTTCAGTTCCATAATTTTTTTTTTTTTTTTAGTTGTTCTACCAAAAAAAAAAAAGAATAAAAATCAGGTCCGGATTTTCTCCCGTCCGGGAGTCCGGACCTGATCCTTATTCTATATATATATATATAAATATATATATATATATATGTATATATATATATGTATATATTTAGAGAGAGAGGCAGTACCTTCATCCCCATCACGAGAATGATATTTGAAGGTAATGGATGGATTTTCGCCCTGCTTTTGATCAACAACTTCCCAAATCACCTTGTCAAATCCTTTGTGCCCACCTTTAAAATAAGGTAAATGCAGAAGAATTAAAAGTAAATGAGGAAAATGTTAGGACTTTTCTGTTGCCTTTAATATAATTTCAAAGAAAAAAGCCAATTAACTTGTGCACAAGAAAATTTTGAATAGCCTTGATATCAAATTGATCATTGTCATGAGTACATCATAGCCACAGACTAACACCATATCCTAGTGTACAAGTCCCAGAATATTTCAAAGATTGTGACAAAAAAAAACATTTTAAACATAAAGCAGAAAGTAGAAAGAAAGTATAAACAAAAACATTGAGAAGTGGATACAAAATTTTTTATTCCTTAAATTGTTGTAAGCATATAAGTAGGAAGTGGGAGAAGTAAAGGAATTAAAAAAAATAGAAGGGGGGTGTGTGGTGTTGGAGGATGAGTCATGAGAGTAAGAGTGTCGAAATTGCCAATCTATATAACAAATGCACACAAAAAAATGGAAGTTTTCGGAGAATTCCAGTCCCAATTAACTCTTCATGGAGCTGGGAATCTATTTCTTCTTCAATCTGCTGTGCTGAGGGTGTTTGTTCTAACGTACATAATGAAGCATACATATTGAAAATTTTGAATCCTTCTAGTACTTGTACAGCTCGTCTGTTTGCGAGACTATAAGAACTCAGGAAAATTGTTAATTGGAGGCATCTGAAGCAAGCTGGCTAGCATATATAGAACTCATACGTAAATTGTTTTTAGGAGCAAGCTGGATTTGCCTAAATGCATTATTCCTTGCTCTTTTATTCTATGCTTATTAAGCAAGGATTACGATCTAGATAAAACTTGAAAAGAAGAGGAATATAATTGCATGTGATGATTGTGCTTTCTTCCAAGGTGACTCAAGAAAATTGCAGCCACTTAAATTTGGCATTTGTGCCTCTGTGTTGGGAAAGGATACTCCTGCTAGAAACTTGATTCGTACACATGTCAACCATACGGATAAATAAAGGATTTAGACCTAAAAACATTGAGAGGGCACTATTTCGATGAGAAAATGATAGTGTTGTTCATGAGACATAAGTGCCCCTCTGCAATATAGCGTCCGGTTGGAGAAAAGGTCTTTAGCAGAAAGAGACTACAAGAGAAGAGGTTGTTAAGGATGTGCAGTTGCAATTACGTGCCAAATCTTTTTGCTAGAGATAGGGGATCCAAAGTCCTATCAAAATTGAGTACTTAGACTGAACTAAGGTCTAATGGATTGTATCTTCTAGTGATATATTATTAGTCTTCTAGTATTATTTATTTATTAGTATTATTTATTTATCTTCTAGTGATATATATTAGTCTACAAGCTTTCTGATATTTGCCCTTCATTAGGTCTTTTCTCATACTCTTTGTTTTGTTCTTCCAAATTAAATAGGGAGAACAATTTAAGGCGATTGCAAGTATCAGATCGTTTGGTGGTTGTTTTTTTTTTGTTGGGGGGGAGCAAAAAGAAACACCTGACTTGTCAACAACTGCAGTAGTATTTTCTTGCTTAATATTATTTATTTATCTTCTAGTGATATATATTAGTCTACAAGCTTTCTGATATTTGTCCTTCATTAGGCCTTTTATCATACTCTTTGTTTTGTTCTTCCAAATTAAATAGGGAGAACAATTTAAGGCGATTGCAAGTATCAGATCGTTTGGTGGTTGTTTTTTTTTGTTGGGGGGGGGGGAGCAAAAAGAAACACCTGACTTGTCAACAACTGCAGTAGCATTTTCTTGCTTAATATTATTTATTTATCTTCTAGTGATATATATTAGTCTACAAGCTTTCTGATATTTGTCCTTCATTAGGTCTTTTATCATACTCTTTGTTTTGTTCTTCCAAATTAAATAGGGAGAACAATTTAAGGCGATTGCAAGAGTATCAGATCGTTTGGTGGTTTTTTTTTTTTTTTTTTTTTGGGGGGGGGGGGTGGGGGGAGCAAAAAGAAACACCTGACTTGTCAACAACTGCAGTAGCATTTTCTTCCTTAATATTATTTATTTAGCGAAAGCAAACTGGATCACAATTCTAAAAAGTCTCAGCTTTTTATTAGCATATGAAATCTGTGATTATTTCACAAAGATAGGAGAGAATCAAACCCTGTTATTTTGTTTGACTTCTTACATATTTTTAAATAGAAAAAGAAGTTTGACTTTATACACACACACAAAATACACAACAATAGAAAGCCTTTTGCTATTTTTATCACTAAATTAAAGCAGAGTATAAATAAGGACAAGTGGGGAAGAATCAGAACATCTGTAGACTCTCTCTCTCTTTGATCCTCCCCCAACCCCCTTTGTTTCTTTTGTGTTTACCCTTTTGTGCGAATACTACTAGTGGTTGATACCAAAAGGAATCAAGACTATGCATGTGACAACTTAAAAGTAATATTCATGTTGCAAGTTGTTGGAGCAATCGGACAAAATAACTAATAAATAACTGCAAACTAAATTAACAAGGAAAGATCTCACGGAATTAGTAACAACGAAATAAAAAACTTTTATGCGTAAACTGAACACGGTGCTTAATACATTATTCGGTCCTACTTCGATGCATGGATTTGACGACTAAACCGTCTCCAGAAACAATAACTGAGTGTTGGTGTGCACCTACCAAAACACTCGATATGACAAGGAAGTAACTCTTCCAAAATAAGACCATGACTTTATTGAGAATCACTAAGAAACTCAATTTATGCTCTTTACATGTTTTGCTATTGAAGATGAATCTTTTTTCCCTCCCTAATCCTATTTTTCCTTTTTCCTTCCTTGATCCCTTTTTTTGCCGAGTACTTGAGGCAATATATACGTGATATAGGCAGTTGCATGCAGCCACCATGCTGCTTGCATGCAGCCACCATGCTGGCTTGCATGGCCAATCACAAAGTACCGCATAGAAGGACCAATAGAATTAATACTTGGCCACTAAGAAATCTTAATGGTTAAGTAAACTTAACAATTAAGAAAACTTAACAAGTAATTATTTGATAGGAGCAAACTAAATTCAAAATTATCCAATACAAGTATAGTCCATGATCTCATTTAACAAAGAAATAACAAGTAAATAAAAACCATTTCCCTGTTATCCCTCACTATCTGCTCTCTTTCTCTGTCATGTGCGCGTATTTCTTTAATATATATATATATATATATATATATATATATATATATATATATAAGTACTGATTCATAGCCAACGTTTTAAAGATAAAGTTATTCTTACAACAAATCTAAGTCGTCCATCCGTTCATCGGAACCACAGTTTAATATGGGTACTGCGGACGAAAAAATTGTCCAATATACCCCTCCCCGTCCGAAGAATTATACTGGACTCTAAGTATAACTCGGCCGATAAACGACGCCGTTTTTGTCTGTCTGTCTGCATTATTAAACTGCGAATGCTAAATTTATATTTAAACGCGCAGCTTTAATATAAATCACCGTCCACAGTTTAATACTGCGGACGCTGAGTTAATATTTACTTTCCCTTTTCACTACAAACAAACAAAAAGTAGAGAATTCTAAAATCAACCTTTCTACGAAGGTCAGCGTCTCAAAGCTTCGCCTCAATTTCTTCAACACTAGACGACGAATACACCTTGCTCTGAAAGCCTTCGCCGAGACGGCAAGCACAACCCCACTCCATCTCCAGTCACCGGAAAATCCATCGCAATTCCAGTCATCCTACCACCTTCTCTGGCGACTCCACTCCGACTTTCAACAATTAATCAAACTGACAAAATTCCTCTGACCAAAACCACTAAAATCACACTAATTACAATCAAAATCAATAACCTCAATTCCTTCACTTTTATAAACAATAATATCAAATGTATACAGGCAAAAATAAATAATTGACTGTACGATTATTTTTTTTACATTTGATCGGAAAAAGAAGAAGAAAGATTGAATTTTTGTTGTGGGAGTATATATGTTTGTGTGAGGAGAGAGAAAGAGAGTCGTTTGAGAGTAATTTGATTACATGATTTTCCTTTGTGTCTGCAATATTTACTTTATCGTCCGAACAATTAAAGTGTGGATGAGAATATTACAAAAATGCCATTAATTTTAATATTATGATAATATATTGAATATTTTGAAACTTATTGTCCGAACTATTAAATGCGGATCTTGAAGGGCGTTTTGGTAATTTTTGAATTCACAACTAAAGTTGTGCCGACTCTGCAATATTAAACCGTCGACGGGTGATAATTTTCACTGTTAGATCTACGATTGAACGGTCACGATTTGTTGTAAGGATATTATCATTGTATATACTAGATTTCTATTCTATACACATTATCGTAGAGGGTATCACGTTAACTACTAAGGCCTAAAACCAAATTAGCATATATGTGTATACAACATATATTTCTATCCAGATCATCACATAATATGATCATGAGAAAAATAAATTGAAATTTCAGGTTTCCCATTCAAAACCTTGATTTGCAAGTTTTTATCTCCAATTTGATTAGTATAGAAATAATACATCAAACAAAATCCATTCAGAAGTATTACCATGGAGACTGTTTGGGGGCTTGTTGATTGGCAGAAAGTATTCAGTCCCATTCACTGTAAATTTCCCATTTTTGATCCTGTTTGCAACCCGGCCCACAATGCAGCCAAAGTAAGGTGCATTACCATTCTGATCAAACAAAGATTATCAATAAAAGACAAAATAATTATTTTTAAAAAAATAACCAATATCCTCTTCATCAGTAATGCAGAGAATTCACAATCTTAGAACCAAATCCAATAAAAAGAAATTCAATATAACATAATTTTTTTTTAAAATAATTAAAATAACTCAATATCATCTTATCAATTATGCAGAAATTCAACAATATGAAAAAGCCAACCACTAAAAAAATAAAAATAAAAATCAAACCCATAACCAATTTTTTCATGAAAATCACAAGATCATAATAAAAACCAAAACTGGGTATTAGGAACTCACCAGATATGGTTCCAAAGAGTCAAATCCAAGAACAACATCAGCTAATTTCCCTTCAACCAGTGAACCAAAAAATATCAGTAAAAAATTCAATATTTTTTAAATTCGTTTATTTTTATTTAGAAGATAATAAAAGGGTCTGATTTATACCATCTTTATCGGGTACAGACAAGGAGGTGATGATGCAACCAAAATTGGAGATCTTGGCTTGTATGGTGCCATTGTTGAGTTCAAAAAGCTCTGCTTTTGCTGCCATTTCTTAAAAATAGTGATATGTTTTTTTCTTAAAATTCTACCAGCAGAATAGGGAGAGATAGAGTTTTATAGGGGGAGAGATTTGGGGAAAAAGAATTGGATTCTGGTGAAGGAAGGATAATGACGTTAAAACCGAATAAAAAGTTCAAAATAGTATCTGAATGAAAAAGTTGTTGCTAATTCATTTGCGTGAAATATTCGAATCAAAGTAATTTTCTATTTTAACCGTCTTTAATGTTTTTAACAAACTAATCAAGTAAATACTTATTTCATTCTAAAATATAAGTTTTATTTTAATTTTTTGAGTCATTTTTAAGTTAAAATTATGAACTATCTGAAAAATACTACTAATTATGAAAATTATTCTTGTTTTTTTTAAAAAAACTCCAAAAACGACGTAGTTTTAATAAAAGAGTGTTATTTAAGGAGGAATGCTATTTAAGAGAAATGATCTTGATCCTTGCTATATATATTGTGGGATTTTGGATTTGTTGACATGTCTTTATTGTTTCTTGGAATAAAGATTTGCTCTGATGTTCTTTTATAGGTTATACCGTGGGAAACGAAGATCTTTTTAGGAAATTGATATTTTAACAATATTTTTTGATATTTTCATATGAAAAGTGTTGTTATAGATGTATAGTGACGGTGAAAATCGTCACTATAAAATCTATAACTACAATTTTCATGTGAAAATATCATTTTCTGTTGTGAATTTATTAGTTTCTTCTTTTTATGGAGTTATGGGGCCATCGACCCATCTAATGGATATACATATATGGTTTTGAAATTCGGTCTGGACCAATTAATGCACTTAGGTGGTGTTTGTTTGGGTCTTAAAGGCTTTTACTATGAACAATTACATTTTATAGTACATTTAAAAACATAATTACAACAAAAGTGCACTCGTATAATATTTACATAACTGATACACTTTCATATTTATTTACATATTCTAGTGTAACTAGGATTCCTTAATTTAGGAAATTAGTATGCAATTAGGATTCCTTAATTTAGGGATTAATTATCTCACTCTTCTTTTTTAATCAACGTATTCTTTCTTTATATATATATATATATATATATATATATATATATATATATATATATATATATATATGTTGAGCCTAGTGCAATTGCAGACCCATCCAAGATAAGGAAGGAATTAGGTGAGAAGATTATCAGAGTGGAAACCCATCCAATTTCGGAGCACCCACGACCGAAAAGGCTAGCCGATCGGGTGGCGTTGGTCGGAGACGCGGCGGGGTACGTTACAAAGTGCTCCGACGAGGGGATATATTTTGCGGCGAAGAGCAGGAGGATGTGCATGAAGGCGATAGTGGAGGGATATCAGATAATGGAAAGAGAATGGTGGAGGAGACGGATCTGAGAAAGTATTTGGAGAAATGGGACAAGACGTATTGGCCGACATATAAGGTGCTTGATATATTGCATAAGGTGTTTATAAGGTGCTTGATATATTGTAGAAGGTGCCCACATATAAGGTACTTGTTTGAAGTTGACTGTGAATACGATTGGAACCAATCCACATCCACATCTGTAGTTTTTCATAGTGCAGTTGGTAGCAAAACCTTCAGACTAAGGTAACCAATTCAGTTTTATTAAGTTACCAATTTAAAGTCCATTCTGATGTGTTGAATGTGTTCATTCAAATACTGGATGATGGTAACTAAACTTTTATACCAGGGTAACCAAACTGTCATATCAAAGTAACCAATCAACCTTCACACTCTAAATTTTTTCTTAGTATAGTTGGTTACCAAACCTTCAGATCAAGGTAAGCAAACCTTCATACCAAGGTAACAAAACCTTCATACCAAAGTAACTAATTCACATCCACACCTGCAATTTTTTATAGTGCAGTTGGTAGCTAAACCTTCAGACTAAGGTAACCAATTCAATTTTATTAAGTTACCAATTTTGTTTGAATGTGATGCAGTTAGTAACCAACCATTCATACAAAGATAACCATTTTATTATTTATGAGTAACAAAATAGTTATAAATTTTTTGTAGGATGAATCTTTTTCTTCTTCTTCTTGGCTCTTTTGGAAGAAGAGCAGACAACAGAAAGAACTTATGTTGGGCAAACTTTTATCACCCTCTTCTCCTTTACGTAGAGGAAGATCTACCTCCACCAAGGTATGTTTGTTTATGATGAGACCTAGTGATGTGATATTAATTTTGTGTCATTTTATGTCTACAACCTCTAAATGGTGAACTTTGTTTTTGAAAAATTCATTCTCTCATGTAGGATGTTACTACTGTCTCTAAGCTCTCAGGGAAGCTCGTCCTTTTATTGTTTGCAACACATGCTTGCTACGGTTCTGGATCTTTTTTGCCTGAATTGAGGAGAACTTCGAGTTGCATTTTGCAGGCACTTGTTCCTGGATTGCAGTTGACGGAGATAACGCCAGAGTTATAAAGTACAATCAAAATTTGAATTTATTTTTGTTGTTAGATCCCAAATATTTGAATTTGAATTATTAATTATAACAGTTATTTCTCCTTGATTTTAGGTTTACTTATTGATGGGAATTGTATTATTTTTGTAATATGGGTCTTAATTACATTCTTTTTGTAATTATTTAGTTGATGCACTATTTTTGTAATTATTTTCTATTTATTGTATACTTATGTAAAGGACCCCTTTTAATAGGGGTGTCTCTGATTCGGTCAGAGACACAACTTGTTTGATAAAAAAATTGATGTCTCTTAATCGGTAAGATTCAAAAATAAAATTAAACCATTCAGAGTCATATCTGAGCGAATTTATGTTTTTTTGGACAAAAATAACCTCAACAATACTACAAAATCTCTCTTTTATCCCCATCTCTGGACCCTTTTTGCCCCTCTTGTTTGACAAAAATGGAGTCTCAAACCTTGATAATCTCTCTGATTTCGAGCTCGTCATCTTCGGAGATTACACAGTGAGGTCTAAACTTGGAACAAGTCGACTAGGGATTGTATGGAAAGCTGACCACAGATGGGTACTCCACCAGAACAATTCTCCGGCAGAATTTTTTCCTCAAATCAATTCTGGGTCCGATGGGTTCTTTTCAAACTTTGGAATTTTGGCAAAATTTTTCTATATTGTGTTTGTAGTTTACTCTGAATATAATTACTGTGAATCGGAACATGTGTTTTGAATCTTTTGATGAACTTCTTCCATCTACGGATCTGATAAATTGATTAACTAATTTGACTTTTATTTTATTACATGTATGTCTTATGTTCAGTGGTTGAAAGTTATTTCCTAATTGAACGTTTGGTTGCGGTTAATTGGTTACCTAATTTCTTAAAAAAAATCAATTGCTCATTTTCTTGAAGTACCCTTGTTGGTATGAATTGAAAGTTAATTTGATCATCTAAATGTTATTTATATTCCTTTAATTTGCAATTTTGGATGTTATTTTTACTTAAACTGTTTAGAGGGTTAAAATGGTAAAATATTGTTATTCAGACATTTTGAAAAAATTAATTATCAAACAACATTTTTTCATTCAGACATAATTCTAGACAGAGACTCTACATTATTTAGATGTCTAAATTATTCAGATCTTAACACTCAATTTTATTAAACACCATTAGTATGAAAAATAATTGTCATTAATGTTGTGAGGCTATTCTTGTAATTCCAGCTCTTTTTTAAATTTTCCTTCTATTTTAAGTGTTTTTACATAACATAATTTTAGTATATTTTCTATTTTATGTGAGAATTGATTGATTATTGTAAGTTCACAACAAAAGTGTAAGTTTATTGACATTGAATTCATATTTGCTTATGAGAATTCATGGACTTATATTATATCCCCAAACTGGGGCACAAGAAAAAGTAAAAAATTTTGCACCTTTGTTAAATAAATAAATAACCGTAGAAATAATTTAGGATATTGATATTGTTCAAGCAAAAACTATACTACAAAAATAAAAATGTTATAAAATGTCTAGATTCATATGGATGTTTAGATACATGTAACTCCCATTGAGTATTAAAATATATGACTCTTGAGTTTTGTAACATCCTAGTAGTTATGTTAGTATTGATGTTATTATATCTATATATAATAACATTTGTAAAGTGAAGGATAGATTGACATATACAATTACAAGATATGAATTATGAGAATGCTCCTCCCTTGATCATCATCTTTGTTCTTCATATTATTAATCTTTTATAACACGTTATCAGCACGAATTGCTTCTCACATTCGTCTTGAAGACAATCATATTTGATTTGAAGGAAAAAGAGTACAATCAGCACATATCCTTTTTACTCCCCTTCATAAGAACATAGAATTTTAATTGTTCATGGTAAAAATATCATTAAGTCGAAGTATGCCAATATTGTGCACCATCTTCTTCAAAATCATAGTTGGTAATGACTTAATGAATATATCAACCAAATTATCACATGATCAATATTGTCATTCTTCTGGGGCTCATGTGTATAAAATAATTTTGGTTCAATATGTTTGGTTCTATCACCATTTGGATTAAATAATCTCAAATCAATAGTCTCACGAAGATAACGTAAAATATGTTTAATTCAATTACAATATCTTCGAGTTGATACACAACTATACATTGCTAGTAAGTTAAGTGCAAATATTATATCAAGTCTTGTGAAATTTACAAGATACATCAAAATATTAATTGCACTAAGATATGGTACTTCAGAACCTAATATATGGTACTTCAGGACCAAAAGTTTCTTTATTATTATTATTTTTTGTGGTCAAAACGGATCTTTCTTGATATCAAGTGACCAACCCATCATTGGAGTACTCAAAGGATTAACATTATCTATGTAAAGTTACTTCAGGACTTTTTCTGTGTATGTTGATTGATGAGCAAGAATTTTATAGTTCAATATGTCGACAACAATTTTATTTCTATCCAATATATTCGTCTCCTATAATGTATCGAGATCTCGTTATTTTCAGGTACCTGATCCTCTGCAGGGGATAACTCATCTTCTTCAGGAGATAACTCTTCAAAAGTTTTTTTTACAGGAGATTTTGTTCATAAGATTTGGATAGATCAATAAATTTTGTAGCCTATTTCATGGGTATAGCCTCTTTATAATTCTGCAACTTGTTTTTCTTGTACTTTCTTCTTCTGGAAAATTTTATCTTTAACACCGATCATTCTTCCATGTTTCAAGTGTGACTTTGATTCAATTTGCTGCTGTATTAACTGATTGTCCTACAGGGACTTCAATTTCTTCTAGAGTATTAACAACTAAAATAAGAGATATCACATTTTTCTTATTATCGGTGAATAATTCTGGTAATTGATTTGCAATTCATTGCAAATGAATAATCATTTGAACTTCTAGTTCATATTGATTTGTATGAGAATCAGGATTAAATTACGTTGAAATATTTCAATTTTATTTCTTTTCTTTTATGGAGTCTTGGTATAAATCTATCAAATGTTTAGGAGTACGACGGGTACATTCTCTTTTCTATATTGATTATTCTTTTCACGTCGACTATCACAATCATAATTTCCTCCATGATTATCAAATGAGGTTCTATTCACTTCAGGGAATGTAATAGAATCGATCGAGCGAAATTGTTGGTTTTTCAGCAAAAACTCATTATTTTGTACAGCTACTAGAGGACATTGTAAGACCCCAACTTATTATAAATAAAATTAAATTTTCCTTTATTCATTATTCTAAATTAATAAGGGTTAATTTGATATAATGTTTTGGTTATGGGTGAAATGTGCAGTTTTTTGCAAAATAAACAAGTGGTTATAAAATAATCATTGTTGTCGGGGAATATTCGTTTGGTCGTGGAATATTGTTTTTGTCGGGAATATTCGTACGACGGCGCAGTCAATTGTGGGCCCCATAACAGAATAACGGTCGGATGAAGAAAACGACAAATTTGAGTTTTTATAAATAACGACATAATTTTTACCGTTAACACTGTTGGGTTACCTGGTGGTTAAAATACAATAATACGCGTTGTTGCACAGTAGCACACGGTATTGCACAGTATTTTGAATTATTGATCCTTACGTAAGAAGGCACTACTCAATAATTGCTACAGGAGTTACTGCTCAATATTTTATTTTATTGATTCAATAATTGCTGCGTTGATATTTTATATTATTATTGTTTCAATAATTGTCACTACACAATATTTCCCATTATCAGATCAATAATTCATATTATTTGAATAATATTATCAGATAACATTATTGGCAATGTCTAGAAAGTTCTGTCTAAGGAGAGGTTTGGTCACCTAATTACGCGCTAGTAAAGAGAAATCCTTATTGGAAAGCCCCCTCTTTCCTGGGAACGGCCTGGTTGTCATAATTGTGATTCTGTAATATTATTTGTGAATAATTAATTATTAATTTATATGATAAGAAAATATTTATTTGATGGATTTATTTATTTTATGCGGTTAAAAATGAAGGAATTTTAGCATGAAATAATTGTTGAAAGTTTGGCATATTTTTGTGGAATTACAGTTCTGATAAAATATTCATTCAATTATATTATTATTATATGTTATAATTGTTTAAATAATAATAGTATTATAATATATATACGCATATGGTTAATATTCGAATACTTTGTTGTAACATTATTTGGTGGATTGGGTTGGTGGAAATGGTTGGTGTAAATGAAAAATGCGTGCATGCGAATTCTTGATTCTCAATTTGCATTATTGGAGTATTGTTCTTTTTTTCAAAGATGACTCATATATGCCTTGTTTTTTTTCAAAGCTAGGTTGCTTTTCTTTCTTGCCTGCAAGTTGGTTTCAAAGGGTGCCCCCACCCATATTGAAATTTGGATGATTAACATTGAAAAATTTGGCTGGTAAGGAAAATTAGGCATTTCAGTTGATTTTTCTCCTTTCGTTTTGCACTATAAAAGGAGGGCAACCCTCCATCCTAAAATCACACCATTTCTAAATTCAGAAGTTATTATTCTAGAGTGTTGTGAGTATTTTTCTTGAGTATAGGAATATTTTGAGCGTAGTTTTTCTGCAAGATTTTCTCAGAATAATATCCGATATTTCAGTCAAATCCAATTTCTACTAGGGTAAAGGATATTATTTTTTTCAATACTCATGAGAAATATTATTTCTTTTCATACTCCATATTATGTAAGCAATATTATTTCATCTCGTATTCTTAAATTTGAACTTACTATGGTAAGTATTGCTTCTATAATTCCTGAAATGATTAGAAATTTCGTTTCATCTAATATCATTTCATAGGAATATTGGTCTGAACTTTTTATCAAATTTGGAACTTGTCATTACTGGTACTGTTCATGGGTACTGTTCACGAGTACTGTTCACGGATACTGTTCATGGGTACTGTTCACGAGTACTGTTCACGGGTACTGTTCATGGGTACTGTTCACGGGTACTGTTCACAAAAAAAAATAAATTCTTTTCTTCCAAATTATCTGTTGTGACCCTTATTCTTAAAGTTTAATCCATGTTTTGATTTTCATCATCCTCAGTCCTAAATGGTGATACCAATGAATATCTTTGGCCTGTAGTGCAAAGATGAATGATTAACTAATGAATATCTTTGGCCGTAGTGCAAAGATGAACAGGTGTTGAGATGAACATGACCAACTGGTGATACAAATGAGTATCTTTGGCCTGTAGTGCAAAGATGATTAAAGATGTATATTGATTGTTGTTACAGGGATAAAATATTGATGATGGACTTTTAAACCTTAGAAGACAGTAAAATTCTTTCTCTACGTGACTCTTCTAATGGATTGCTGTTCCGCTGCACTTGTTGATCTAAAACTTGTTGTCTATTATATTTTATCAGATTTTTCCCTGTTGAAGACTAACGATAATTTGTTGTATATTATCTTAGTCATAATATTCTTTACTGGGCTAGTTGAGCTCACCCTTTCCTTTTTGTTCCATTTTTCTTCTCAGGAGGCGAGAATATAGCGAGTACGAGTCGGGGTATGGAATGAAGGTTTTAGGGAGAGTTGTTTAGTGGTCCTCACCATTTTTATAAAATAATGTATCAATAAATATGATGGGGATTTATTTGTATGTGGACATTGTCTAGATGGCAATATGTGTATTTAATCTCATAATTTTCATGTTGTAATAATAAAGTTGTAGTTGTTTCTGAACCATGCATTGACAACTCAGAATGGGTGATGTATACCTGTTTTGGGGGTGTCACAGACATAATTTCACTTCTGGAAACATAGTTTCCTTTATCGCTTCAAGGAATATTTTGTAAACTTACACTCTCGATATTGCTACTGCAGGAGCATATTCAAGGCATGAAATATAATAAATATTTTCTCTAACATGTCTTCACCAGTGTTTTTCACTCAACACTTTTAAAATCATGCAACTTCAGGTGCAACCAATTATAATGTGCTTTTAAAATCTTTCCTTTAAATCATCTCATAAGACAAGTGAGTCTTTTACTGTAATGTACTCAACTTTTAATTTTTCATGGAGATGATAGCGAATAAAAATTATTAATTTTGCATGATCCTGCAGGGATGCATGATTGTCAACTACAATTGTATCTCCAATGTTCTTTGCCTTTAGGTGAATCTCATCATTAAGAGTACATGTCAAATAATTCTTGCTCGATATAAATCAAGAGCAACAAATTCAAATTTATAAGATTTAAATATCAAATAACTAAACATATTCCCCATTAAATTAAATAATTATATATGTTCAGTTTTAATTGTAATGAAACAATTTATAGAAATGCAGTAAAATACGAAACTAAATTTGTCCACTAAAAATAACAAACCAATACTACTAAGCATATTTGTCATTGTAACTTCATACAAAAATTTATCAAAAAGGTCATTAGAAATATATCAAATATGCTACCACGCATGCCAAAAGGAAATATATCATCATCTTTGTTCTTCATATTATTAATCTTTTATAACAAAAAATACAATTTAACCGCAGTTTTACAATCACTTCAGACTTTAAGCTACATTTGTTACTCAATTTGAAGATGTTTTTGACTAATCAATAGAATCCTCTTAACATTAGACCACAAATGTAAATTTGGAAATTCTTCAATATTTCAAGTTCTACTCCACATGAATAAATCCCAGCAAAAAGCACTTTTATCCCACTGTGATTTTAGTATTTTAAGCAATTAGTCACTTTGCTTTTAGAATATTCAATTGACCACTGTGCTTTTTAAAAATATACAATCAAGCCATTTCATCCAATTTCTTGGATGGACGTTAAATAATTACACACGTGGCATTGGAAAAAAAAATAAAAAATCTTATTTTCTGATGTGGCAAGCCAGTCAGCCAAATTCTTAATACTATTGAGCCACTGCGCTTAAAAAAACAATTAGCCCACTGTGGTTTTAAAAATATTTTTATATTTTATTTTCTTTCTTTTTCTTTACCTAAATATTTATAATATGTACAATATTAATAAAAATTAATATTATAATATTTATAATAAGTATGTTTTATTTTAAAAATAAAAATACTTTTATGTTTTAAAATACTTATAAAATTTTAAAAATAAAAATATTTTTATATTTTATTTTCTTTCTTTTTCTTTACCTAAATATTTATAATATGTATAATATTAATAAAAATTAATATTATAATATGTATGTTTTATTTTAAAAATAAAAATACTTTTATGTTTTAAAATACTTATAAAATTTTCAAAAATAATTTTTTTTATGTTTTATTTTCTTTCCTTTTATTTACCTAAATATTTATAATATGTATAATATTAAAAAAAAATTAATATTATAATATTTATAATATGTATGTTTTATTTTAAAAATAAAATTAAAAATACTTTTATGTTTTAAAATACTTATAAAATTTTTAAAAATAAATTTTTTTATGTTTTATTTTCTTTCTTTTTCTTTACCTAAATATTTATAATATGTATAATATTAATAAAAATTAATATTATAATATTTATAATATGTGTAAGACCCCGAATTTTATGAAATAAAAGTATTCAATTTTTCTATTCAGTAAATGGTTAAATTAATAAAAAGTTAAAGTTAAGGGTGATATATGAAATTTTTCAAAATACGCAAGTGGTTATAAAATACTCATTGTTGTCGAAAAATATTTGTACGACGGTGCAGCCAGTTGTGGGCCCCATAACAAAATAATTATCGGATGAAGAAAACGACAAATTTGAGTTTTTATAAATAACGGCGTAGTTGTTACCGTTAACATTGTTGGAATACCCGGTGGTTAAAATACAGTAATATGCGTGGTTGCACAGTAGCACACGGTATTGCACAGTATTGTTGAATTATTGATCCTTACGTAAGAAGTCACTACTCAATAATTGTTACTGTAATTACTGTTCAATATTTTATTTTATTGGTTCAATAATTGCTGCGTTGATATTTTATATTATTGTTGTTTCAATAATTGTCACTACACAGTATTTCCCATTATCAGATCAATAATTCATATTATTTGAATAATATTATTAGATAACATTATTGGAAATGTGTAAGACCCCAAATTATTAATAAATGAAATTTAATTTCCTCTATTTATCATTTTGAAATAGTAAGGGTTGATGTGGTTAGTTATGGATAAAATGCGCAAATATTTTAAAATAAGCAGGTGGTTATAAAATATTCATTGTTGTCGGAGAATATTAGTTTGGTCGTGAAATATTCTTGCTGTCGGGAAATATTCGTATGACGGCGCAGTCTTTTGTGGGCCCCATAACGGAAAGCGATTGGATAAAAAAAATAACAAGTATAAGTTGTTTATAAATAACGGCAATTGTTACCGTTAATACTGTTGGAATACTCGGTGGTTAAAATACAGTAATACGCGTTGTTGCACAGTAGCACACGGTATTGCACCAATTATTGATTCTTACGTAAGAAGACACTACTCAATAATTGTTACATTAATTACTGTTCAGTATTTTATTTTATTGCTTCAATAATTGTTGCATTGATATTCTATATTACTGTTATTTCAATAATTATCACTACACAGTATTTTCCATTATCGAAGCAATAATTCATATTATCTGAATAATATTATTAGAAAACATTATTGGCAATGTCTAGAAAGTTCTGTCTAAGGAGAGGTTTGGTCACCTAATTGCGCTCCAGTAAGGAGAAATCCTTATTGGAAAGCCCCCTCTTTCTTGGGAACTGCCTGGTTGTCAGTATTGTGATTCTGTAATATTATTTGTGAATAATCAATTATTGATTTATATGATGAGGAAAATATTCATTTTATGTGGATATAGATGAAGAAATTTTTTAAAGTGACAATTATTGAAAATCGATATTTTATCTTTTCTGATAAAATAATATTTTATTATATTATTATAATATAATAATGATGATATTTTTACAATGAATGTGGGATATATGAGTATATGAGGAGGAAGAGTATTTTTGTTGTAAAAGTTGTTTAAAACATGTTAAACATGTCTGTGGGCCCATTTCTAGACTGAAATTTGATTATAGCCTGTAAAATCGCCCGTTTATGGATTTCGGTCAATTTCTGTTTGGAATTTGGAAAAACTTTCTTCTACAAAGTTGTAGAGAATTGAATTTCATATAAAATATCACAAGATTCAAATTTTCTGATAAAAGGGCTATTTATTATGAATTATTGAAGTTCGAATTAATTAATTATTAATTGTTGGAAGTTTTAAATATTTATAATTAGAAAAACGTTTTTTTTTGTTTTTGTTGGGTGAGTGGCTGATGTTGTGGACTAAGTTTGTGTACGTAGGAAATTTAATAAATTATATTAATATTATATTAAATTTTCTGCTTTGGTGTTCTAAGCATTTTTCTATAAATAGGGTGCTTAGGTTAGAATTGAAAATCACACCAGAAACTAAAGAGTTCTCTCTCTTTCTCTCTCGATATATTCAGCGTATTTTTGTGAGTATTTTAGTAATTTGAGTATTGATATACGGTGCAAGTTCTTTCAGCACTATATCCAGTCAGAAGTACTATCCTTTTGAGGTAAGGGATGTTATTTTCTTCGTAAATGATATTATTTCTTCAATATCATTATGCCAAAATTTTAGTCTGAATTTTTATCAAATTTAAAACTTTTCATGTCGGGGTTACTATTTATGAGTTACTATTCACGAGTTACTATTCATGAGTTACTATTCACAAGTTACTATTCATGAGTTACTATTCACGAGTACTATTCACGAAGCATGATGATATTTTTTGTAAAATTTCTATCTTTTGGTGTTAGAGTTACTATTCACGTATACGACACTATTCACGTATACGGCACTATTCACGAATACGACACTATTCACAGAAAAATTAAATTTTCTTTTCTATGTCCAAGATTGTCTGTTATAGTTCCTATCTTTGATTGGATCTATGTTTTGGTCTTCATTCTTGAATTTTACTCCACTCTGGTTATTTATGAATTATTTTCAAACTTGAGTTATTTAAAGTATGAATCCTTAATACTTGTTCTTTTGTTTCACTGGATTCGTTTTCTTTAAAATATTTTTCATCATCCTCAGTCCTAAATGATGATATTACTGAATATCTTTGGCCTGTAGTGCAAAGATGAATGATTTCTGATGAATATCTTTGGCCTGTTGTGCAAAGATGAACATGTGTTTAGATGAACATGATCAACTGATGAATATCTTTAGCTTGTAGTGCAAAGATGAATATTTGATTTTAGATATATATTGATTGATGTTACAGGGATAAAAGATAGACGATGAACTTTTATATTCATATATAGAAGATAGTAGATTTCATTCTCTACTTAACTCTTCTAATGAATTATTATTTCCGCTACGAATATTGATTTAAAACTTGTTGTCTATTGTATTCTATTAGATTTTTCCCTGTTGAAGACTAACGATAATTTGTTCTGTATTATCTTAGTCATAATGTTCTTTACTGGGCTAGTTGAGCTCACCCTTTTCCTTTTGTTCCATTTTTCTTCTTAGGAGGCGAGAATTTAACGAGTACTAGTCGGGGTATGGAATAAAGGTTCTAGAAAGTCGTTTTAGTAGTCCTCACCATTTTTGTAAAATAATGTATCAATAATTGTAATAAGGACTTATTTGAGTGTGGATATTGTCTAGATGACAATATTTGTATTTAAACTCATAGTTTTTATGTTGTATTAATACAGTTGTAGTTGTATCTGTACCATGTATTTTGATTACTCAGAATGAGTGTTGTATACCTATTTTGGGGGCGTCACAAGTTGGTATTAGAGCTCAGGGATATGGTCTCTGGCGAAGATCGGGGAATAGTACTAGGAGGGGAGAGACGAGTAATCCTTCGCTAGTGTGTCATACCTAAGCTTATTTGTTGGTCAGTTGAAGCATATGGTTAATATATGATGTGATATGTTAAATTGTTTAATTAACCCTTGTTTTATGGCAGTATTTAAGAATGGCAGTTGAGAATATTAATGGTGGAGTTAATGAGACCGTGGAAACACCTTTAATCACCACCCAGGGGAACATGCAACAGGAAGGCAATATTCCTCTTGTAAACAACACCACTGAGTAGACGATGAAGAACGGGATGTTTAGGAGCTTTTTGCAGTTCATGTAAAACCAGACGAGGGAGACTCGTGTACAAAATACGGGTGAAAATGATAGCAACACGCAGCTTGTCACGGCCAAGCAGTTTAAAGAGTTGGGACCACCAAAATTTAAGGGAAAGCCAGATCCGATCATGACGAAAATGTGGATCAAGTAAATTACCAAGATATTCGATGTCTTGGGATGTGCGGAGGAACAGAAGGTTCCATTCACCACCTTTATGTTCCGTGGCGAGGCAGACTACTGGTGGGAGTCTGTGAAATGGACCCAGCCTGCCGCACTCAGCATGTCTTGGGAAACGTTTCAAAAACTTTTCAACAAAAAATACTTGCCTGAAAGTATTCGCCATATGAAGGAGGTAAAGTTTATTAGACTAGAACAAAACGACATGACGGTGTCCCAATACGAGGCGAAGTTCGCAGAGTTATCCAGGTTTGCACCTCATTTGGTAGATAATGAGGAACGAATGACGAGGATGTTTCTAAGAGGTTTAAAACCCGAGATTCGGCAATATCTTATCTCTCATAAATTTTCTTTATATTCAGATGTTGTCAACAGGGCTCAATTATTAGAGCGAGATAGCGAGTACGTTCAACCAAGGGACCGCAACCAGGGTCATACCGATGGCAGCAGTCATCGGAGCAATGAAAACCAGCGGGGAGGAAAACATTCAGACAAAAGCGGTAACCACTCTGGTGGTAATCGTGGCCATGAAAATAGAAGAAGCGAGTCGGGGGGAGATTTTAAAAAGAGGAGATTCAACAATGACAATGTGAAGACGTCAGCACCAGCAGCAACTAGTTCCAAGGGAGGAGAATGACCACCGGTCATATGCTATAAGTGCGGAAAAGAAGGACATATCAGCCCAAACTTCCCACAACAGTTTAAGGTATATTATAACTGTGGAAAGGAAGGACATATCGCTCGAGATTGCACTGTAGCGAAACCAAGTCCAGCGGGGATGGTGACTCAAAAGGTTGTCTCAGAAAAGTCAAAGTTAACGATTTATAGAAGAGCGTTTGTCGTAACTGGTCAACATGCGAGGAACCCAAACGAGGTGATCACGGGTAAGCTAATCATAGATTCATGTGAAGTTTATACATTACTAGATACCGGTGCTACCCATTCATTTATCTCTCCTGCTTGTGCTCAACGTTTAAACTTGACTCCGGAGAAATTAGACTTTGACCTATCTGTGGAAACTCCATTAAGAGAAACTTTCATCACATCCACTGTTTATAAATCTTGTTTGATCCAAGTTGGCACCATCACATTACCTGTTGACCTTATCTCTTTAAAGATACTTGCATTTGACGTGATTTTAGGGATTGATTGGTTAACTACTCATCATGCCAAAATTGATTATTTTCGTAAGGTTGTTAGTTTTCATATTCCTAACCAACCTGTTGTGCAAATTCAAGCAACTAAGCTATTAAAATCAATCATTGTTATATCAAGTCATAAAGCTATTCGTTTATTAAAAAACGGATGTCAAGCTTTCTTAGCTCATGTTATGAATTTGAATAAAGACACGTCAGATTTGAATAATATTCCTGTTGTTATTGACTTTCCTGAAGTATTTCCTGAAGAACTTCTCGGTCTACCCCCAGAATATGAAGTTGAATTCTTTATTGACCTTGAACCTGGTACAAAGCCCATTTCTAAAACCCCATATCGAATGACTCCTATTGAACTTCAGGAGTTAAAAGTCCAACTATAGGAGTTGTTGGACATCGGTTTCATTCGCCTAGTACATCTCCTTGGGGTGCTCCTGTTTTATTTGTAAAGAAGAAAGACGGGAGTATGCGACTTTGTATCGATTACCGGGAATTAAACCATGTTACTATCAAGAATAAGTATTCGCTACCTCGTATTGATGACCTATTTGACCAGTTGCAAGGAGCACAATTCTTTTCAAAAATTGATCTTCGTTCTGGATATCATCAGCTGAGGTTAAAACTGAGGATATTCCGAAGACTACCTTCAGAACTCGGTACGGGCATTATGAATTCCTAGTCATGTCCTTTGGATTGACTAATGCTCCTGCAGCTTTCATGGATATGATGAACCGAGTATTCAAGGAATATTTGGATCAGTTCGTTGTTGTCTTTATTGATGACATCCTCATCTATTCCAAAAGCCGTGAAGATCATGAGCGCCATTTGAAGCTGGTACTGCAAAGGCTTCGTGATAACAAGCTATATATGCCAAGCTGAAGAAATGCGAGTTCTGGCTTGAGGAAGTAGCATTCCTTGGGCACATGGTGTCAAAACATGGAGTGTCTGTTGACCCGACGAAGATTGAAGCAATACAAAGTTGGGAGCAACCAAAGACGGTGACCGAAGTACGTAGCTTTTTGGGCTTAGCTGGTTATTATCGGAGATTTGTGGAAGGATTTTCTAGAATCGCAACACCGTTAACTTAGCTGACTCGTAAAGATACAAAATTCGTATGGAGTGAGGAATGCGAGAAGAGTTTCCAAGATCTCAAGAGGAGAGTCATTTCGGCACCTGTTCTGACAATACCATCTGGTACAGATGGATTTGTTATCTATAGCGATGCTTCAGGCAAAGGGTTAGGATGTGTTCTCATGCAACGTGGGAAAGTCATAGCCTATGCCTCGCGACAACTTAAAGAATATGAGAGGAATTATCCTACTCATGATCTAGAGTTGGCAGCAGTCGTTTTTGCGCTAAAGATCTGGAGGCACTATCTATATGGGGAAAAAGTGGAGATATATTCAGACCATAAAAGCCTCAAATATTTCTTCACCCAAAAGGAACTTAACATGCGACAACGACGTTGGCTCGAGCTATTGAAAGATTACGACCACACTATTCAATACCATCCTGGAAAAGCGAACGTGGTAGCTGACGCATTGAGTAGAAGATCATACGCGAGAACAAATGCGATGTTGTTAAAACAAAGGCCCATTTTGTGTGATTTACAAAAGATGAAGATAAAATTCAAGACTCTGGGGACCCATGCAATGATGTCAAGTATACATATAGAACCAACTTTAATTGAGAAAGTTAAAGTTGCTCAAGCCACAAACCCGGAGCTGATGATTATAAAGAAGAAAGTACAAGAAGGTGTTATTCCAGAAGCAAGAATCGATGAAGAAGGAATACTTTGAGTCCATTCCAGACTTTTTGTTCATAATGATTCTTATTTGAAGTACAAGATCATGATGGAGGCATACAATACACCATTTGCAATCCATCCTGGAAGTACCAAAATGTATCGTGATTTTCGACATACATTTTGGTGGAACAATATGAAGAGAGAGATTACAAAGTTTATCTCGATGTGTTTAACTTGTCAACGTG
The DNA here is from genome assembly GCA_020205505.1 of Panax japonicus. Lineage (NCBI taxonomy): Eukaryota > Viridiplantae > Streptophyta > Magnoliopsida > Apiales > Araliaceae > Panax > Panax japonicus. The sequence continues at coordinate 76,003,130 of CM035096.1, read as the reverse complement.
TAAAGGCGGAGCATCAAGTACCAAAGGGTCCATTGCAACCACTTGAGATTCTGAAATGGAAGTGGGAACACATTACTATGGATTTTTTACGGGTCTTCCCAAGGTTTCTCAAGGCATATATGCGATTTGGGTTATTATTGATAGATTAACCAAGTCAGCCCATTTTTTGCCTATACGTGAGACTTATTCCCTTGAACGTCTTGCTAGTATGTACGTGAATGAGATTATGAGGTTGCATGGTGTGACACCCCCAAAATAGGTATATAACACCCATTCTGAGTTGCCAAATACATGGTACAGAAAGGAAACTACAACTTCAATAATACAATTGTCGTGCAAAATACGACAACACATACTGTGAGTTTAAATACAAATATTGTCTTCTAGACAATATCCACACTCCAATAAGTCCTCGTTATAATTATTCAAACACTATTTTATAGAAATAGTGAGGACTGCTAAAACATCTTTCTAGAACCATCACTCTGTACCCCAACTAGTTCCTACTATGTTCTCACCTCCTGAGAAAAACGGAACAAAAAGAAAAAGGGTGAGCTCAACTAGCCCAGTAAAGAATATTATGACTAAGATAATATACAACAAATTATCGTTAGTCTTCAATAGGGAAAAATCTGATAAAATATAATAGCCAACAAGTTTTAGATCAACAACTGCAGCGGAAACAACAATCCATTAAAAGAGTCAAGTAGAGAATGAGTTCTACTATCTTCTAAGATTTAAAAGTCTATCATCAAAATTTTATCCCTGTAACAACAATCAATATACATCTTTAATCAAATATTCATCTTTGCACTACTGGCCAAAAATATTCATTTGTATCACCAGTTGGTCATGTTCATCTTAACACCTGTTCATCTTTGTACTACGGGCCAAAGATATTCATCAGTTAATAATTTATCTTTGCACTACAGACCGAAGATATTTAGTAATATCATCATTTAAGATTGAGGATGATGAAAAATATTTTAAAAAAAACGAATCCAGTGAAACGGAAGGACAAATAGTAGGGATTCGTATAACAGTTTATTCAAGATTGATAATACTTCATAAATACCAATTTTGAAGCAGAATTCAAGAATAAAGATCAAAATATGGATACAATCAAAGATATTAACCATAATAGACATCTTGGACAAAAAGGGAAAATTTTATTTTTCGGTAAATAGTGCCGTATTCGTGAATAGTGCCATATACGTGAATAGTAACCCCGACATAAAAAGTTCTAAATTTGATAAAAATTCAGATCAATACTTCGGCATAATGATATTGAAGAAATAATATCATATATGAAGAAAATAACATCCCTTACCTCAAAATATCAGTACTTCTGATCAGAATATCGGTATAAGGCTGAAGGAAACTTGCATTGATGAATAGAAACTCACAAAGTATCTAAATACTCACAAAATACACTCAATAATCTAGAGAGGGAAAGAGAAAAAACTTGTTTCTGGTGTGATTTTCAATTCTAACTTAGCCCTCTATTTATAGGAAAATGTTAGCAGACTTGACCTGCAACCTGATGATTTTACCTGCTACTATTCCCACCCACCACATTTGAAATAAATTCAGCACATTTCTTCACCAACCACAAGTGGGGCCCACTCAATTCTAGAATTTTCCACCAAAATCATTTATAAACCTAATTTCTGAATCAGTCACCTCTTAAAATTCATAACAAATCATACGTTCATTTTTAACGGTTCAAAATTTGTGGACATATATTCAACTTATATATGTATAAAATATCCAAAAATTACAACAATCCAACGGTCGGATTAAAAATTATAACTCACACAATATATCTCTAAAACACTGGTTTAATTTTTAATACCTTCATTCCGACAAAAATACTGATAAAACACCTCAAGATTAACTCCTTCATTTTTAACCACAATAAATATATCCAACATTTATATCCACATAAAATAAATATTTCCTTATCATATGAATCAATAATTAATTATTCACAAATAATATTACAGAATCACATTTATGACAACCAGTCCGTTCCCAGGAAAGAGGGGGCTTTCCAATAAGAATTTCTCCTTATTGGCGTGCAATTAGGTGACCAAACCTCTCCTTGACAGAACTTTCTAGATATTTCCAATAATGCTATCTAATAATATTATTCAAATAATATGAATTATTGATCTGATAATGGGAAATATTGTGCAGTGACAATTATTGGAACAACAATAATATAAAATATCAATGCAACAATTATTGAATCAATAAAATAAAATATTGAGCAGTAACTACTGTAACAATTATTGAGTAGTGCCTTCTTACGTAAGGATAAATAATTCATCAATACTGTGCATCCACGCGTATTACTGTATTTTAACTACCGAGTATTCCAACAGTGTTAACGGTAACAACTACGCCGTTATTTATAAAAACTCAAACTTATCGCTTTTCTTCATCCGACAGTTATTCTGTTATGGGGCCCACAAATGACTGCGTCGTCGTACGAATATTCCCCGACAACAAGAATATTCCACGACCAAACGAATATTCCCCGACAACAATGATTATTTTATAACCACTTGCATATTTTGCAAAATTTACACATTTCACCCATAACCAGAGAATTATATCAAATTAATACCTTATTATTCACAAATATAATAAGAGGAAATTCGATTTTATTTATAATAAGTTGGGGTCTTAAAACCTCCCATCCTTATGAAATTTCGTCCTCGAAATTGACATACTTACCTGGTGTTTCGAAAAGGTGAGGATACCTCGCTTTCATTTCTGATTCCAACTCCTAGGTCATTTCTTCAATAGCATGGTTTCTCCATAAAACCTTAACTTGTGGTATAACATTGGTTCGTAGGACATGCTCTTTCCTATCCAAGATCTTAACAGGTACTTCTTCGTACGTTAAATCTTCGGCTATCTCGTCTGGTTCTAACGCAATAATATGGTTCGGGTCTTTCACATATTTACGAAGTATGGATATGTGAAAAATATTATGAACACGAGACATACTTGGAGGTAATGCGAGTCTATAGGGCACATTTCCTATTCGGTCAAGAATCTCAAATGGACCAATAAATCGTGGATTGAGCTTTCCTCTCTTCCCAAATCTTGTAACTCCCTTCCATGGTGCAACACGTAACAATACATGATCCCCAATATTAAATTCCATGTCTTTTCGATGAAGATCCGCATAACTCTTTTGTCGATCTTGTGCTGTTTGTATACGTTGTCGAATCATTTGGATCTTTTCTGTAGTCATGCGTACTAATTCTGGTCCCAACAACGTTACTTCTCCCACCTCGTCTCAGCATACTAGAGAAAGACACTTTCGTACATATAACGCCTCAAATAGAGCCATGCCTATACTTGCTTGATAACTGTTGTTGTAGGAGAATTCCACTAGTGGCAAGTATTTATCCTAACTTCCTTTAAAATCTAGGACACAAAGTCTTAATAGATCTTCAAGGGTTTGAATAGTCCTCTCTGATTGTTCGTCCGTTTGAGGATGGTATGCCTAACTGAATCGTAAATCCGTGCCCATAGCTTTCTGCAAGCTAACCCAAAATCGTGAAGTGAATCTTGGGTCACGATCTAAAACTATGGATACTGGCATACCATGCAATCTCATAATCTCATTCACGTACATGCGAGCAAGACATTCAAGGGAATAAGTCTCACATATCGGTAAGAAATGGGCAGACTTGGTTAATCTATCAACAATAACCCAAATCACATCTATGCCTTGAGAAACTTTGGGAAAACCTATAACGAAATCCATAGCAATGTGTTCCCACTTCCATTTCGGAATCTCAAGTGGTTGTAATGGACCCTTTGGCACTTGATGCTCCGACTTTACACGTTGACAAGTTAAACACCTCGAGATAAACTCCGCGATCTCTCTCTTCATATTGTTCCACCAAAATGTATGTCGAATATCATGATACATTTTGGTACTCCCAGGATGGATTGAAAATGGGGTGTTGTGTGCCTCCATCATGATTCTATGCTTCAAGTCAGAATCATTAGGAACACAAAGTTTGGAGTTGAATCTAAGTATTCCTTCTTCATCGATTCTCGCTTCTGGAATAGCTCCTTCTTGCACTTTCTTCTTCATACGTATCAGCTCCAGGTCCGTAGCTTGAGCAGATTTAACTTTATCGATTAAAGTCGGTTCTACTTGTATATTCGCCATCATCATGTGGGTCCCTAGAGTCTTTAATTCTACCTCCATCCTTTGCAAGTCATACAGAATGGGCCTTTACATTAACAATATCGCACTCGTACTCGCATATGATCTTCTACTCAATGCGTCAGCTACTACGTTCGCTTTTCCAGGATGATATTGAATAGTGTGATCGTAATCTTTCAATAGTTCAAGCCAACGTCGTTGCCGCATGTTGAGTTATTTTTGGGTGAAGAAATATTTGAGGCTTTTATGGTCCGTATAAATCTCCACTTTTTCCCCATACAAGTAGTGTCTCCAAATTTTCAACGCGAATACGACTGCTGTCAACTCTAGATCATGAGTAGGATAATTCCTCTCATATTCTTTGAGTTGTCGTGAGGCATAGGCTATGAATTTCCCATGTTGCATGAGAACGCATCCTAAACCTTTGCTTAAAGCATCGTTGTATATAACAAATCCATTCCGTACCAGATGGTATTGCCAGAACAGGTGCCGAAATGAGTCTCCTCTTGAGCTCTTGGAAACTCTTCTCGCATTCCTCGCTCCATACAAATTTTGTATCTTTCCAAGTCAACTGAGTTAACTGGAGTAGCGATTCGAGAAAATCCTTCCACAAATCTCCGATAATAACCAGCTAAGCCCAGAAAGCTTCGCACTTCGGTCACCGACTTTGGTTGCTCCAAACTTTGTACTGCTTCAATCTTTGCCGGGTCGATAGATACTCCATGTTTTGACACCACGTGCCCAAGGAATGCTACTTCCTCAAGCCATAACTCACATTTTTTCAGCTTGGAAAATTTTGTTTGTTTTCACAAAGCCTTTCAAGTATCAGCTTCAAATGGTGCTCATGATCTTCACGACTTTTGGAATAGATGAGGATGTCATCAATAAAGACAACAACAAACTGATCCAAATATTCCTTGAATACACGGTTCATCATATCCATGAAAGCAGCGGGAGCATTAGTCAATCCAAAAGACATGATTAAGAATTCATAATGCCCGTACCGAGTTCTGAAGGCAGTCTTTGAAATACCCTCAGTTTTAATCTTCAGCTGATGATATCTAGAACGAAGATCGATCTTTGAAAAGAATTGTGCTCCTTGTAACTGGTCGAATAGGTCATCAATGCGAGGTAGCGGATACCTATTCTTGATGGTGACATGGTTTAATTCTCGGTAATTAATACAAAGTCGCATACTCCCGTCTTTCTTCTTTACGAATAAAACAGGAGCAACCCAAGGACATGTACTAAGACGAATGAAACCTATGTCTAACAATTCCTGTAGTTGGACTTTTAACTCCTGAAGTTCAATTGGAGCCATTCGATATGGGGTTTTAGAAATGGGTTTTGTACCCGGCTCAAGGTCAATAAAGAATTCAACATCACGTTCTGGGGGTAGACCGAGAAGTTCTTCTGAAAATACATCAGAAAATTCTATAACAACAGAAATATTATTCAAATCTGACTTGTCTTTGTTCAAATCCATAACATGGGCTAAGAAAAGCTTGACATCCATTTTTTAATAAACGAATAGCTTTGTGGCTTGATATGATAGTGACTGATTTTAGTGGTTTAGTTGTTTGAATTCGTATGACAGGTTGGTTAGAAATATGAAAACTAACGACCTTACGAAAACAATCAATTTTGGCATGATGAGTGGTTAACCAATCAATTCCTAAAATCACATCAAAAGCAAGTATCTTTAAAGATATAAGATCAACAGGTAATGTGATAGTGCCAACTTGGATAATGCAAGATTTATAAACTGTAGATGTAACGAAGGTTTCACCCAACGGAGTTTCAACAGATAAGTCAAAGTCCAATTTCTCCGGAGAGTTTAAACGTTGAGCACAAGCAGGAGAGATAAAAGAATGGGTAGAACCGGTATCTAGTAAGGTATAAACTTCGCAAGAGTTCAAGATTAGCTTACCCGTAATCACCTCGTTCGGGTTCCTCGCGTTTTGGCCAGTCACGACAAACGCTCTTCCAGGAACTGCTGATTTTGACTTATCCGGGACAGCCCTTGGAGTCACCATCCCCGTTGAACTTGGTTTTGCTACAGAACAATCCCGAGCTATGTGGCCTTCCTTTCCACAGTTGTAACATACCTTTGATTGTTATGGACAGTTTGGGCTAATATGTCCCTTTTTCCCGCATTTGTAACATCTAACTGGCGGCCGTTCTCCTCTCCTAGAATTTGTTGTTGGTGCTGGTGCTGCTGTTGATGTCTTCCCATCATTGTTGAATCTCCTCTTTCTGAAATTTTCACTTGACTCACCTCTCCTATTATCATGGCCACGATGACCACCCGAGTGGTTACCGCCTTTGTTCGTATTTTTCCCTCCTCGTTGGTTATCATTGCTCTGATGACTGCTGTCACCGGTATGACCCTGGTTGTGGTCCCTTGGTTTAGCATACTCATTATCTCGCTCTAATAATTGAACCCTGTTTACAACATCTGAATATAAAAAAATTTATGAGATATAAGATATTGCCGAATCTCGGGCTTTAGACCTCTCAGAAACATCCTCGTCATTCGTTCCTCATTTTTGACCAAATGAGGTGCAAACCTGGATAACTCTGCAAACCTCGCCTCGTACTGGGACACCGTCATGTTGTTTTGTTCCAGTCTGATAAACTCTACCTCCTTCATATGACGAATACTTTCAGGAAAGTACTTGTCATTGAATAGTTTCTGAAATGTTTCCCAAGACATGCTGAGTGCGGCTGGCTGGGTACGCTTCACAGACTCCCACCAGTAGTCTGCCTCACCGCGGAACATAAAGGTGTCGAATGGAACCTTCTGCTCCTCTGTGCATCCCAAGACATCGAATATCTTGGTAATTTGCTTGACCCACGTTTCCGCCATGATCAGATCCGGCTTTCCCTTAAATTCTGGTGGTCCCAACTCCTTGAACTGCTTGGCTGTGACAAGGCGCGCATTGCTATCATTTCCACCCGTATTTTGTGCACGAGTCTCCCCGTCTGGTTTTGTATGAACTACAAAAAGCTCCTAAACATTCCATCATTTATCGTTTACTCGGTAGTGTTGTTTACAGGAGGAATATTGTCTTCCTGTTGCACGTTCTCCGGGTTTGTAACTAAATGTTATTTCACAGTCTCATACACTCCATTGTTAACGTTCTCAGCGGCCATTCTTAAATACTGCCATAAAATAAGGGTTAATTAAATAAATTAACATATCACATAATATCCCTATATTATGACTGACCAACAAATAAGCTTAGATAAGACACACTAGCGAAGGATTTACTCATCTCTCCCCTCCTAGTTCTATTCCCCGATCTCCGCCAGAGACCATATTCCTAAGCATTGATACCAACTGTGACGCCCCCAAAATAGGTATACAACAACCATTCTGAGTCGCCAAATACATGGTACAGAAAGCAAACTATAACTTCAATAATACAATTGTCGTGCAAAATACGACAACACATACTGTGAGTTTAAATACAAATATTGTCTTCTAGACAATATTCACACTCAAATAAGTCCTCGTTACAATTATTCAAGCACTATTTTACAGAAATAGTGAGGACTGCTAAAACATCTTTCTAGAACCATCACTCTGTACCCCGACTAGTTCCTGTTATGTTCTCACCTCCTGAGAAAAACGGAACAAAAAGGAAAAGGGTGAGCTCAACTAGCCCAGTAAAGAATATTATGACTAAGATAATATACAACAAATTATCGTTAGTCTTCAACAGGGAAAAATCTGATAAAATATAATAGCCAACAAGTTTTAGATCAACAACTGCAGCAGAAATAGCAATCCATTAGAAGAGTCAAGTAGAGAATGAGTTCTACTATCTTCTAAGATTTAAAAGTCTGTCATCAATATTTTATCCTTGTAACAACAATCAATATACATCTTTAATCAAATATTCATCTTTGCACTACAGGCCAAAGATATTCATTTGTATCACCAGTTGGTAATGTTTATCTCAACACCTGTTCATCTTTGCACTACAGGCCAAAGATATTTATCAGTTAAAAATTTATCTTTGCACTACAGGCCGAAGATATTTAGTAATATCATCATTTAAGACTGAGGATGATAAAAAAATATTTTAAAGAAAACGAATCCAGTGAAACGGAAGGACAAATAGTAGGGATTTGTATAACAGTTTATCCAAGATCAATAATACTTCATAAATACCAATTTTGAAGCAGAATTCATGAATAAAGATCAAAACATGGATACAATCAAAGATAGTAACCATAATAGACATCTTGGACAAAAAGGGAAAATTTTATTTTTCGGTGAATAGTTTCGTATTCGTGAATAGTGTCGTATACGTGAATAGTGCCGTATACGTGAATAGTAACCCCGACACAAAAAGTTCCAAATTTGATAAAAATTCAGATCAATACTTCGGCATAATGATATTGAAGAAATAATATCATATATGAAGAAAATAACATCCCTTACCTTAAAATATCAGTACTTCTGATCAGAATATCGGTATAAGGCTAAAGGAAATTTGCACTGATGAATAGAAACTCACAAAGTATCTAAATACTCACAAAATACACTCAATAATCTAGAGAGAGAAAGAGAGAAAACTTGTTTCTGATGTGATTTTTAATTCTAACTTAGCCCTCTATTTATAGGAAAATGTTAGCAGACTTGACCTGCAACCTGATGGCTTTACCTGCTACTATTCTCACCCACCACATTTGAAATAAATTCAGCATATTTCTTTACCAACCACAAGTGGAGCCCACTCAATTCTAGAATTTTTCACCATAATCATTTATAAACCTAATTTCTGAATCAGTCACATCTTAAAATTCATAACAAATCATACGTTTATTTTTAATGGTTCAAATTTTGTGGACATATATTCAACTTATATATGTATAAAATATCCAAAAATTACAACGATCCAACGGCCGGATTAAAAATTATAACTCACACAATATATCTCTAAAACACTGGTTTAATTTTTAATACCTTCATTCTGACAAAAATACTGATAAAACACCTCAACATTAACTCCTTCATTTTTAACCACAATAAATATATCCAACATTTATATCCATATAAAATAAATATTTCCTTATCATATGAATCAATAATTAATTATTCACAAATAATATTACAGAATCACATTTATGACAACCAGGTCGTTCCCAGGAAAGAGGGGGCTTTCCAATAAGAATTTCTCCTTATTGGCGCGCTGTAAGACCCCAAATTATTAATAATTGAAATTTAATTTCCTCTATTTATCATTTTAAAATAGTAAGGTTTGATTTGATTAATGTGGTTAGTTATGGGTAAAATACGCAAATATTTTAAATAAGCAGGTGGTTATAAAATATTCATTATTGTCGGGGAATATTCGTTTGGTCGTTGAATATTCTTGCTGTCGGGGAATATTTGTACGACAGCGCAGTCTTTTGTGGGCCCCATAACGGAAAGCGATTGGATGAAGAAAACAACAAGTATAAGTTGTTTATAAATAACGGCGTAGTTGTTACCGTTAATACTGTTGGAATACCCGGTGGTTAAAACACAGTAATACGCGTTGTTGAACAGTAGCACACGGTATTGCACCAATTATTGATTCTTACGTAAGAAGGCATTACTTAATAATTTTTACAGTAATTACTGTTCAGTATTTTATTTTATTGATTCAATAATTGCTGCGTTGATTTTTTTATATTACTGTTATTTCAATAATTGTCACTACACAATATTTTTCATTATCGGAGCAATAATTCATATTATCTGAATAATATTATTAGAAAACATTATTGGCAATGTCTAGAAAGTTCTAAGGAGAGGTTTGGTCACCTAATTCCGTGCCAGTAAGGAGAAATTTTTTATTGGAAAGCCCCTTCTTTTCTGGGAACGGCCTGGTTGCCAGTACTGTGATTCTGCAATATTATTTGTGAATAATTAATTATTGATTTATATGATGAGGAAAATATTGATTTTATGTGGATATAGATGGAGAAAATTTTTAAAGTGACAATTGTTAAAAATTGATATTTTATCTTTTTTGATAAAATAATATTTTATTATATTATTATAATATAATAATGGGGATATTTTTACAATGAATGTGGGATATATGAGTATATGAGGATGAGGAGTATTTTTGTTACAAAAGTTGTTTAAAACATGTTAAACATGTCCGTGGGCCCATTTCTTGACTGAAATTTGACTATAGCTTGTAAAATCGTCCGTTTATGAATTTCGGTCAATTTTCGTTTGGAATTTGGAAAACTTTCTTCTGTAAAGTTGTAGAGAATTGAATTTCCTATAAAAAGGCGCGAGATTCAAATTTTCTGATAAAAGGGCTATTTATTATGAATTATTGAAGTTCTGAGGCTCCAGAATAATTGATTTTTAGAAGTTTTAAATAATTATATTAACAAAAACATTTTTTACATTGTTGGGACTCATTTAACATGTGATTAGGTGGCTGATTTTAGATGCTAAGTGTGCGTAGAGAATTTATAATATAAATATTAATATTATATTAAATTTTCTGCTTTGGTGTTCTAAGCATTTTTCTATAAATAGGGTGCTTAGGTTAGAATTGAAAATCACACCAGAAACTAAAGATTTCTCTCTCTTTCTCTCTCTATAATATCGAGCGTACTTGTGAGTATTTTAGTACTTTGAGTATTGCTATACGGTGTAAGTTCTTTCAGCACTATATCTAATATTCCAGTCAGAAGTACTATTCTTTCTGAGATAAGGGATGTTATTTTATTCGAAAATGATATTATTTTTTTTAATATCATTATGTCGAAATATTGGTTGGAAATTTTTATCAAATTTGAAACTTTTTCATGTCGGAGTTACTATTCATGAGTTGCTATTCACGAGTTACTATTCATGAGAATTCACGAGTTACTATTCACGAATACTATTCACGAAGCGTGATGATGTTTTTTAGTAAAATTTCTATCTTTTGAGGTCGGAGTTACTATTCACGTATACGACACTATTCACGTATACTGCACTATTCACGAATACGACACTATTCACAGAAAAATTAAATTTTCTTTTCTGTGTCTAAGATTGTCTGTTATGATTTATATCTTTGATTGGATCTATGTTTTGATCTACATTCTTGAATTTTACTCCAATATGGTTATTTATGAATTATTTTTGAACTGGGATTATTTAAAGTACGAATCCTTAATACTTGTTCTTTTGTTTCACTGGATTCGTTTTCTTTAAAATATTTTTCATCATCCTCAGTCCTAAATGATGATATTACTGAATATCTTTGGCCCGTAGTGCAAAGATGAATGATTTCTTGATGAATATCTTTGGCTCGTAGTGCAAAGATGAACAAGTGTTGAGATGAACATGACCGACTGATTAATATCTTTGGCCCGTAGTACAAAGATAAACAGGTGTTTAGATGAACATGACCAACTGATGAATATCTTTGGCCTGTAGTGCAAAGATGAATATTTGATTCCAGATATATATTGATTGATGTTACAGGGATAAAATATCGACGATGAACTTTTAAATTCATAAATAGAAGATAGTAGTTTGCATTCTCTACTTAACTCTTCTAATGAATTATTATTTCCGCTGTGAAGATTTATTTAAAACTGGTTGTCTATTGTATTCTATTAGATTTTTCCCTGTTGAGGACTAACGATAATTTATTTTATATTATCTTAGTCATAATGTTCTTTACTGGGCTAGTTGAGCTCACCCTTTTCCTTGTTGTTCCATTTTTCTTCTCAGGAGGCGAGAATGTAGCGAGTACTAGTCGGGGTGTGGAATGATGGTTCTAGAAGTCATTTTAGTAGTCCTCACCATTTTTGTAAAATAATGTATCAATAATTGTACTGAGGACTTATTTGAGTGCGGATATTGTCTAGATGACAATATTTATATTTAAACTCACAGTTTTTATGTTGTATTAATAAAGTTGTAGTTGTTTCTGTACCATGTATTTTGACGACTCAGAATGGGTGTTGTATACCTATTTTGGGGGCGTCACACGCGCAATTAGGTGACCAAACCTCTATTTGACAAAACTTTCTAGATATTTCCAATAATGTTATCTAATAATATTATTCAAATAATATGAATTATTGATCTGATAATGGGAAATATTGTGCAGTGACAATTATTGAAACAGCAATAATATAAAATATCAACGCAACAATTATTGAATCAATAAAATAAAATATTGAACAGTAACTACTGTAACAATTATTGAGTAGTGCCTTCTTACGTAAGGGTCAATAATTCATCAATACTGTGCATCCACGCGTATTACTGTATTTTAACCACCGAGTATTCCAACAGTGTTAACGGTAACAACTACTCCGTTATTTATAAAAACTCAAACTTATCGTTTTCTTCATCCGACAGTTATTCTGTTATGGGGCCCACAAATGACTGCGCCGCCGTACGAATATTCTCCGACAATAAGAATATTTCATGACCAAACGAATATTCCCCGACAACAATGATTATATTATAACCACTTGCATATTTTGCAAAATTTGCACATTTCACCCATAACCAGAGAATTATATCAAATTAATACCTTTTTATTCACAAATATAATTAGAGAAAATTTGATTTTATTTATAATAATTGGGGTCTTACACATGGCATGCCAATATCCATAGTTTCGGATCGTGACCCAAGATTCAATTCAAGATTTTGGGTTAGCTTGCAAAAAGCTATGGGCACAGATTTACGATTTAGTTCGGCATACCATCCTCAAACGGACGGACAATCAGAGAGGACTATTCAAACTCTTGAAGATCTATTAAGACTTTGTGTCCTCGATTTCAAAGGGAGTTGGGATAAGTATTTACCATTGGTGGAATTTTCCTACAATAACAGTTATCAGGCAAGTATAGGTGTGGCTCCATTCGAAGCATTGTATGGACGAAAGTGTCGCTCTCCAATATGTTGGGATGAGGTGGGTGAAACAACATTGTTGGGACTCGAGTTGGTACATATGACTACGAAAAAGATCCAAATGATTCGACAACGTATACAAACGGCACAGGATTGACAAAAGAGTTATGCGAATCTTCATCGAAAGGACGTGGAATTTAGTATTGGGGATCATGTATTGTTGCGTGTGGCTCCATGGAAGGGAGTTACAAGATTCGGGAAGAGAGGAAAGCTCAATCCACGATTTATTGGTCCATTTCAGATTCTTGAACGAGTAGGAAATGTGGCCTATAGACTCGCGTTACCTCCAAGTATGTCTCGTGTTCATAATATTTTTCATATATCTGTGCTTCGTAAATATGTGAAAGACCCGAACCACGTCATTGAGTTAGAACCGGACGAGATAGCCGAAGATTTAACGTATGAAGAGGTACCTGTCAAGATCTTGGATATGAAGGAGCATGTCCTACGCACGAAGGTCATACCATAAGTTAAAGTTTTGTGGAGAAACCATGTTATTGAGGAAATGACCTGGGAGTTGGAAATGGAAATGAAAGCGAGGTATCCTCATCTTTTCAAAACACCAGGTACGTACGTCAATTTCAAGGACGAAATTTCATAAGGAGGGGAGGTTGTAAGACCCCAAATTATTAATAAATGAAATTTAATTTCCTCTATTTATCATTTTGAAATAGTAAGGGTTGATGTGGTTAGTTATGGGTAAAATGCACAAATATTTTAAAATAAGCAAGTGGATATAAAATATTCATTGTTGTCGGGGAATATTCATTTGGTCATGGAATATTCTTGCTGTCAGGGAATATTTGTACGACGGCGCAGTCTTTTGTGGGCTCCATAACAGAAAGCGATTGAATGAAGAAAACGACAAGTATAAGTTGTTTATAAATAATGGCACGGTTGTTATCGTTAATACTGTTGGAATACCCGGTGGTTAAAACACAGTAATACGCGTTGTTGCACAGTTGCACACGATATTGCACCAATTATTGATTCTTACGTAAGAAGGCACTACTCAATAATTGTTACAATAATTACTGTTTAGTATTTTATTTTATTGATTCAATAATTGTTTCATTTATATTCTATATTACTGTTGTTTCAATAATTATCACTACACAGTATTTTCCATTATCGAAGCAATAATTCATATTATCTGAATAATATTATTAGAAAACATTATTGACAATGTCTAGAAAGTTCTGTCTAAGGAGAGGATTAGTCACCTAATTGCCCCCTCTTTCCTAGGAACTACCTGGTTGTCAGTATTGTGATTCTGTAATATTATTTGTGAATAATTAATTATTGATTTATATGATGAGGAAAATATTCATTTTATATGGATATAGATGGAAAAATTTTTTAAAGTGACAATTGTTGAAAATTAATATTTTATCTTTTCTGATAAAATAATATTTTATTATATTATTATAATATAATAATGATGATATTTTTACAATTAATGTGGGATATATGAGTATATGAGGAGGAAGAGAATTTTTGTTGCAAAAGTTATTTAAAACATGTTAAACATGTCTGTGGGCCCATTTCTTGACTGAATTTGATTATAGCTTGTAAAATCGACCGTTTATGGATTTCTGTCAATTTCTGTTTGGAATTTGGAAAAATTTTCTTCTGCAAAGTTGTAGAGAATTGAATTTCCTATAAAAAGTCGCAAGAATCGAATTTTCTAATAAAGGGCTAGGCATGCACAACAGGCCGGTCTGGCCTGGCCTGGGCCTGCCAGGCCTTGGGCTTTGACCAGGCCAGGCCAGGCCGTTGACTTTTGGCCTTCAGGCCAGGCCAGGCCAGGCCTTGGTCTCTGGGCTGTGGCCTGGCTAGGCCTGCAGGCCAGGCCAGGCCAGGCCCAGACCAGGCCAGGCCAGACCAGGCCCAAGGCCTTGGCTGGTCTGGTCCTTTTTTTTTAATGTTACATATTAAATATTAAAAATATAAATAATAAAATATAAATTAATAAATTTTATAAAAATGATGCAAGATTTTTGAGATTTATTTTATTTTAACATTCTACTACACACCAATATAAATTGAATGATTAGAACAAAAATAAATATATTCATCTTAAATTACAAAAAAAATATAATTTAGATGTAACTTGAATATAAAACAAATTGATTTCTTAAATATATGTCTAATTGTCTACTATGCACTTCGTAGAAAATATTGTAGATTACTTAAATACTGTAGATTACACTTTTATTTTTTGAATATAAAGTAAGTTTTGATTTTATTTTCTTATAGTACGTACTAGGATCCGTTGGACATATATTTTGTAAAGTTTAAACACACATATATCTTTTCATTTATGATCATTAAACTCTTACATGGTTATATCTCAAGAATTAATTCCAGTTAGTTTTCAAATTACTTTATGAAATTTTTATTTAAATTAGTACAACAGAATACCTAAAACATAACCAAAATCATAAATCCCCCCAAGAATTTAGCATATCCAAATTAATGAAGAACTTGAGTATTTACAAGAAACAACCTTATTATTAATATTTAATATTAAAAATTAGTTTATTGATGTATTAATTAATGTTAATATTTAACATTAAAGTAACAAAGAATATTACTAAAATTTTATTGTTAAATATTAGTGCTTTAGTATTTACAATAAATTAACTTATTATTAATATTTAATCAACTAAGTAACTAACTTATTATTAATATTAAATATACTAACTAGTTATATTCATTGCATATGTATAGTAATTAAATGTATCAACAAGAAATCAAGAATAAATAATTAAAATTTTAAATTTTATTGATGTATTAATTAAAACTAATGTATTATACTTATAAATTACAACAATGAATAAGTAAAAATTTATACTTTATTGATGAATAATTATAAATTTAAAGTTCAAAAATTACAAATAATTAGATAAAAAATCTTGTAAGGTCTCAGGCCAGGTCAGACCTCATGTCAGGCCAGGCCAGGCCAGGCCAGGCCTCATGCCAGGCCAGGCCAGGCCAGGCCAGGCCTTGCCAGGCCAGGCCAGACCCCAGGCCAGGCCAGGCCCCAGGCCAGGCCAGGCCAGACTTTTTTGCAGGCCAGGCCAGGCCAGATTTTTATAAAAAAAAAGTGGCCTTTTCAAGCCTTCCAGGCCAGGCCTGACCGGGCCAGGCCTTGACCAGACCGGGCTTTGACCAGGCCGGGCCCAGGCCATACCAAGGCCAGGCCGCGGGCCTCAGGCCTTTTGTGCACCTCTAAAAGGGCTATTTATTATGAATTATTAAAGTTCCGGATTAATTAATTATTAATTGTTGGAAGTTTTAAATATTTATAATTAGAAAAATGTTTTTTTTGTTTTTGTTGGGTAAGTGGCTGATGTTGTGGACTAAGTTTGTGTGCGTAGGAAATTTTTACTAAATTATATTAATATTATATTAAATTTTTTGCTTTGGTGTTCTAAGCATTTTTCTATAAATAGGGTGCTTATGTTAGAATTGAAAATCACACCAGAAACTAAAGATTTCTCTCTCTTTCTCTCTCGATATATTGAGCGTATTTTTGTGAGTATATTAGTACTTTGAGTATTATTATACGGTGCAAGTTCTTTCAGCACTATATCCAGTCAGAAGTATATCCTTTTGAGGTAAGGGATGTTATTTTCTTCGTAAATGATATTATTTCTTCAATATCATTATGCCAAAATATTTGTCTGAATTTTTATCAAATTTGGAACTTTTCATGTCGGGGTTACTATTCATAAGTTACTATTCGCGAGTTACTATTCACGAGTTACTATTCATGAGTTACTATTCACGAAGCATGATGATGTTTTTTGTGAAATTTCTATCTTTTGGTGTCGGGGTTACTATTCACGTATATGGCACTATTCACGAATACGACACTATTCACAAAAAAATTAAATTTTCTTTTATATATCCAAGATTGTCTATTATAGTTCCTATCTTTGATTGGATCTATGTTTTGGTCTTCATTCTTGAATTTTACTCCACTCTGATTATTTATGAATTATTTTCGAACTTGAGTTATTTAAAATATGAATCCTTAATACTTGTTCTTTTGTTTCACTGGATTCATTTTCTTTAAAATATTTTTCATCATCCTCAGTCCTAAATGATGATATTACTGAATATCTTTGGCCTGTAGTGCAAAGATGAATGATTTCTGATGAATATCTTTGGCCTGTAGTGCAAAGATGAACAGGTGTTTAGATGAACATGACCAACTGATGAATATCTTTGGCCTGTAGTGCACAAATGAATATTTGATTCTAGATATATATTGATTGATGTTACAGGGATAAAAAATAGACGATGAACTTTTATATTCATATATAGAAGATAGTAGATTTCATTCTCTACTTAACTCTTCTAATGAATTATTATTTTCGCTGCGAATATTGATTTAAAACTTGTTTTCTATTGTATTCTATTAGATTTTTTCCTGTTGAAGACTAACGATAATTTGTTTTGTATTATCTTAGTCATAATGTTCTTTACTGGGCTAGTTGAGCTCACCCTTTTACTTTTGTTCCATTTTTCTTCTCAGGATGCGAGAATTTAGCGAGTACTAGTCGGGGTATGGAATGAAGGTTCTAGAAAGTCGTTTTAGTAGTCCTCAACATTTTTGTAAAATAATGTATCAATAATTATAATGAGGACTTATTTGAGTATGGATATTGTCTAGATGACAATATTTGTATTTAAACTCACAGTTTTTATGTTTTATTAATAAAGTTGTAGTTGTATCTATACCATGTATTTTGACGACTTAGAATAGGTGTTGTACACCTATTTTGGGGGCGTCACACAATGTCTAGAAAGTTCTGTCAAGGAGAGGTTCGGTCACCTAATTGCGCGCCAGTAAGGAGAAATTTTTATCGAAAAGTGTAAGACCCCAACTTATTATAAATAAAATCAAATTTCCTCTAATTATTATTGTGAATAATAAGGTATTAATTTGATATAATTCTCTGGTTATGGGTGAAATGTGCAAATTTTGCAAAATAAGCAAGTGATTATAAAATAATCATTGTTGTTGGGGAATATTCGTTTGGTCGTGGAATATTCTTGTTGTAGGAGAATATTCATACGACGACGCAGTCATTAGTGGATGAAGAAAACGACAAGTATGAGTTTTTATGAATAACGGCGTAATTGTTACCGTTAACACTGTTGGATTACCTGGTGGTTAAAATACAGTAATACGCGTGGATGCACAGTATTTTTGAATTATTGATTTTAACGTAAGAAGACACTACTCAATAATTGTTATAGTAATTACTGTTCAATATTTTATTTTATTGATTCAATAATTGCTGCATTGATATTTTATATTATTGTTGTTTCAATAATTATCACTGCACAGTATTTCCCATTATCAGATCAATAATTCACATTATTTGAATAATATTATTAGATAGCATTATTGGCAATGTCTAGAAAGTTCTGTCAAGGAGAGGTTTGGTCACCTAATTGCGCGCCAGTAAGGAGAAATTCTTATTGGAAAGCCCCCTCTTTCCTGGGAACAGCCTGATTGTCATAATTGTGATTCTGTAATATTATTTATGAATAATTAATTATTGATTTATATGACGAGGAAATATTTATTTTACGTGGATATAAATGATAAGGATATATTTATTTTATGTGGATTTAAATGAAGGAATTTTTGAATGTTTTATTTGTTGAAAGTTTGATATATTATTTTTCCCTGATAAAATATTCAATTAATTATATTATTATAATATTACATTATGCTAGTATAATGTGGTTATATAAATAATTTTGTGAATAGCCCACCTTTTTGACAAACAAATTCGGTGCCTAATTTGCCTTAGCAGTATGCAGGGGTGGGTGGGAATAATATTGTAATTCATTAATTGCAGCATGCGAATTAATGGGTAGAGGTTGGATAATGGGTTTTGAATTCGCTGCATGCATCTTTTCAAATTTGTTAAGTCATTTGATTGGTGGAAGAGGTTGGTGGAGCAATTTGTCTGCAAAACATTTGATTTTCTAAATTGTGGACCCTCACCTATGTTGATAATTGTGAAATTAGGCAAGGATTTATGCTCCAGCAAAGACTAATCAAAACTTGCTTCCAAAGAGTGGATCCTAAGCTATGGAAAAATAAGAAAAGTTAGGCAGGAGAAAAAATAAAGCAGACTAATTTATCGCTCCTTCCGTTGCTATAAATAGAGGGATAACCCTCCTTCCTCAACAAACCTTCATAATTAGAAATTCCTATTCAAGAGTATTGTGAGTATTTTTTTACTTTGAGCGTAGTTTTCTACAAGATTTTCTCAGAATAATATCCGATATTCCAGTCAAATCCAAGCTTCTACTAAGGTAAAAGATATTATTTTATTTCAATACTCGTAAGAAATATTATTTTCTTTCATACTCCATAGTATGGAAGGGATATTATTTCATTTCATATTCTTAAATTTGAACTTACTATGGTAAGTATTGCTTCTAAAATTCCTGAAATGATTAGAAATTTCGTTTCATCTAATATCATTTCATAGGAATATTGGTCTGAACTTTTTATCAAATTTGGAAATTTTCATGACTGGGTACTACTCACGGGTACTGTTCACAGTTACTGTTCACGGGTACTATTCACAAAGGAAAAAAAATTATTTTTTTTCTTCCAAGTTATCTGTTGTGACCCTTATTCTTGAAATTTAATCCATATTTTGATCTTCATTCTCAATTTTACTCCACTATAGTTTATTATGGAGTATTATTGATCTTGGATAAACTGTAATACGAATCCCTAAAATTTGTCCTTCTGTCTCACTGGATTCGTTCTTTAAAATATTTTTCATCATCCCCAGTCCTAAATGATGATATTACTGAATATCTTTGGCCCGTAGTGCAAAGATGAATGATTAACTGATGAATATCTTTGGCCCGTAGTGCAAAGATGAACAGGTGTTGAGATGAACATGACCAACTAGTGATACAAATGAATATCTTCGGCCTGTACTGCGAAGATGAATATTTGATTCAAGATATATATTGATTGATGTTACAGGGATAAAATATTGATGATGAACTTTTAAATCTTAGAAGATAGTAGAATTCCTTCTCTACTTGACTCTTCTAATGGATTGTTGTTTCCGCTGCAGTTGTTGATCTAAAACTTGTTGTCTAATATATTTTATCAGATTTTTTCCTGTTGAAGACTAATGATAAATTGTTGTATATTATCTTAGTCATAATACTGGGCTAGTTGAGCTCACCCTTTTCCTTTTTGTTCCATTTTTCTTCCCAGGAGGTGAGAACATAGCAGGAACTAGCCGGGGTATGGAGTGATGGTTCAGGATAGATGTATTAATAATCATCACTATTTTGTAAAATAGTGTATCAATAATTGTAATGAGGACTCCTTTTGAGTTTGTATACTCTCTATTAGACTATATTTGTATTAAAACTCACAGTATATGTGTTGTCGTATTTTGCACGACAATTGTATTACTGAAGTTGTATTTATTTCTGTACCATGTATTTGGCGACTCAGAATGGGTGATGTATACCTATTTTGGGGGCGTCACAGTTGGTATCAAAGCTTAGGGATATGCTCTCTGGCGGAGATCGGGGAATATAACTAGGAGGGGAGAGATGAGTAAATCCTTCGCTAGTGTGTCCTATCTAAGCTTATTTGTTGGTCGGTCATAATATAGGGATATTGTGTGATATGTTAATTTGTTTAATTAACCCTTGTTTTATGGCAGTATTTAAGAATGGCTGCTAAGAATGTTAACAATGGAGTGTATGAGACTGTGGAACAACCTTTAGTCACAAACCAGGAGAACGTGCAACAGGAAGATAATATTCCTCCTGTAAACAACACTACCGAGCAAACAATGAATGATAGAATGTTTAGGAGCTTTTTGCAGCTCATACAAAATCAGACGAGGGAGACTCGTGTACAAAATATGGGTGGAAGTGATAGCAACGCGCAATCTGTCACAGCCAAGCAGTTTAAGGAGTTAGGACACCAGAATTTATTGAAAAACTGGATCCGATCAAGGCGGAAACATGGGTCAAACAAATTACCAAGATATTCGATGTCTTGGGATGCACGGAAGAACAGAAGGTTCCATTCGCCACCTTTATGTTCCGCGGTGAGGCAGACTACTGGTGGGAGTCTGTGAAGCGTACCCAGCCTGCTGCACTCAACATATCTTGGGAAATGTTTCAGAAACTATTCAATGACATGTACTTTCCTGAAAGTATTCATCATATGAAGGAGGTAGAGTTTATCAGACTGGAACATAATAGCATGACGGTGTCCCAGTACGAGGCGAAGTTCACTGAGTTATCCAGGTTTGCACCTTATTTGGTAGAGAATGAGGAACGAATGACAATGATGTTTCTGAGAGGTCTAAAGCCTGAGATTTGGCAATATCTTATATCTTAGAAATTTTCTTTATATTCAGATGTTGTAAACAAGGCTCAATTATTAGAGCGAGATAGTGAGTATGTTCAATCGAGGGACCACAACCAGGGTCATAACAGTGACAACAGTCATCAAAGTGATGATAACCAACGAGGAGGGAAAAATACGAATAAAGGCGGTAACCACTCGGGTGGTCATCGTGGCCATGATAATAGGAGAGGTGAGTCAAGTAAAAATTTCAGAAAGAGGAGATTCAACAATGACGGGAAGACATCAGCAGCAGCACCAATAACAAATTTTAGGGGAGGAGAACGACCGCCAGTTAGATGTTACAAATGCGGGAAAGAGAGACATATCAGCCCAAACTGTCCACAACAATCCAAGGTATGTTACAACTGTGGAAAGGAAGGCCACATAGCTCGGGATTGTTCTGTAGCAAAACCAAGTTCAACGGGGATGGTAACTCCAAGGGATATCCCGGATAAGTCGAAATCAGCGGTTCCTGGAAGAGCGTTTGTCGTGACTGGCCAAAACATGAGGAACCCGAACGAGGTGATCATGGGTAAGCTAATCTTGAACTCTTACGAAGTTTATACCTTACTAGATACCAGTTCTACCCATTCTTTTATTTCTCCTGGTTGTGCTCAACGTTTAAACTTGACTCCGGAGAAATTGGACTTTGACTTATCTGTTGAAACTCCGTTGGGTGAAACCTTCGTGACATCTACAGTTTATAAATCTTGCATGATCCAAGTTGGTACTATCACATTACCTGTTGATCTTATCTCTTTAAAGATATTTGCTTTTGATGTGATTTTAGGAATTGATTGGTTAACCACTCATCATGCCAAAATTTATTGTTTTCGTAAGGTTGTTAGTTTTCATATTCCTAACCAACCTATCATATGAATTCAAACAACAAAACCACTAAAATTAGTCACTGTCATATCAAGCCACAAAGCTATTCGTTTATTGAAAAATGGATGCCAAGCTTTCTTAGCCCATGTTATGGATTTGAATAAAGACAAGTCAGATTTGAATAATATTTCTGTGGTTAGAGAATTTCCTGATGTATTTCCTGAAGAGCTTCCCGGTCTACCCCCAGAACATGATGTTGAATTCTTTATTGACCTTGAACCGGGTACAAAATCCATTTCTAAAACCCCATATCGAATGGCTCCTATTGAACTTCAAAAGTTAAAAGTCCAACTACAAGAATTATTAGACATCGGTTTCATTCGTCCTAGTACATCTCCTTGGGGTGCTCCTGTTTTATTCGTAAAGAAGAAAGACGGGAGTATGCGACTTTGTACTGACTACCGAGAATTAAACCATGTCACCATCAAGAATAGGTATCCGCTACCTCGCATTGATGACCTGTTCGACTAGTTGCAAGGAGCAAAATTCTTTTCAAAGATCGATATTCGTTCCGGATATCATCAGCTGAAGATTAAAACTGAGGATATTCCAAAGACTGCCTTCATAACTCGATACGGGCATTATGAATTCTTAGTCATGTCTTTTGGATTGACTAATGCTCCTGCTGCTTTCATGGATATGATAAATCGAGTATTCAAGTAATATTTGGATCAGTTCGTTGTTATCTTTATTGATGTCATCCTCATCTATTCCAAAAGCCGTGAAGATCATGAGCACCATTTGAAGCTGATACTTGAAAGGCTTCGTGAAAAAAAGCTTTATGCCAAGCTAAAGAAATGCGAGCTTTATGGCACGTGGTGTCAAAATATGAAGTATCTGTTGACCCGGCGAAGATTGAAGCAGTATAAAGTTGGGAGCAACCGAAGTCGATGACTGAAGTACGCAGCTTTCTGGGCTTAGCTGGTTATTATCGGAGATTCGTGGAAGGATTTTCTCGAATCGCTACTCCTTTAACTCAGTTGACTCGGAAAGATACAAAATTCCTATGGAGCGAGGAATGCGAGAAGAGTTTTCAAGAGCTCAAGAGGAGACTCATTTCGGCACCTGTTCTGGCAATACCATCTGGTACAGATGGATTTGTTATCTACAGCGATGCTTCAGGTAAAGGGTTAGGATGTGTTCTCATGCAACATGGAAAAGTCATAGCCTATGCCTCACGACAACTCAAAGAATATGAGAGGAATTATCCTACTCATGATCTAGAGTTGGCAGTAGTCGTATTCGCGCTGAAAATTTGGAGACACTACTTGTATGGGGAGAAAGTGGAGATTTATACGGACCATAAAAGCCTCAAATATTTCTTCACCCAAAAAGAACTCAACATGCGGCAACGACGTTGGCTTGAACTATTGAAAGATTACGATCACACTATTCAATATCATCCTAGAAAAGCGAACGTAGTAACTGACGCATTGAGTAGAAGATCATATGCGAGTACGAGTGTGATATTATCAATGCAAAGTGTAAGACCCCAAATTATTATAAATAAAATCGAATTTCCTCTAGTTATTATTGTGAATAATAAGGTATTAATTTGATATAATTCTCTGGTTATGGGTGAAATGTGCAAATTTTGTAAAATATGCAAGTGGTTATAAAATAATCATTGTTGTCGGGAAATATTCATTTGGTCATGGAATATTCGCACGACGGCGCAGTCATTTGTGGGCCCCATAACAGAATAATTATCGGATGAAGAAAATGACAAGTTTGAGTTTTTATAAATAATGGCGTAGTTGTTACCGTTAACACTGTTGGAATACCCAGTGGTTAAAATATAGTAATACGCGTGGATGCACAGTATTGATGAATTATTGATCCTTACGTAAGAAGACACTACTCAATAATTGTTACAGTAGTTACTGTTTAATATTTTATTTTATTGATTCAATAATTGCTGCGTTAATATTTTATATTATTGTTGTTTCAATAATTTTCACTGCACAATATTTTCCATTATCAGATCAATAATTCATATTATTTGAATAATATTATTAGATAGCATTATTGGCAATATCTAGAAAGTTCTGTCAAGGAGAGGTTTGGTCACCTAATTGCGCGCCAGTAAGGAGAAATTCTTATTGGAAAGCCCCCTCTTTCCTGGGAACGGCCTGGTTGTCATAAATGTGATTCTGTAATATTATTTGTTAATAATTAATTATTGATTCGTATGATAAGGTAATATTTATTTTATGTGAATATAAATGTTGGATATATTTATTGTGATTAAAAATAGAAGAGTTAATGTTGAGGTGTTTTATCAGTATTTTTTGTCGGAATGAAGGTATTAAAAAATTAAACCAGTGTTTTTGAGATATATTGCGTGAGTTATAATTTTTAATCCGACTGTTGGATCGTTGTAATTTTTGGAAATGTTATACATATATAAGTTGAGTATATGTCCACAAATTTTGAACCGTTAAAAATGAACGTATGATTTGTTATGAATTTTAAGAGGTGACTGGTTCAGAAATTGTTGAAGTATCCGAATTTAGTATTTTGGTGCAAAATTCTAGAATTGAGTGGGCCCCACTTGTGGTTAGTGAAGAAATGTGCTGAATTTTATTTCAAATGTGGTGGGTGGGAATAGTAGCAGGTAAAGCCATCAGGTTGCAGGTCAAGTCTGCTAATATTTTCCTATAAATGGAGGGCTAAGTTAGAATTGAAAATTACACCAGAAACATAAGTTTTCTCTCTTTCTCTCTAGATTATTGAGTATTTTTTGTGAGTATTTAGATACTTTGTGAGTTTCTATTCATCAGTGCAAGTTTCCTTCAGCCTTATTCCGATATTCCGATCAGAAGTACTGATATTTTGAGGTAAGGGGTGTTATATTCTTCTTAAAATGATATTTTCTTCAATATCATTATACCGAAATGTTGGTATAAACTTTTTTTTTATCAAATTTGGAACTTTTTGTGTCGGGGTTACTATTCACGTATATGGCACTATTCACGTATACGGCACTATTCACCGAAAAATGAAATTTTCTTCTTTTTGTCAAAGATGTCTATTGTGGTTACTATCATTGATTGTATCCATGTTTTGATCTTTATTCTTAAATTTTGCTTCAAAATTGGTTATTATAGAGTATTATTGATCTTGGATAAACTGTTATACGAATCCTTACTATTTGTCCTTCTGTCTCACTGGATTCGTTTTTTTTAAAATATTTTTCATCATCCTCAGTCCTAAATGATGATATTACTGAATATCTTTGGCCTGTAGTGCAACGATGAATGATTAACTGATGAATATCTTCGGCCCGTAGTGCGAAGATGAACAGGAGTTGAGATGAACATGACCAACTGGTGATACAAATGAATATCTTTGGCCTGTAGTGCAAAGATGAATATTGATTAAAGATGTATATTGATTGTTGTTACAGGGATAAAATATTGATGATGGACTTTTAAATCTTAGAAGATAGTAGAATTCTTTCTCTACTTGACTCTTCTAATGGATTGTTGTTTTCGCTGCAGTTGTTAATCTAAAACTTGTTGTCTATTATTTTTTATCAGATTTTTCCCTGTTGAAGACTAACGATAATTTGTTGTATATTATCTTAGCCATAATATTCTTTACTGGGCTAGTTGTGCTCACCCTTTTCTTTTTTGTTCCATTTTTCTCAGGAGGTGAGAACATAGCAGGAACTAGTCGAGGTACGGAGTGATGGTTCTAGAAAGATGTTTTAGAAGTCCTCACTATTTCTGTAAAATATTGTTTGAATAATTGTAATGAGGACTTATTTGAGTGTGGATATTGTCTAGAAGACAATATTTGTATTTAAACTCACAGTATGTGTTGTCGTATTTTGCACAATAATTGTATTATTGAAGTTGTAGTTCGCTTTCTGTACCATGTATTTGGCGACTCAGAATGGGTGTTGTATACCTATTTTGGGGGCGTCACACAAAGGCCCATTCTGTATGACTTACAAAGGATGGAGGTAGAATTAAAGACTCTAGGGACCCACATGATGATGGTGAATATACGAGTAGAACCGACTTTAATCGATAAAGTTAAAGCTGCTCAAGCTACGGACCTGGAGCTGATACATATGAAGAAGAAAGTGCAAGAAGGTGTTATTCCAGAAGCAAGAATCTATGAAGAAGGAATACTTCGATTCAACTCCAGACTTTGTGTTCCTAACAATTCTGACTTGAAGCATAGAATTATGATGGAGGCACACAACACACCGTTTTCAATCCATCCTGGGAGTACCAAAATGTATCATGATATTCGACACACATTTTGGTGGAACAATATGAAGAGAGAGATCACAGAGTTTACCTCGAGGTGTTTAACCTGTCAACATGTAAAGGCGGAGCATCAAGCACCAAAGGGTACACTGCAACCACTTGAGATTCTGGAATGGAAGTGGGAACACATTACTATGCATTTCGTTACAGGTCTTCCCAAAGTTTCTCAAGGCATAGATGCGATTTGGGTTATTATTGATAGATTAACCAAGTCTGCCCATTTTTTACTGATACGTGATACTAATCGCTTGAACGTCTTCCTCGTATGTACGTGAATGAGATTGTGCGATTGCATGGCATGCCAGTATCCATAGTTTCGGTTCGTGACCCAAGATTCACTTCACGATTTTGGGTTAGCTTGCAGAAAGCTATGGGCACGGATTTACGATTCAGCTCGGCATACCATCCTCAAATGGATGGACAATCAGAGAGGACTATTCAAACTCTTAAAGATCTATTAAGACTATGTGTTCTAGATTTAAAAGGGAGTTGGGATAAGTACTTGCCACTGGTGGAATTCTCTTACAACAACAGTTATCAAGCAAGTATAGGCATGGCTCCGTTTGAGGCGTTGTATGGACGAAAGTGTCGTTCTCCAGTATGCTGGGACGAGGTGGGAGAAGCAACGTTGTTGGGACCAGAATTAGTACGCATGACTATAGAAAAGATCCAAATGATTCGACAACGTATTCAAACCTCACAAAATCGACAAAAGAGTTATGATGATCTTCATAGAAAGGACGTGGAGTTTAATATGGGAGATCATGTACTGTTACGTGTTGCTCCATAGAAGGGAGTTACAAGATTTGGAAATAGAGGAAACCTCATTCCAAGATTTGTTGGTCCATTTGAGATTCTTGACCGAATAGGAAATGTGGCCTATATGTGACACCCCCAAAATAGGTATACATCACCCATTCTGAGTTGTCAATACATGGTTCAGAAACAACTACAACTTTATTATTACAACATGTAAACTATGAGTTTAAATACAGATATTGTCATCTAGACAATATCCACATACAAATAAATCCCCATCATAATTATTGATACATTATTTTACAAAAATGGTGAGGACTACTAAACAACTCTCCCTAGAACCTTCATTCCATACCCCGACTCGTACTCGTTATATTCTCGCCTTCTGAGAAGAAAAATGGAACAAAAAGGAAAAAGGGTGAGCTCAACTAGCCCAGTAAAGAATATTATGACTAAGATAATATACAACAAATTATCGTTAGTCTTTAACAGGGAAAAATCTGATAGAATACAATAGACAACAAATGTTAAATCAATATTCGCAGCGGAAAATATTAATTCATAGAAGAGTTACGTAGAGGATGAAATCTACTAATGTCTATGAATTTAACAGTCCATCAACAGTATTTTTTTATCCCTGTAACATCAATCAATGCACCTCTTGAATCATATATTCATCCTTGCACTACAGGCCAAGGATATTCATCAGTTGGTCATATTCATCTAAACACCTGTTCATCTTTGCACTACGGGCCAAAGATATTCATCAGAAATCATTCATCTTTGCACTACAGGCCAAAGATATTCAATAATATCATCATTTAAGACTGAGGATGATGAAAAATATTTTTAAAGAAACGAATCCAGTGAAACAAAATGACAAGGATTAAGGATTAAGGATTCGTACTTTATTTTATTCATGTCCAAAAATACCTCAAAAATCATCATAGTGGTGTAAAATTCAAGAATGATCAAAACATGGATACAATCAAAGCTAGTATCCACAATAGATATTTTAGATGAAAAGAAAATTTTTTATTTTTCGATGAATAGTGTCGTATTCGTGAATAGTATCGTATACGTGAATAGTGCCGTATACGTGAATAGTAACTTCGACACAAAAAGTTCCAAAATTGATTAAAAGTTCAGATCAATACTTCGGCATAATGATATTTGAAGAAATAATATCATTTTAAAAAAAAATAATATCCCTTACCTCGAAAGATCAGTACTTCTAGCTGAAATACTGGGTATAAGCTATGACTTGAACTTGCACCGTATAGCAATACTCAAAGTATACTCAAAATACTCACAAGAATACGCTCGATAATATAGAGAGAGAAAACTTTAGTTTCTGGTGTGATTTTCAATTCTAACCTAAGCACCCTATTTATAGAAAAATGCTTAGAACACCAAAGCAGAAAATTTAATATAATATTATTATATAATTTAAATTTTCCTACGCCATCCTTTGAAGAACTGAATTCAGCCATCTTTGTTGCTCCACAATAATGACAAAAACAAAAAAAACGTTTTTGTTATTAAAAACAATTAAAACTTCTAAAAATCAATTATTTCGGAGCTTCGGAACTTCAATAATTCACAATAAATAGCTCTTTTATCAGAAAATTCGAATCTCGCGTGTTTTTATAGGAAATTCAATTCTGTACAACTTTGCAGAAGGAAGTTTTTCCAAATTCCAAACAGAAGTTGACCAAAATCTACAAACGAGCGATTTTACAGGCTATAATCAAATTTCAGTCAAGAAATGGCCCCACAGACATGTTTAACATGTTTTAAATATTTATTGTAACAAAAATACTCTTCCTCCTCGTATACTCATATATCCCACATTCGTTGTAAAAATATCACCATTATTATATTATTAAAATATAATAATATATATATTTAAATGAATTATTTTATCAGAAAAAGATAAATTTTCAATTTTCAACAATTGTCACATTAAAAATTTTCTCCATCTATATCCACATAAAATTAATATTTTCCTCATCATATGAATCAATAATTAATTATTCACAAATAATATTACAGAATCACAATATTGACAACCAGGCAGTTCCCAGGAAAGAGGGGGCTTTCCAATAAGAATTTCTCCTTACTGGCGCACAATTAGGTGACCAAACCTCTCCTTGGACAGAACTTTCTAGACATTGCCAATAATGCTATCCATTAATATTATTCAGATAATATGAATTATTGTTTCGATAATGAAAAATACTGTGTAATGACAATTATTGAAACAACAACAATATAAAATATCAACGCAACAATTATTGAACCAATAAAATAAAATATTAAACAGTAACTACTGTAACAATTATTGAGTAGTGCCTTCTTACGTAAGAGTCAATAATTGGTGTAATACCGTGTACTACTGTGTTTTAACCACCGAGTATTTTAACAGTATTAACGGTAACAACTACGCCGTTATTTTTAAACAACTTATATTTGTCGTTTTCTTCCTCCAATCGCTTTCCGTTATGGGGCCCACACATGGCTGCGCCGTCGTACGAATATTCCCCGACAGTACGAATATTCCACGACCAAACGAATATTCCCCGACAACAATGAATATTTTATAACCACTTGCTTATTTTGAAATATTTGCGTATTTTACCCATAACTATCCACATTAATAAAATCAACCCTTACTATTTCAAAATAATAATTAGAGAAAATTAAATTTCATTTATTAATTATTTGGGGTCTTACACTATAGACTCGCATTACCCCCAAGTATGTCTCGTGTTCATAATGTTTTTCACATATCTATGCTTCATAAATATGTGAAAGACCTGAACCATATTATTGCTTTAGAACCAGACGAGATAGCCGAAGATTTAACGTACGAAGAAGTACCTGTTAAGATCTTGGATAGGAAAGAGCATGTCATACGCACGAAGGTTATACCACAAGTTAAGGTTTTGTGGAAAAACCATGCTATTGAAGAAATGACCTGGGAGTTGGAATCAAAAATGAAAGCGAGGTATCCTCACCTTTTCGAAACACCAGGTACGTACGTCAATTTCGAGGACGAAATTTCATAAGGAGGGGAGGTTGTAAGACCCCAACTTATTATAAATAAAATCAAATTTTCTCTAATTATTATTGTGAATAATAAGGTATTAATTTGATATAATTCTCTGGTTATGAGTGAAATATGCAAATTTTGCAAAATAAGCAAGTGGTTATAAAATAATCATTGTTGTCGGGGAATATTCGTTTGGTCGTGGAATATTCTTGTTGTAGGAGAATATTCGTTCGACGACGCAGTCATTAGTGGGCCCCATAACAGAATAACTGTCGGATGAAGAAAACGACAAGTATGAGTTTTTATGAATAACGGCGTAATTGTTACCGTTAACACTGTTGGATTACCTGGTGGTTAAAATACAGTAATACGCATGGATACACAGTATTTTTGATTTATTGATTCTTACGTAAGAAGACACTACTCAATAATTGTTATAGTAATTATTGTTCAATATTTTATTTTATTGATTCAATAATTGTTGTGTTGATATTTTATATTATTGTTGTTTCAATAATTATCACTGCATAATATTTTTCATTATCAGATCAATAATTCATATTATTTGAATAATATTATTAGATAGCAATATTGGCAATGTCTAGAAAGTTCGGTGCCTAATTTGCCTTAGCAGTATGCAGGGGTTGGTGAGAATAATATTGTAATTCATTAATTGCAGCATGTGAATTAATGGGTGGAGGTTGGATAATGGGTTTTGAATTCTCTGCATGCATCTTTTCAAATTTGTTAAGTCATTTGATTGGTGGAAGAGGTTGGTGGAGCAAGTTGTCTGCAAAACATTTGATTTTCTAAATTGTGGACCCCTCACCTATGTTGATAATTGTGAAATTATGAAAGGATTTATGCTCCAGCAAAGGCTTATCAAAACTTGCTTCCAAAGAGTGGGTCCTAAGCTATGGAAAAATAAGAAAAGTTAGGAAAAAGTTTGGCAGGAGAAAAAATAAAACAGACTAGTTTATCTCTCCTTCCGTTGCTATAAATAGAGGGATAACCCTCCTTCCTCAACACACCTTCATAATCAGAAATTCCTATTCTAGAGTATTGTGAGTATTTTCTTACTTTGAGCGTAGTTTTCTGCAAGATTTTCTTAGAATAATATCCGATATTCCAGTCAAATCCAAGCTTCTTCTAAGGTAAAGGATATTATTTTATTTCAATACTCGTAAGAAATATTATTTTCTTTTATACTCCATAGTATGGAAGGGATATTATTTCATTTCATATTCTTAAATTTGAACTTACTATGGTAAGTATTACTTCTAAAATTCCTGAAATGATTAGAATTTTCGTTTCATCTAATATCATTTCATAGGAATATTGGTCTGAACTTTTTATCAAATTTTGAACTTTTCATGACTGGGTACTATTCACGGGTACTATTCACGGTTACTGTTCACTGGTACTATTCACAGTTACTGTTCACGGGTATTGTTCACAAAGGAAATTTTTTTTTCTTCCAAGTTATCTGTTGTGACCCTTATTCTTAAAATTTAATCCATGTTTTGATCTTCATTCTCAATTTTACTCCATTATAGTTTATTATGGAGTATTATTGATCTTGGATAAACTGTAATACGAATCCCTAAAATTTGTTTTTCTGTCTCACTGGATTCATTCTTTAAAATATTTTTCATCATCCTCAGTCCTAAATGATGATATTACTGAATATCTTTGGCCCGTAGTGCAAAGATGAATGATTAACTGATGAATATCTTTGGCCCGTAGTGCAAAGATGAACAAGTGTTGAGATGAACATGACCAACTGGTGATACAAATGAATATCTTCGGCATGTAGTGCAAAGATGAATATTTGATTCAAGATATATATTGATTGATGTTACAGGGATAAAATATTGATGATGGACTTTTAAATCTTAGAAGATAGTAGAATTCTTTCTCTACTTGACTCTTCTAATGGATTGTTGTTTCCGCTGCAGTTGTTGATCTAAAACTTGTTGTCTAATATATTTTATCAGATTTTTCCCTGTTGAAGACTAATGATAAATTATTGTATATTATCTTAGTCATAATACTCTTTACTGGGCTAGTTGAGCTCACCCTTTTCCTTTTTGTTCCATTTTTCTTCCCAGGAGGTAAGAACATAGCAGGAACTAGCCGAGGTATGGAGTGATGGTTCAGGATAGATGTATTAATAGTCCTCACTATTTTATAAAATAGTGTATCAATAATTATAATGAGGACTCCTTTTGAGTTTGTATACTCTCTATTAGACTATATTTGTATTCAAACTCACAGTATATGTGTTGTCGTATTTTGCACGATAATTGTATTACTGAAGTTGTATTTATTTCTGTACCATGTATTTGGCGACTCAGAATGGGTGATGTATATCTATTTTGGGGGCGCCACAGAAAGCTCCCTCTTTCCTGGAAACTGCCTGGTTGTCATTGTTGTGATTCTGTAATATTACTTGTGAATAATTAATTTTTGATTTATATGATAAGGAAATATTTATTAGATGCGGATATAAATGATGGATTTATTTATGTGGTTATAAATGTAGGAATTAATGTTGAGGTATTTTATCAGTATTTTGTCGGATTGGAGGTATTAAAAGATCAAATCAGTGTTCTTACAGCTTTATTGTGTGAGTTATAATTTTTAATCTGACCGTTGGATCGTTGTGATTTTTGGATATGTTATACATATATAAGTTGAGTATATGTTCACAAATTTTGAACCGTAAAAAAATGAACGAATGATTTGTTATGAATTTTAAGAGGTGACTGATTCAGAAATTAGGTTTATAAATGATTTTGGTGGAAAATTCTAGAAATGGGTGTGCCCCACTTTTAGTTGTTGGGGATGGTGGCTGATTTTTGGTGGGTGGAATAGTAGCAGGTAAAGCCATCAGGTTGCAGGTCAAGTCTGCTTCGGCGTGCTAACATTTTCCTATAAATAGAGGGCTAAGTTAGAATTGAAAATCACACCAAAATTCATAAGTTTTCTCTCTTTTTCTCTCTAGATTATCGAGTGTATTTTGTGAGTATTTAGATACTTGGTGAGTTGCTATTCATCAGTACAAGTTTCCTTCAGTGTCATATCTGATATCAAGTCAGAAGTGCTACTCTTTTGAGGTAAGGGATAGTAAGAGATATTAAGTGTGACAACCCCAAAATAGGTCCATTCCATCCAACCCATTCTAAGTCGCCAAATACATGGTATAGAAAATAACTACATCTTTATTACAACAATTGTCGTACAAAATACAACAACACATATGCTGTGAGTTTGGATACAAATATATACCAACTGTGACTCGTTTCCCAACCGTAATGTGACAAATGTCCCATCAATGGACAGCACCACACAATGATACCTACATAAAGGTATAATCAAAAACTGTTTTAGAAATTAGAATCTTTGGGAAGTGCTCAAGGAAACCATCGTACATGGGAGGCCATGCTTCCAGATTATGATAGATATCATATGCCCACATAATTATCCTTGGTTGACCCAATAGACCCCAAAGAAAAACGAGAAGATTACTATCATATTCTTTCCAATGGTGAGCCTTCTCTTGACATATCATTATCTCCATTGTCTCTAATTGAGAATTATACTTCAAACAAACACCAAGATCATATAGGTAGTGTTCGTGGATATACTCAGCAAGTGGATGAGCACAACCCTGTCTTATGATGACACGAGGTTGTATGTCATTAGACATCTTGTATGATAGTGGCAAAACACCCTTCCAACGTTCGCCTCACCCTAGTTGATTCACCAAATATAACTACTAAATGATGACCACCGTTCTATTTCCCTGTTACCCCCGCTCGACCCAGCTACACTCTTATTATCTTAAAGGAATTGTGAAGCAAAAGGGTGAGCACAACTAACTCAGTAAAGAATATCATGACTAAAGATAATTAAATTATCAATAGCCTTCATCAGTAATAAATCATAGATTTAGAACATATGGTAGATGATAAAACTTTTCAACCATAGTTGCAGCGGAACGAACAATCCATTAGAAGAGTCAAATAGACCATAAACTCTATTATCTTCTCCATGTTAAAAGTCTACCAACAATATTTTATCCCTGTAACATCAATCAACAATTCATGTACACAATCACATGTATAACTCATAATCGTAATTGTAGTTCTAAATTCCTTTTCTCATCCAGGACAAAGATAATTTTTATCACCTGAAAAATAAAAGATCATGGTTATACCAAATCACAGTTCATGTTCATAATCATACTAATAAATTCATCTTTGCACTACGGGCCAAGGATATTCATCAACAAGTCATCTTTGCACTACAGGCCAAAGATATTCAACAACAGGTCATCTTTGCATTACGAGCCAAAGATATTCAACAACAATTCATCTTTGCACTACAGGCCAAAGATATTCCTCAACAGTTCATATTTGCACTACAGGCCAAATATATTCATCAACAGTTCATATTTGCACTACAGGCCAAATATATTAATATCTCAAAGAAATATATAATCATTTCAGAATTTATATAATCCATAATTATAACCATGTTGATCAATTCACCTTTGCACTTAAGCTAAAAATATTCAATTGTAAATTCAATGGTCATGATCATACCAGTCAACGATTCTACTTTGCACTACTGGCCAAAGAGAACCCATAGTCATGATCATACCAATAATCTACCCATCTTTACACTCAAGTCAAAGAGAAATTCCATCACCAGGGTTATAAAAATGTTATATATGATAATAAAAACAATATGATCAACAACCTATTAATTTCAAGAGTAAGATTCATAAATCAACGATAATTTGGTCAGAAAAAGAAACCAACTTTGTCGTGAATAGTACCCGTGAATAGTAACTCGTGAATAGTAACTCGTAAATAGTAACTCATGAATAGTAACTCGTGAATAGGACTCTGTATTCGTACATAGTAACGTATACGTAAATAATGTCATATACATAAATAGTGCCATATACATGAATACTGCTGTATACGTGAATAGTGTCGTATACGTGAATAGTAACCCCGACTCAAAAAGATAAAACTTCCACAATAAAATCCATACCAATATTTCGGTATAATGATATTAAAAGAATAACATAATTACGAAAAAATATCCCTTTTAATACCTTAAAATCCCTTACTATTCCTTACCTCAAAAGAACGGCACTTCTGACTGGATATCGGATATGACGCTGAAGGAAACTTGAACTGATGATTAGAAACTCACCAAGTATCTAAATACTCACAAAATACACTCGATAATCTAGAGAGAAAAAGAGAGAAAACTTATGAATTCTAGTGTGATTTTTAATTCTAACTTAGCCCTCTATTTATAGGAAAATGTTAGCACGTCGAAGCAAACTTGACCTGCTACCTGATGGCTTTACCTGCTACTATTCTACCCACCAAAAATCAGTCATCTTCCCCAACAACCAAAAGTGGGGCCCACCCATTTCAAGAATTTTCCACCAAAATTATTTATAAACCTAATTTTCGAATCAGTCACCTCTTAAAATTCATAACAAATCATTTGTTCATTTTTAACGGTTCAAAATTTGTGAACATATACTCAACTTATATATGTATAATATATCCAAAAATCACAACGATCCAACGGTTGGATCAAAATTATAACTCACACAATAAAACTGTAAGAACACTAATTTGATCTTTTAATACCTCCAATTCGACAAAATACTGATAAAACACCTTAACATTAACTCCTTCATTTATAACCACATAAATAAATCCATCATTTATATTCACATCAAATAAATATTTCCTTATCATATTAATCAATAATTAATTATTCACAAATAATATTATAAAATCACAATTATGACAATCAGGCCGTTCCCAGGAAACAGGGGGCTTTCCAATAAGGATTTCTCCTTACTGGCGCGCAATTAGGTGACCAAACCTCTCCTTGACAGAACTTTCTAGACATTGCTAATAATGATATCTAATAATATTATTCAAATCATATGAATTATTGATCTGATAATGGGAAATATTGTGCAGTGACAATTATTAAAACAACAATAATATAAAATATCAACGTAGCAATTATTGAACCAATAAAATAAAATATTGAACAGTAATTACTGTAACAATTATTGAGTAGTGTCTTCTTACGTAAGAATCAATAATTGAAAAAATAATGTGCAATACCGTGTGCTACTGTGCAACTACGTGTATTACTGTATTTTAACCACCGGGTATTCCAACAGTGTTAACGGTAACGATTACGCCGTTATTTATAAAAACTCAAATTTGTCATTTTTTTCATCCGACATTTATTTTGTTATGGGGCCCACAAATAGATGCGCCGTCGTACGAATATTCCCCGACATCAAGGATATTCTACGACCAAACGAATATTCCCCGACAACAATATTCCCCGACAACAAGAATATTTCACGACCAAACGAAAATTTATATAACACCCTTAACTTTTCTTTTTATCAATTTAACCATTTACTGAATAATAATTATAAGAAAAATTGAATACTTTTATTTCATAAAATTTGGGGTCTTACATTAAGGGATGTTATATTCTTCATAATGATGTTATTCTTTCAATATCATTATACTGAAATATTGGTATAGATTTTATTGTTGAATTTTTACCTTTTTGAGTCGGGATTACTATTCACGTATACGGTACTATTCATGTATATGTCACTATTTACGTATATGACATTATTTACGTATATGGTACTATGTACGACTACGGAGTATATTCACGAGTTACTATTCACGGGAACTATTCATGACAAAAATTGGTTTCTTTTTCTGACTAAATTATCATTGATTTATGATTGTTGCTCTTAAAAATAAATGCAGTTGTTGATCATATTATTTTTATTATCATATATAACATTTTTATAACCCTGATGTTGAATTTCTCTTTCACTTGAGTGTAAAGATTAGTAGATTATTGGTATGATCATGACTATGGGTTCTCTTTGGCCAGTAGTGCAAAGTTGAATTGTTGATTGGTATGATCATGACCATTGAATTTATAATTGAATATCTTTAGCTTAAGTGCAAAGGTGAAATGATCAACATGGTTATAATTATTGTTTATATAAATTCTGAAATAATTATATATTTCTTTGAGATATTAATATATTTGGCCTGTAGTGCAAATATGAACTGTTGATGAATATATTTGGCATGTAGTGCAAATATGAACTGTTGAGGAATATCTTTGGCCTGTAGTGGAAAGATGAATTGTTGATGAATATCTTTGGCCCGTAGTGCAAAGATGACCTGTTGAAATATCTTTGGCATGTAGTGAAAAGATGGTCTGTTGAGGAATATCTTTGGCCTGTAGTGCAAAGATGAATTGTTGATGAATATCTTTGGCCCGTAGTGCAAAAATGACTGTTGTTGAAATATCTTTGGCATGTAGGGCAAAGATGGTCTATTGATGAATATCTTTGGCCGTAGTGCAAAGATGAAATTGTTAGTATGATTATAAACAGGAACTGTGATTTGGTATAACCATGATCTTTGATGTTTTAGGTAAAGACATGTGATAAAAATTATCTTCGTCCTAGATGCGAAGAGGAATTTAGAATTACAATTATGTTTACGAGTTATTCATATAATTGTGGAAATGAACTATTGATTAATGTTACAGGGATAAAACATTGTTGGTGAACTTTTAATGTGGAGAAGATAATAGACTTTATGGTCTATTTGACTCTTCTAATGGATTGCTCGTTCCGCTGCAACTATGGTTGAAAAATTTTATCATCTACCACATGTTCTAAATCTCTGATTAACTACTGATGAAGGCTATTAATAATTTAATTATATTTAGTCATGATATTCTTTACTGGGCTAGTTGTGCTCACCCTTTTGCTTCACAATTCCTTTCAGGTAATAAAAGTGTAGTTGGATCGAGCGGGGGATAACAGGGGAATAAAATAGTGGTCATCATTTAGTAGTTATATTTGGTGAATCAAATAGGGTGAGGCAAACCCAACGTTGGAAGGGTGTTTTGCAACTATCATACAAGATGTCTAAAGACATACAACCTCGTGTCATCATAAGATAGGGTTGTGCACATCCACTTACTGAGTATATCTACGCGCACTACCTATATGATCTTGGTGTTTGTTTGAAGTATAATTCTCAATTAGAGACAGTAGAGATAATGCTATGTCAAGAGAAGACTCACCATTGGAAAGAATATGATAGTAATCTTCTCGTTTTTCTTTGGGGGTCAACTAAGGATAATTCTATGGCCATATGATATCTATTATAACCTAGACGCATGGCCTCCCATGTACGAAGGTTTCCTTGAGCACTTCCCAAATATTTTAATTTCTAAAATAGTTTTTGACTATACCTTTATGTAAGATGTCATGGTGACGTGCTACCCAAGTTGGTGTCAAGAGTCACAGTTGATATATATAT
Source organism: Panax japonicus (assembly GCA_020205505.1). NCBI lineage: Eukaryota > Viridiplantae > Streptophyta > Magnoliopsida > Apiales > Araliaceae > Panax > Panax japonicus. The sequence continues at coordinate 75,964,131 of CM035096.1, read as the reverse complement.
ATATATATATTTGTATCAAAACTCACAACACATGAGTTGTTGTATTTTGCACGACAATTGTTGTAATAAAGTTGTAGTTATTTTCTGTACCATGTATTTGGCAACTCAGAATGGGTTGGGTGGAATGGACCTATTTTGGGGGCTGTCACATTTGGTATCAGAGCTTAGGGATATGGTCTCTGTCGGAGATCGGGGAATAGAACTAGGAGGGAAGAGATGAGTAAATCATTCGCTAATGTGTCCTACCTAAGCTTATTTGTTGGTCAGTCATAATATCTGGATATTATGTGATATGTTAATTTGTTCAATTAACCCTTGTTTTAAAGCTGTATTCTAGAATGATATCTGAAATATAGGAGATGAGCAATGGAGAAATCACGAGGACGGGGAAGATGGAAGCAAGGTATTCTCAACTCTTTGAAATACCATGTACGTAAATTTCGGGGACGAAATTTTATAAGGAGGGGAGATTGTAAGACCTCGAATTTTATGAAATAAAAGTATTAAATTTTTCTATTCAGTAAATGGTTAAATTGATAAAAAGTTAAAGTTAAGGGTGATATATGAAATTTTTCAAAATACGTAAGTGGTTATAAAATACTCATTGTTGTCGGGGAATATTTGTACGATGGCGTAGCCAGTTGTGGGCCCCATAACAGAATAATTGTCGGATGAAGAAAACGACAAATTTGAGTTTTTATAAATAACGGCGTAGTTGTTACCGTTAACACTGTTAGAATACCCGGTGGTTAAAATACTGTAATATGTGTGGTTGCACAGTAGCACACGGTATTACACAGTATTGTTAAATTATTGATCCTTACGTAAGAAGGCACTACTCAATAATTGTTACAGTAATTACTGTTCAATATTTTATTTTATTGGTTCAATAATTGCTGCGTTGATATTTTATATTATTGCTGGTTTCAATAATTGTTACTGCACAATATTTCCATTATCAGATCAATAATTCATATTATTTGAATAATATTATTAGATAACATTATTGGCAATGTCTAGAAAGTTCTGTCAAGGAGAGGTTTGGTCACCTAATTGCGCGCCAGTAAGGAGAAATTTTTATCGAAAAGCCCCCTCTTTCCTGGAAACTACCTGGTTGTCATTGTTGTGATTCTGTAATATTATTTGTGAATAATTAATTATTGATTTATATGATAAGGAAATATTTATTAGATGCGGATATAAATGATAGGATTTATTTATGTGGTTATAAATGAAGGAATTAATGTTGAGGTATTTTATTAGTATTTTATCGGATTGGAGGTATTAAAAGATCAAATCAGTGTTTTTACAACTTTATTGTGTGAGTTATAATTTTTAATCTGACCGTTGGATCGTTGTGATTTTTGGATATGTTATACATATATAAGTTGAGTATATGTTCATAAATTTTGAACCGTTAAAAATGAACGAATGATTTGTTATGAATTTTAAGAGGTGACTGATTCAGAAATTAGGTTTATAAATGATTTTGGTGAAAAATTCTAGAAATGGGTGGGCTCCACTTTTGGTTGTTGGGGATGGTGGCTGATTTTTGGTGGGTGGAATAGTAGCAGGTAAAGCCATCAAGTTACAGGTCAAGTCTGCTTCAGCGTGCTAACATTTTCCTATAAATAGATGGCTAAGTTAGAATTGAAAATCACACAAGAATTCATAAGTTTTCTCTCTTTTTCTCTCTAGATTATCGAGTGTATTTTGTGAGTATTTAGATACTTGGTGAGTTGCTATTCATCAGTGCAAGTTTCCTTCAGCGTCATATCCGATATTCAGTCAGAAGTGCTGCTCTTTTGAGGTAAAGGATATTAAGAGATATTAAGGGATGCTATATTCTTTATAATGATGTTATTCTTTCAATATCATTATACTGAAATATTGGTATGAATTTTATTATGGAATTTTTATCTTTTTGAGTCGGGATTACTATTCACGTATACGACACTATTCACGTATACGGCACTATTCATGTATATGGCACTATTTACGTATATGATATTATTTACGTATATGGTACTATGTACGACTACGGAGTACTATTCATGAGTTACAATTCATGGGTACTATTCATGACAAAAATTGGTTTCTTTTTCTGACCAAATTATCGTTAATTTATGATTGTTTCTCTTGAAAATAAATGCAGTTGTTGATCATATTATTTTTATTATCATATATAACATTTTTATAACCCTGATGTTGAATTTCTCTTTCACTTAAGTGTAAAGATTGGTAGATTATTGGTATGATCATGACTATGGGTTCTCTTTGGCCAGTAGTGCAAAGTTGAATTGTTGACCGGTATGATCATGACCATTGAATTTATAATTGAATATCTTTAGCTTAAGTGCAAAGGTGAAATGATCAACATGGTTATAATTATTGTTTATATAAATTCTGAAATAATTATATATTTCTTTGAGATATTAATATATTTGGCCTATAGTGCAAATATGAACTGTTGATGAATATATTTGGCCTGTAGTGCAAATATGAACTGTTGAGGAATATCTTTGGCCTGTAGTGAAAATATGAACTGTTGAGGAATATCTTTGGCCTGTAATGCAAAGATAAATTGTTGATGAATATCTTTGGCCCGTAGTGCTAAGATGACCGGTTGTTGAAATATCTTTGGCATGTAGTGCAAAGATGGTCTGTTGAGGAATATCTTTGGCCTTGTAGCGCAAAGATGAATTGTTGATGAATATCTTTCACCTGTAGTTCAAAGATGATCTGTTGTTGAAATATCTGTGGCATGTAGTGCAAAGATGGTCTGTTGATGAATATCTTTGGTCGTAGTGCAAAGATGAAATTGTTAGTATGATTATAAACAGGAACTGTGATTTGGTATAACCATGATCTTTGATGAGACATGTGATGAAAATTATCTTCGTCCTGGATGCAAAGATGAATTTAGAATTACAATTATGATTACGAGTTATTCATATAATTGTGGAAAGTAACTGTTGATTAATGTTACAGGGATAAAACATTGTTGGTGACTTTTAATGTGGAGAAGATAATAGACTTTATGGTCTATTTGACTCTTCTAATGGATTGCTCGTTCCGCTGCAACTATAGTTGAAATTTTTATCATCTACCATATGTTCTAAATCTCTGATTACTACTGATGAAGGCTATTGATAATTTAATTATCTTTAGTCATGATATTCTTTACTAGGCTAGTTGTGCTCGCCCTTTTGCTTCACAATTCCTTTCAGGTAATAAAAGTGTAGCTGGGTCGAGAGGGGATAACAGGGGAATAGAACGGCGGTCATCATTTAGTAGTTATATTTGGTGAATCAAATTGGGTGAGGCGAACCCAACGTTGGAATGGTGTTTTGCCACTATCATACAAGATGTCTAAAGACATACAACCTTGTGTCATCATAAGACAGGGTTGTGCACATCCACTTACTGAGTATATCTACGCGCACTGTCTATATGATCTTGGTGTTTGTTTGAAGTATAATTCTCAATTAGAGACAGTGGAGATAATGATATGTCAAGAGAAGACTCACCATTGGAAAGAATATGATAGTAATCTTCTCGTTTTTCTTTGGGGTCTATTGGGTCAACTAAGGATAATTCTGTGGCCATATGATATCTATTATAACCTAGACGCATGGCCTCCCATGTACGAAGGTTTCCTTGAGCACTTCCCAAATATTTTAATTTCTAAAACAGTTTTTGACTATACCTTTATGTAAGATGTCATGGTGACGTGCTACCCAAGTTGGTGTCAAGAGTCACAGTTGATATATATATTTGTATCAAAACTCACAACACATGAGTTGTTGTATTTTGCATGACAATTGTTGTAATAAAGTTGTAGTTGTTTTCTGTACCATGTATTTGGCGACTCAGAATGGGTTGGGTGGAATGGACCTATTTTGGGGGCGTCACATTTGGTATCAGAGCTTAGGGATATGGTCTCTGTCGGAGATCGAGGAATAGAACTAGGAGGGGAGAGATGAGTAAATCATTCGCTAGTGTGTCCTACCTAAGCTTATTTGTTGGTCAGTCATAATATCTAGATATTATGTGATATGTTAATTTGTTCAATTAACCCTTGTTTTGAAGCTGTATTGTAGAATGATATCTGAAATATAGGAGATGAGCAATGGAGAAATCATGAGGACAGGGAAGATGGAAGCAAGGTATTCTCAACTCTTTGAAATACCATGTACGTAAATTTCGGGGACGAAATTTCATAAGGAGCGGAGATTGTAAGACCCCGAATTTTATGAAATAAAAGTATTCAATTTTTCTATTCAGTAAATGGTTAGATTGATAAAAAGTTAAAGTTAAGGGTGATATATGAAATTTTTCAAAATACGCAAGTGGTTATAAAATACTCATTGTTGTCGGGAAATATTTGTACGTTGACGTAGCCAGTTGTGGGCCCCATAACAGAATAATTGTCGGATGAAGAAAATGACAAATTTGAGTTTTTATAAATAACGGCGTAGTTGTTACCGTTAACACTGTTGGAATACCCGGTGGTTAAAATACAGTAATATGCGTGGTTGCACTGTACCACACGGTATTGCACAGTATTGTTAAATTATTGATTCTTACGTAAGAAGGCACTACTCAATAATTGTTACAGTAATTACTGTTCAATATTTTATTTTATTGGTTCAATAATTGCTGCGTTGATATTTTATATTATTGTTGTTTCAATAATTGTTACTACACAATATTTTCCATTATCAGATCAATAATTCATATTATTTGAATAATATTATTAGATAACATTATTGGCAATGTCTAGAAAGTTCTGTCAATGAGAGGTTTGGTCACCTAATTACGCGCCAGTAAGGAGAAATTCTTATCGGAAAGCCCCCTCTTTTTTTGTGGGTGGAATAGTAGCAGGTAAAGCCATCAAGTTGCAGGTCAAGTCTGCTTCAGCATACTAACATTTTCCTATAAATAGAGGGCTAAGTTAGAATTGAAAATCACACAAGAATTCATAAGTTTTCTCTCTTTTTCTCTCTAGATTATCGAGTGTATTTTGTGAGTATTTAGATACTTGGTGAGTTGCTATTCATCAGTGCAAGTTTCCTTCAGCGTCATATTCGATATTCAGTTAGAAGTGCTGCTCTTTTGAGGTAAGGGATATTAAGGGATGCTATATTCTTCATAATGATGTTATTCTTTCAATATCATTATACTGAAATATTGGTATGGATTTTATTGTGGAATTTTTATCTTTTTGAGTCGGGATTACTATTCACGTATACGGCACTATTCACGTATACGGCACTATTCATGTATATGGCACTATTTACGTATATGACATTATTTACGTATATGGTACTATGTACGACTACGGAGTACTATTCACGAGTTACTATTTATGAGTTACTATTCACGAGTTACAATTCACGGGTACTATTCATGACAAAAATTGATTTCTTTTTCTGACCAAATTATCGTTGATTTATGATTGTTGCTCTTGAAAATAAATGCAGCTGTTGATCATATTATTTTTATTATCATATATAACATTTTTATAACCTTGATGTTGAATTTCTCTTTCACTTGAGTGTAAAGATTGGTAGATTATTGGTATGATCATGACTATGGGTTCTCTTTGGCCAGTAGTGCAAAGTTGAATTGTTGACTGGTATGATCATGACCATTGAATTTATAATTGAATATCTTTAGCTTAAGTGCAAAGGTGAAATGATCAACATGGTTATAATTATTGTTTATATAAATTCTGAAATAATTATATATTTCTTTGAGATATTAATATATTTGGCCTGTAGTGCAAATATGAACTGTTGATGAATATATTTGGCCTGTAGTGCAAATATGAACTGTTAAGGAATATCTTTGGCCTGTAGTGCAAATATGAACTGTTGAGGAATATCTTTGGCCTGTAGTGCAAAGATGAATTGTTGATGAAAATTATCTTCGTCCTGGATGCGAAGAGAAATTTAGAATTACAATTATGATTACGAGTTATTCATATAATTGTGGAAAGGAACTATTGATTAATGTTACAAGGATAAAACATTGTTGGTGAACTTTTAATGTGGAGAAGATAATAGACTTTATGGTCTATTTAACTCTTCTAATGGATTGCTCGTTCCGCTGCAACTATGGTTGAAATTTTTTATCATCTACCATATGTTCTAAATCTCTGATTTACTACTGATGAAGGCTATTGATAATTTAATTATCTTTAGTCATGATATTCTTTACTGGGCTAGTTGTGCTCACTCTTTTGCTTCACAATTCCTTTCAGGTAATAAAAGTGTAGTTGGGTCGAGCAGGGGATAACAGGGGAATAGAACGGTGGTCATCATTTAGTAGTTATATTTGGTGAATCAAATAGGGTGAGGCGAACCCAACGTCGGAAGAGTGTTTTGCCACTATCATACAAGATGTCTAAAGACATACAACCTCGTGTCATCATAAGACATGGTTGTGCACATCCACTTATTGAGTATATCTACGTGCATTACCTATATGATCTTGGTGTTTGTTTAAAGTATAATTCTCAATTAGAGACAGTGGAGATAATGCATGATATGTCAAGAGAAGACTCACCATTGGAAAGAATATGATAGTAATCTTCTCATTTTTCTTTGGGGTCTATTGGGTCAACTAAGGATAATTCTGTGGCCATATGATATTGATTATAACCTAGACGCATGGCCTCTCATGTACGAAGGTTTCCTTGAGCACTTCCCAAAGATTTTAATTTTTAAAACAGTTTTTGACTATACCTTTATGTAAGATGTCATGGTGACGTGCTACCCAAGCTGGTGTCAAGAGTCATAGTTCATATATATATTTGTATCAAAACTCACAACACATAAGTTGTTATATTTTACACGATAATTGTTGTAATAAAGTTGTAGTTGTTTTCTGTACCATGTATTTGGCGACTCAGAATGGGTTGGGTGGAATGGACTTATTTTGGGGTCGTCTCAATATGTATGTTTTAATTTAAAAATAAAATTAAAAATACTTTTATGTTTTAAAATACTTATAAAATTTTAAAAATAAAAATGATATTGATATTTATCATCCAACCCTTTTCTTCTTGTTCTCATTTTCTTTTGTTTGACGGCAACTATGGTGGAGATACTACAAATCTGATTTTTGTTTTTGACCAAACAGTTATTTTTGTGATATTGATTTTTGAGATAGTACAGATCTGCTTTTTGTGACCAAAAATAAAAATGATATTGATTTTGTTTTTGACCAAACAGATCTAATGGCAACTATGGTGGAGAAAGTTTTCACAATCCAGATTTGTTTTTTGTTTTTGACCAAACAGAGATGGCGGATCTAAGTATAAAAATGGTCGAGCGTACTGAGATCTAGAGTTGTTAGAGATGATGATGTTGGCTGAATCTAGACTAGGAACTGGTGTAATATTGATGATGATGAGATTGGCGACTATGTACTAGCGTTTGTTGGTGGTGGTTGGGTGGTTGGCAACTAGATGGTGGCGGTGGGCAGTTTTGGCTGGTGGCAGCGGTGGAGAGGGCGGTGGGTAGCGGGTATTTTAAAATTTTATAAGTATTTTATAAGTATTTTTATTTTTATTTTTAAAATAAAACCTACATATTATGAATATTATAATATTAATTTTTATTAATATTATACATATTATAAATATTTTGGTAAAGAAAAAGAATGAAAATAAAATATAAAAATATTTTTATTTTTAAAATTTTATAAGTATTTTAAAACATAAAAATATTTTTTTTATTTTTAAAATAAAACATACATATTATAAATATTATAATATTAATTTTTATTAATATTATACATATTATAAATATTTAGGTAAAGAAAAAGAAAGAAAATAAAACATAAAAATATTTTTAAAACCACAGTGGGCTAGTTGTTTTTTTAAAGTGCAGTGGCTCAATAGTATTAAGAATATTAAGAATAAGAATTTGGCTGACTGGCTTGCCACATTAGAAAATAATGATTTTTAAAAAAAATTCAATGCCACGTGTGTAATTATTTAACGTCCGTCCAAGAAATTGGACGGAATGACTTGATTGTACATTTTTAAAAAGCATAGTGGATCAATTGAATATTTTAAAAGCACAGTGACTAATTGCTTAAAATACTAAAACCACATTGGAGTACAAGTGTTTTTTGCCAATAAATCCCCTAGCAGTAACCAAACAGCTCTAACAGTAGGCATGTTTTTTTACACAGTAGCTAGCACGCTCTCCCTGTTGAGCCAAATAGGCGCATTTTCTCTGCAACTACAACTTTCATGGCTTCCTTTGCAGATGCCATGACATGGACAAGATCTTTCTTTGGGCTGCTCAGTGAGTCCATGTAAGCCTTCCGAACCTCGGTGTTTACATTGAACTTCCTTACACCATGCTCGATACATTCCTGATCATTGAAAGCATGCACCCAAATAGGTAAGTGAACATATTCCTCATATATACATACCTGCATTGTCGGACTAAGATACCCTCCATTTCGTTTTTCACCCGATTTCCCCAATATACATTTAGTGACACAAATACTGCTTTTAGTGACAATGCCAACACTGACACTATTAGTTGTGATGAATTCAATTGTGTAACTAGTGTAATAGTTTTGTTACTTGTATTGGGGAACTTGGGTGGAAGGTGTAAATTTTTTTATTTTATTTTTTGTTGTGGGGGGAAGCTTGATCCCAACATTGATTAGAATTGTGTATCTAAACATACATGGACAAGTTCTTTTGGCAATCCAGAAGCTCCGTGAAGAACAAGATAAACTCCTTTCTTCGAACATAACTCGTGCAGATTCTGGATAAAAGCAAATGTAGGAATTAGCCAAATCTATCAACATGGATGGTCATAGCATTTGCCAAATGATTACACAATGGCCTTTTCACAAAATTAAAAATAAAAATAAAAATAATGACAATATCATAGTCTAGAGAAGAAAACATACCTCATGATGACCTGTGGTAATGTTATTACCCATAAGGTAAACGAATCAAAATAACAAACTATTCTGGGTAAAAAGGTGGAATGATAAAATTATGGTTTGTGACACCCCCACAAGGGATAAACTAGTCCTTACACTACACTTCTTGTGAAGAATTGTGATTCCCTCTGGCTCAAAGCACAAATACCACTAGGACAACTCAAATTAGGTAAATAACACCAACAACCCAAACCAACAACTGGGAAATTAGATATCTATACTCAAACAATGAGATTATGTTTTTAGTTTTTGTTATATAATAAATTGAGAATTTCAGTATGTGAAATTGATTCATCTATTTGAGTGATACTATCTAAAAGAACCGCTGATGAAATTTAAGTCTGATGTCAGAATAGTCCAGAAATAAAGTAACACGTGCAGTTCAAAGAATTGGGTTGAGAAATTATTTTGTTATTAAAGTTGGCCATTCCAAACAAAATTACATTCATGGAGCTAACAATCTGGGAACTGGTGACTAAATTAACTGATGTTGTATCATAGTGAGATGATTACTAGCTATTGCGATATTAATGGCAATGGCCATTGATGTAAGAAATAAATAGTATAGTTAAGATTATAGATATTCAACCTGAAGTAAATCAAGTCGAAGGTTAGGGCCACTTGCAGGGTATTTCCCATGAACATTTCCAATACAAACTGCCAAAGCATCAATACCTGTCTCATCAATGAATTCTTGAGCCTGAAATTCATACAGAGCCATATGTGATGCATTTGGAACTGTTTTATCAGACGGTTATTGAGTGTTTAACCAACTGGGGCGAAATAAATAAACTAATAAAAAAAAACCTGTTTAATGTCAGTCATTCTTGCTTCATAATTTTCTACGGTCAGGTCATCTTCAGTTCCTGACAATCTTCCTAGTTCAGCTTCCACCAGCATACCTTTTGCATGTGCCAAGGATGAAATGAATTTCGTGTATGAGATATTCTCTTTGAAAGGAAACTCTGAACCATCTACCATGACTGAATCAAATCCCTGCAATGGTTTGTATTGACAAGTATATTGTGAATGATACATTAAAGCTCAATAGTTCTAATTTGAACATCACAAAATTCAGTGGAAAAGTAACCAGAATAGAGTACATAAAATATCTGCTTCAATATACTAGCAAGACAACTTACTAATTCCAGAACTTCCACCAACTCTTTCTTGGAATTCCCATGATCAAAGTGAACTGTGATTGGTACCTGTCACAAAGGCATGCAGATTTACTTCTCAAGTGTTTTGCATGTAGGCCAACCTTACCTAAATGACTGTTATCTCTAAATATCTAAATTGGGCTGCATTCTTTATGGTGGAAATTATACTAGTCATAAAGTTAACATAATTAAATGTAGCAGAATGTTAGAGGAGCATTTGTTTGGCACATGATCTTAAACATGAATTCGACAAACCTAAGAGACAGAGATCCGGATATGGAACAAATATTCCTCACTATGAAACATAAAAATTGTGAACACGAATTCGGAAAATTATATAGATCAACTGCATAGACATTTATTTATCAGAGTCACTATTTGGAAACCATAGTGACCTTTATTCACAATATCCACATAACTTTAGTAAATAAAAGGTCTACAGAATCTAGAAAACTTTTTCCATAAAGGTCACAAAAGCATATGCATAAAAGGTGTTCACCGGAAAATCAGATACAATTTTGTTTTCAAACTTCTCAAATCACTACAAATTGCTGTGTACTTATCGCTGTTATTGAGATCATTTAGGCTACACGAATTTTAATGAATTTTCTTAAAGGTATTCAGTTTAGATAACTCAGTAAACATTGCACAATCTTTAATGTGATAATCACCAATTGAGCAACTTGTAAATTTTGCCCATAACATTTCAAGTAATAATCTGATTAATGCTTATTCATATAAGCTGCAACACACATCATACCAGCAGCTTATTCTAACCTACAAGTATATTCTAGAACAAAGAAGCTGCAACAAACAGGATGAAATCTATATTTGCTCGAATCATTTGTATTTGCAAATTTTTAGAATGATCTACTGAAAAATTGTACTTACCCTCGCTTGTTCTGCAGCAGAAATGCAACATGCAACCAATGGGATCCCTCCTTGTTTTAACACACTTGGATGGATCTGGAAATGAACAGTGCTTTAGAAATTCATCTAAAAAGACAACTGTCAGTACATAGATAGTTGATCAATTGATGAGCCCATTCAAACATTAATAACAATTACTTTTTCAATATATTTAGTCTACAAATTTTAAAAGTTTACACCATAATTTTCTCTCCTAACATGACTAGGAGATATCACTAACTCATATGCTACAACTGACAGACCAGAATGCCTTCTTAATATACCAAGTTTTCATCATTCATCTAAGCCATCAAATTGTCTCAGTACCACTTTATTAGGGAGTAAGAGAACAAAACGAATTCTAGAATTTCTAGTCCTAATCTTAAAAAGAATATGCAGCAAGTTAGCAGAAACTTAATTCCCCAGCATGAAAAGATGTTGAGTGAAAATTAATTTGTATATTTGAGAGTGCAAGCTTCTTTCATATACTTTCTAACGTCACATACATTGATCCTGGATATTGTTGGCTGGAAAAAGAAGGGGGTGGGGGTTAAGAAATGTTTGTCTGTTTGTTTTTTGTTTTTTTTGGAGAGTGGTGGAGAGGAAAGGGTTTGGAACTTATGTAACTTTCAGTAAACATATAGGGGCAAGGAGTCCACCCACTCTATAACAAGTGGAAACAAAAAGAGAACACTCAAAAAGGGGCAGCAATCCAATCTCTACAAAGATCAGAAACAGATAATCCTAAAGGTATCCATGACTGAGGCCCATAAAGAAGCAAAGAAAAAGATCCTATCTCAAAACAAAGCAAAAGATAAAGCTATATCTAACCTATTCAAAAAATAAAAAATAAAAAAAGTAGCCATCTCTACAAAGTCGAGCATTATGCCAAGTCCAGATTCAAAAAGAGCAGAAAAAAAATGCACACTTCCAAAGCATCTTAACATCCTTGCTACCTCCAAAACCTCTGAACCGTGTAAGAAGACAATCCACCACTGAGGCGGGACATACTCACTCCTCCCAAAACACTCCAAAAATAGAATTCCATGAAGCCCAAGCAATATGTCAATGCAAAAGTAAATGAGAGTGATTCTCATCAAACCCATCACACATGATAGAAAATGTAGAGAGACTTATTTCCAATACAAGGTTACAAGGCTTCATTCTACTGATGCAGGACCAACTCTATATAGTCCAGATTCTGGAGAGCTACCATATCTGACATACCGTATACAAGTCAAAACTCTAACACTTGGTCTTTAAGAGGTGAAGAATTATAGATTTGAAGGCATGTGATATAAATTTCATAATCAGCCAAATTTGAACTAATCTAAACTTCTGAAATGAATGCTTGAACCTGTAAAATTGCAGGGCTCTGTTCCTCCTCTGCTGCAGCAACAACTGCCTCAACTCCTTCCAAATTATAAACATTAAATGCTCCAATAGCATATTTTCCCTTTTCTGCATTCTTTACAACAAAAGACCATAAAAATCACAATTTTAAAATAATTTTTCAGTTTTTTTTTGCTTAGTGGATCTTACAAGAAGGAGCTCCTTCGTTGAAGAATTTCTGACTGGACGAGCCCAACGTTTGACAACCTCTGCCAGAGCTTTACTATCACCAACATTCCCTAACAAAGATACAATATAAGTGATACATCCAACACAGAACATTTTCAAAAAGTTGATTATGTGGAGATATATAAGAACACAAACTTACCAGGGAAAACAATGTATGGGACTCCTGGATGTCTACTCTCAGCACCTAGCTGCCACAAGGGGACACCAGCCAAGGCTTGTCCAGCTATTTTGGCACGTTTTGCTTCTAGAGCTTTTGTAGCAATGTCTGAAGAGGTGATTCCACCCTAAGATAAGGAAAATCTTGTGGTCATATCATTCAGCCATACATATCTCAACATAAAAAAAGATAAAAATTGTTAAATCATGATATGCATTGTTGGGTCCATTTACCTAACAACTTTAAACTTTTTTAGAAAAAAACTAAAATAGGTAACTTGACAAGTATCAGGTTCAGATATCTGGTCTCACGAGGTTTAAGGTTCATTTAACCTGGTTGCATTTGGTCCCCATTATGTTGGTGTCCTGTTCCCCATTGTTTGGACCATAGCAGAAGACAGAAGACAAAAGGGAAGCAAGAAAAACAACTCTTATCTCTTAAAAACTGAGAGGATAAGTAACTCCCTCTAAACAATCTAGCATTACGCTCCTTCCAAACTAAACAAAAAACTATTAAAAAAAGGAATTCCATTAGGATTTTGGCATCCCCTCCAGCTTCCTTCCTCATAAGCGAGTTAACAACATATTTTCCGCAGAAGCTGGGCAAACCCACTCCTCTCCTAACACTCCAAATAGAGAGCTCCACAAACCCCAAGCAACAGGGCAATGAAGAAATGTCCGGAGAAAGAGCCTAACAAACCCAATCCACAATCTTGACCTAATACCTCATCTCTAGTAAATAATTTCTTGAAAACATTGTTCATCATTACAACAGGGAAAGTCCAAGTTTCAAACTTAATCTTCTAATTATCAATGATAAAAATAAGGTGGGTTCTGTAGAAATTCATCATCTGCCCAAATTCTGTCTAGTTCAAGTAATATCAACAATTGAAATCTTTTCTTTGGCACTTGCAGTTCTTTTGTTTATATTTTTCTAATCAAGAAAGGAAAATAGTTAAGACTTAAAATAATGTTGGCATTGAAAGGGAAAAATAACTTCTTGTCTGAACAAATAGAAGTACCTTTGCAAGAATATAACGGGGTCTTGTAGTTATCCGCCTAACTATTTCCACCAGCGCAGAGCTCACCTTAAAATTGATATCCAAACTCTCTGAAGGAGCTGTTTTCAACATTAATGACAATCAGCAGTTGTTCTTACTCAGTGTTGATATAAACATCATCATATGGGTAATCATTCAATATAACTTTCAAGTTTAGAATTATATACATGGTAGCAGATTAAAAATTACAAGAAAATATTATAGACTCACTCTTCCCTGTTATAAGCTCTCTACTAGTCATAATTAGAGTATCTTTACAAGCTCCAAGGAAAATGTCTGCTATTTCAGCTGCTCGACTGATTTCCTCCTCCCTTTCTTCTAATGACTTCATGGCAAGTTTATCAACAGAAATCTATCCAAAATAAAGCAAATAGAGATCCTTGAGTCAATAATAAAATTGTGTCAAATAAATAATCTGTGTGTTGAAAAGTGGATTGCAATAGAATCACATATTCTTCTGTTGAAAGAAATATATTATCAGCACATAGGAGACTTATCATAAGAAAAATTAGTATTTTAATCACCTCAATGCTTCTAATCATATGGCTGCATTGTATTTTAAGTTCTTCAACCTGTGTCACAAGAAATTGGTAATGACTTAGATTTACAAAATAGAGTTTAAAAATAGGCTGAAGGTTCCAAAATACTTTAAAATGACATTGACCTGCTTTGTTGTCTTTGGAACATATGACCCCACAATTATAAGTCCACCACTCCTTCCTTTATCTATTCCAAGATCATTGGGTGAAATTGGAGATTTAGGAATAATTCCAATCCGAGCGGAAACGAAGCTAGCAGCAGTGCGGCATAAGAATCGCTTTCCCTTTAGTTCTGCCTGCCAATGAAATGTAAATAAATAATCGAAAGGTCGTCTCGAGCTTTCTTTCAGATATAACAGAGATATTTAACAGCACAAATGATTCAGGAACTACCTGAATCATTCCAGCTGCAAACACAGCCACATCTCTTTCACTAGCCGCATTAACAATACATATTGAACCCTGTTTAACAAAACAATTGAATGCGTAAGAGATTATAAGTATTCTGAAATAAGCATTCAGTGGAAAATAAATATCTCATATTCAACATATGGTTGTTTTGTGATGAAAAGGAGTGCCAGTATACCACTAATTTCGTAGACTCACTAAAAGACAGGTGAAAATTTGCATATCCAAGAGCTACTTGTCTGTAAACAAATTGATTGGGAAGGGAATGCATCTATTAACTCAATTAAGAAATTTCTCCTGAGAGTGATGTTGAGTGATTATGAACTTATTCCAGATGTTGAGTGATTAGTGAACTTATTCCAGATGCATAGTTTTCCAGAAATGGAACATTAGTATCTAGCTCACTCTACTACTTTATTTGGTAGGTACTCTACTACTTTAAATGAAGCTGAAACCAAGCTACTGGTTCAGTGAGCTGACTCTGAATGAGCAGCAGTTGATATTTGGAAGGATTTATTCTGTTGTATAAAGCATTCACGCAGTGTCAAGTCACCAATTGCTCTAAAATCTTATGCTATTAGATAGAGGAGCCAACAATGTGTACCATGCTTTAATGCTGCACCTCATGTGCAACCCCCATTTGCACGTGGAGAGAGATATCAAGCTGAATCTGAAGCATCATGGAGTGCGAGAGGGAAAAATCATATTTCGCTTTATTATCGAAGATTTTGTTTCTTCGAGAGAAACCAAGGGAAAACCTCTTCAACAAAACCCTGAAGTTCTCTGAAGAACTCAAAAGTAAGATAGCAATATTTCATTAATAATTAAAAGTTTTGTATAATTCCATCATAACCACTACTTCTATGACAAGAAGACTGGTAAACCCTAATGATACTAAATCTACGCAACTATATAATCTAATATCAACTACATAGATGAACTGCTAAGTTAATTATTTCCTTTTTTTACATATTTTCCTATTGTAAGCTGGTTTTAAGTAAACATTAATAATATGAGGTTGGTTTACAAATAACATACCATAACTCTTCGTGAGCCCCTAAATATAATACAAAACTACTATATCCCAATGTTATGGAGATCGCGGTTCAATGCGGTACTGTAACGAAAACAAGAACAAAAAAACGCCACATATAATGGTACAAAAGTATTGTAGGGGTAGGTTTTTTGGGGTCATTTTGGTAGCACGAGTACGTTTATTCGAAATGTGGTACATTACGATAACCTACCTAAACATATAGTTAAATCTAATAAGTTAGTATCACAATATGCATATTTTCAAGAGGCTACACCACGTTACCATTATTGTTGGATGCCCACAAAGTGTTCACTTGGTGTTTAGAGTTTCCTTATACATATTAGGGTTTTTGTTAGAACATTTTAGATTTATCTTTGTGATAACTAAGCTTGTAGATATCTTAGATATTTTGGAATCTTAGATATTTTGGAAGAATGTTATAGGTAGGCAATCTTAGTCTTCCACTTATTTTAGCCTAACCATTGTTCACAAGGCCTAGTTATTATAAAAAAATGCCCCTGATTTGTAAAATCAAAAACCATAGTTATAATCATTCTTGTTGAATTAAAGTTTCAACCTCTTGTTATTAAATAGAAAAAGAAGTTTTGGATTGCTAAATTTAATGTTTTGGCACGAAATTGTTCAATGTTTTGGAACGTTCGTACGAAATCACAATTCGCTGACATGTTATCATTTTCAGGTAACACTGCTATATCCTGAAAAGCAATTTGCTGCAATATTTAGCTATTAAATTATGGCACAAATGCTCAGACTCCCTTAGTTGGGAGAAAGTCATACTCTAA
This sequence comes from Panax japonicus, assembly GCA_020205505.1. Taxonomy (NCBI): domain Eukaryota; kingdom Viridiplantae; phylum Streptophyta; class Magnoliopsida; order Apiales; family Araliaceae; genus Panax; species Panax japonicus. Next base: position 75,947,496 of record CM035096.1, on the reverse strand, counting down.
GTTTACGCCAGTGGTTTCCAAGATCTATAGGAATTCTTATCAATCCTCGTCTTCCTTCTGAGCTTTGAAATTTCAAAATGAGCATTGAAACTCCAAATACAAAATAGAATTAAACTCTTTTGAGGGGAGAAATCTTACAAGAAAATATGGATGGTTAAAACATAGCTTATTGAGAAGAGAATTTTTGTTATAAAAACAAAAGGAGAAAAAAAAATATTAATAGGAAAGAGAGGCTACAAGAAAAAAAATGGTGGACAAGAAGTCCTCCTTACCGAACTAGTTGAAAACAAGACAAGAAGCACTTACAAAGTGCAGCCGTCTTCTGTTTTGTTGAGCCTTGCTTTGGTATCTGGCTTGATGGTTGTGCGTGCTAAAAATTCACATATATTTGTCACGAATGACTCCCATAGCCTTTGGCAAAGCTATGTTGTGGCTAGTGGAGCAGTTTCCCTCACTGATATTTTTTAATAAACTAAGTGATAGTATAAATATTAACAAAGTATAAATTTAATTAGTGCTATATATTAATGTTTCACAAGCAGTCAATGAAACTGTTCAACCAAAAGAGAAACTCATGTTTCAAACTAGTGGAGTAATTTTAAGTTTATAACCTTTCCTAAAACTCCCAAACTAGTGCCCTAAATCCCTTACTACCTCAGCCTCCTATTTCTTAATGCTTTTTTTCTTTTGATTTTGAAATTAAAAGGGAGGGAGGGAGAGAGCTATTCTTCGGAAGTCACAAAAACTATAATTTATTATTTAAATATTATTACAACTTTATTGTATTACAATAGTTTGAGTTATTTTTTAATATCGTTATCAAATTAATAGTAACCGACTTCTTTATTCCTTTTTCTTTTTTTCCTTTTTTTGGCGTATATATGCTTAGTGTACTTTTTCCCCTAGTGATGTAAAATACTGGCTTTGCCACTGCCCATGGCAAAAGCCCAAAGGGATGCAAGGAAAGTAACAGAAGTAAATGTTGCTCTTGTTCTTATGTCAACTAATAGAAGGGTTTAAGGTTGTAAACGAACTAAACAATTCGGGCTCGGCTCGTAAAAATACGAGCGAGACTCGGATTCGTTAATAATATGCTTCAAATTTGAGCATAAAAAATAGTTCAAAAAAAATACGAGTAGAATCTAAGCAAGATTATACTCGACTCGTTTAAGATTCAAACTACTAGAATTCTCTTCAATACATACTTGATTGATACAGATTCGATTAGATACTCGATGCATTCTCTTATAATATATACAAAATTAAATCAAATTAGGATAATTAATTATTATTATTTTATTTTGTTTTTAATTTTAATTGTGATTTTATATTTGTAAAGTGTAATAGTAAATATATTTTCTCATTTCTAAGTAAAATAACAAATTCAATTTATAATTATATTTATTATAAAGCTAGTTATTATGTGGAGACTCGAATTTGAGCTTGAAGTTGAAGCTCGCGAGTAGTTTGAATATAATTTGATTTGAGTCGGATCAAATTCGAGTCGATCTAAATCTGAGTAGAATTTTTCAAATACAATTCAAATTCGAGTATAAATTTAACGTTTCGAGTCGAATTCGAGCAGTTCTCTGTTCTCTTCGGTCTGACTCGTTTAAAGGGTCAATCTATTATCAACAATCGAAGCACTGAGGGAGTGTAAGTTTAGAAACCTCATTGGTCATAGTCTAGATTGTGACTTCAGAAATTTCATTGGAGCTTCTCGTAGTTTCTATACCCCTGACATAAATACGTTGATATTCATGAGTTCTCTGTCTGTGTTGGGGGAGTTTATGAGGGGTGGGTTGCGGTGGAGGAGGCATGGATATGAATGTGAGAAAAAGAAGGAACAAATCAGAAATATCTATAAATTAGATCAAGACGCATAACCAGGTAGATGATTAGTTGATACAAATGATTTCTGCCAAACATTCCTCGTTACCTTCTGCAAACTGCAAAGATGCTCAAAAACAGCATTTGGTCCACCTTTCCTTAATAGTTGAATAGAGATAGATGCAACAGTGCTAGCTAGTATGCGGCCTCTAGTTTTCTCCTCCACCCACTATAATACAGATGAAGAAAAATTAAAATTAAAATGAAATCTTAACTTCGATTATTGATGATCTATCATGCGTTTCACGTAAGTAAAAATGCTAGACCTCACGGAGGTTTGAACATTTATATCCAAAAGCAGCATCTTTTGCAAATTCTGTGTCCCCAGCAGGAACAAGCCTACAAACACCAAGAGTGTAACCATGACAGTGTTCTGCATGTTGAAATGTCAAGGATGTGACGGCATAAGAGAAACAGAAGAATACCTATCAGAGTCTGCAACATAATGTATATCATCAATGGTGAATCGACCTCCCTGAAGAAAGAAGGGACAGATGATCCACGCATCCATCTCACCTAGTACTGACACAGCTGCATCTGCCTCCTACATAAATCAGCCAAACATGTTAGGATACTGATTAAAACAGCATAAAGATATAGTTACCGTTATATTATATTAAAACTTGAGGGTCCATGTTCTTGCCTCTGGAAAATGACCCCTTAATGTCGAATCACCCCTTAATACCACAGTATAGTCAATGTGCTCAACTGACTTAGCTGCAGAACATAGGCTTCTGCAGATATCTGCTATCAGTGCACTGGCCTGTGTGGGGAATATTTTTTTTGTAGTCAGTGATACATAAGAAACTATCTTTTCAACATATATACATATATATAAGGTCATTTGTCATCTTAACAAAAAAATTGAAAAAATAAATTCAAAACTGTATGCGTTGAGGAAGCTATTTACCTTCTCAGAACTCAGTGCACGGGAGTTTGTCAAAATGAAAAAGCAACTTGGCCTTTTCCTAAACTGTTCAACAAGCGACTCAATGTTCCTGAAAACATATATAGCAACTAAGATTTAGTATTGATAGGCATAATACTTTCTTTTTCATTTATTTATTATCTTAAAGATGTTTTGACACTCGAGGTGATTGTATACAATATACACAAGAATATTAACCAAATTATAATGACAATGGAAAGAATTGCAGCTTGTTTGGAGTTAGATAACAACTCTTAGTCTTAACTTTAGTATAGAGTCTTCACCAGTGTTCACAAAAAAAATTATAACACCTAACAAGTTATTTGAGATGCACTCACCATTCTGTCAAGACATCGATATCATGAACAGTCTGAGTTCCAGTTGGATCATCATCCAGAACCACCAAAATTTTTGAATTATGCTGGTCCAATTTACGTATATCTTCAGTTAGATCCAGTGGCCACTCAGATGGAAGAGATTGCAATAGTGATTCTTTCCCAACAATGGGAACTTTCCCTTCAACTTTGACACCTGTGAGTGTCTCATACACCTACAAAGATAGTACAAGAGTTAAATTAAATTTCTATTACACAATTTAACACATGAACATCTTTATAAACTGAAATTGGCCACTGTGAGTCCTATCTATGTCACAATCAAGCCATGTCATGAAAAAACAATGATAACTTATTAATAGTAGTCAATTAACTATATGGACGTTACGGGAGAATTTGATAGGGGAAAAAACAGTAAATTTCTCCAAACTTGGTATGAATCATTTGGCAAATTCCAAAAATCCCAGACTCCTATAAAGCAGACGCTTCACTTCACCCTGACAGCTGTTCCCCCATGTAACTGAATGTCTCTCACAAATTGTGAATACTAAATCATACCTTTACAACAGCAGCATCATCTAAGCGACCCCACCCAGCAGCAGAACCTATTCAATGAAAGTAACTAGAACTGTTAGTTGGCAATAAGCTACTCCCTCCGTTCCTAAAAGATTGTCGTTTTAGGAAGTAATTTTTGTTCCAAAAAGATTGTCCTTTTGAGTTTATCAATACACATTAGTTATTTTTTTTCCTACTTTACCCTTATTTAAAGTTTTCTCCTATTTAAAATTTTCTTCCCTTCCCAATAATTCTTATTCAATTCAATGCTATAATCCAAGTAGTAATTGATTGAATAAGAAGTAATTGGTTGACTTGAATAAGAAACATTGGGAAGGTAATAATTGGTTGAGACAATTAATAAGGGTAGTGTAGTATTTTCGCTAGGTATTAATTGTATTCCTTAATCTGTGTGCATTAACCTTAAACGACAATCTTTTAGGAACAGATGGAGTAACATATATATTTATTTAGACAAGATATATGTAGTATAATAAGTGAAATGGATTTCCCATACATGATATATACATATATATATATGCATGCAGAATCAGCCCATATTATAAGCAGAAATACTAATATGTTCTGTATCAGTTGTAGCAAAATACTAGGTTCATGGAAAGGACGCCCCGACTTTTATTCTCTTTGCTTTATTTTATAACTCGATAGATAAATTATTTTTTTCTGATGTGCAAATGAAGTTTCCTTTTCAATATGGCAAAAAGGTGCAGCAACCTAAAGATCGTAGAAAAACTAATCTTTACAGTCAATTGAACTCCAACAGTAATTAAAAAGACAATTTAGGAATAAAGACTCTAACTGAACACTTGATCTCCCTTTCTGTTTCAAACACATTTCACCATCATACAGAGAAAGAACTGACCAATTCTATTGCAAGTCAGGACTACTGACTCAAGAAAAAAAACAGTGACAAAAGTTTAATTCAACCGTATAGTAAATTCATAGAATCATAGAAAGGACTGGCCAATTCTATTTCCAATAATTTTCACCAAGATCAGAATCAGATATGTAAGTAATATCTAAGTGAATGAGTAGAGGAAGAGCTATGCATTTGAAAATAACAACCTGCTAACAGAACTTTAGAGATTTCATTACAAATAAACAATTTTTTTATGTGATACATACTTTTTTAATGTGATCTATCATATACGAACAATCACATGATACAAACTTTTTAATGTGAAATTTAATGTTTCTTCTCATATTTAAATTTATCTTAAAGCTGCTAAAGTTAGAGACAATTAACTACTCCCGCTGCATTCATTAGATTTGGCCCCTTCTCAGTTAATAACTACAAACTGGGATACTATATCTCAGAAGAACGTTAAAAATCATTCAGCAATTTCATGAATAACTATAGCTATAAACTAACGGAAACTCATAAAATTACACAACTCCTGAAAAACATTTCATAAAGGAACAACCATCGCAACATAGACAGTTAGAGAGAATGTAAATATTTATTTTTACGTATTCAACCTCACCTGACAAAAACAATTGGTGCGCTACAGTAGAAACATGAAGTGGAACCCTGCGGGATGAACATTCACGAGAGACGATCCCCTGTAACATTAATTTTCATGATTAAGAAACTAAAAGAGAATCAAAAACAATTTGATCCATGAAAAGCATTATGAGGTTGAAATCAGACTGACCAGATCCTTCACAAAGATATCGAGTGCAGATAATGGCGTGTAATCATTGTCCACCATGTGTGGAACACGATTCTCAAACATCCTGCAATTGCATTACAAAAACTCGCGTCATGTACAAAAAAAAATCATTTCAGAATATCAATAGATATATAAAGTTTCATTCCTTGGAAATAAAACAAACTAACAAGCTTATGAGATACAAAGAGAATAGTGAAAAGAAGCATGATTACAAAAATGTAACCTAATGAGGCTGCAACAGATGAATTCTTAGAAATGTTGATGTTGAGAATTGGTAGGGTATGTAGTATCCAAAGACCAAAACTTTTGGCCATAGAATAAGATCAAGAAATTAGAGTATGAATAATTCTATCTGAGTTCTGAGGTTTCTGCATATTCTATTATTTATTACTTTTTTCAATGAGAGGAAACTAGCTTAGAACTACTTTAAGTTTGGCATACATTTTCAATCATTTTGAAGCATTAAAAACAGTTTGGAAACACAGTAGGAACATAAATTAGATCTATAATAATTACAAATAAACTAAAAATCAAATTTTGAGTATGTTTGGGACCTATACATCCCTCCACATGAGAAATTCGGTGCCGATCAAGAAATAAATGAAAATTAATAGTCTAAGAAAATACTCTTCAAGAATTCTGTACTAGTATTAAGAAGCACTATACTTCCAATATGGCAGGCATGAATTAAAAGATATCACCAAAAGAATGACACCCCTAATTTTCTACTGAAACCAAGCTCCAGCAAAATTTTGACAGGACTTTAGATGATATTGAACAATAAAATCGAGGAAACCATTGCGATAGCAGTGTCGGTGCGATCCAACAGTGAACAAGCCTGTTGTGCTAAACAAAGCAAGAGGGCTTTAAATCATGTAGCAGATAAAGACGAAACACATTGTGTGTATGCATACCAGTGACGAAGTAAACCTTTCCTCCGTGTGTGTGTATAGGATATACGCTTATTAGACTATCTAATAGTTAAATATACTAATCATATCAAGCACAGTAAACATAATTAATACCTTTACCTACAATGATAGTCAAACGGTTATGCTAGTGGGCATAGGCACAAGCAAAAAATTGCAGACGGTCATCATGTTTTTATTGTATTTCATGTATCAAGGATTATATAATGTAAAACAACCTACACTTGTTGCAATTTAATTATTTTCATGTTCTAGGAAGATTAAAAGAAGATCAAACCACTTAAGGCTATTGGAGGTGCTTGGGAGATGTGGCCTGATGAGTAGGATTTATACCAGTGAATCGGATACTATATGACTTAAATAGTTGCTTGTTCTCGTAGATTTTATATGGTTTTATATGATTATAGTGTTATTATGCTTAATCGATGCAATGCAGGGCTTATCAGATGTATTATAGCTTTCAGGGACAAAATGGTCAATTTACATATGCCCGCGCAGGGGCGCCAAAGCCAAGGCTTATGCTCGCGCCGCAGCGCCACCTCCCTGCCCCTGTTGATGTCATCATGGCGCCGCAGTGCCACTGACCCTTCTTGGACTCGCGCTGCAGCGCGAGCTCCGTGTCATTCATACTAATGTGGCGCTGCAGCGCCAACCACAACTTATTTGTCCGCGCCGCGGCGCCACCTCCGGTGCCCAGGCAGAGAAAGCCTTGGTTTGACCTAGCGAAGGAAAGAAGGCGTATAAACACAGGAGAGGCACTGCAACTCAATATCAAACATCCTACATCATATTTTAGTTAGTTTTAGCTTAGATTAGTTTTGTTCTATAATTTCTCCTCCTTTCTCTTAGTTGATGTCTATAAATATAGATTAGGGAGAAGTCTGGCATATCCTTGGAGCAACACGAGCAGTGAGCGACACGGATTGGAAAGCTTGATTTGAGCAGAATGCTTAGAGATTGAAGGACTTTGACAGAGTTTCTTCTTATCTATTTATTGTCTCTGATTTTGTAATCCATAAATGTTGTCTTTATTGCTACTTATATTTTGTTCAATAGCTATGAACTGAGTATTTGCTCTAAAGTTATAATGGAACCCTTTGTTATTTAAATTAACTGTCTTATCTCTTTGGTTGGCACCATATGATGTGGTTTAATATATTTGTGCTTAATGATTCTTGCTAAGACATTAGTGATGATTTTGGTAATCTACATGATATCGACAGAAGAATTGTAGATTTACACCTAAATATATTGGCATGTGATTGTGGGTTTCGACTGCATAAGTTGTGCGTAGAATAGACATATATTTGCGCGCCACGTGTGACCTAATAGAGAACTTATGCTTAAATCCTTGTTATGATTAATTCGCATAGACATGTGTAGGATTGTATCTAGCTTGGACGTTCTTTTCTGTTCTATTCCCTTTAGGGTGGATCTGGAGAGGATATATTTGTGCATACCTGTTGGTCGGAAAACCGATCACTAAACATGCGCAAGTATACTCGGTCTAACAAATAATACAGTGATAAGGAGTGTGTCGTACCCACGAGGAACTATGACTAATATTTACCAATTACCGACTGTGTATCGCTAAAGTCTTATTCGAACGGCAGTAAATGGAAGTGTGATTAATCTATTTAACTAATTAACAAAACAAGTAAATGGATAACGAATGGAAATCTAAGGAAATACAAGCTAAGGTCACAACTTCATCCCAACACAGGCATTCTGTCGAACACCTGGCGTGTTATGTTTCATCAAACTAGCTACCCTATCTCTCTTTGGTCTTAATGGTCACGACGATTTGTCGACCGAGAACGCACAGGTGCTAATGCACCTCTGTCGAGGTATGCACAATCATATCCTCTCCAGATCCACCCTAAAGGGAACAGAACAGAAAGGAACGTCCAAGCTAGATGCAATCCTACATATGTCTATGCGAATCAATTATAACAAGGATTTAAGCATAGGTTCTCAATTAGGCCGCACGTGGCGCACAGAGATATGTCTATTCTACGCACAACTTATGCAAGTCGAAACCCACAATCACATGCCAATATATTTAGGTGTAAATCTACAATTCTTCTGTCGATATCATGCAGATTACCAACATCATCACTAATGTCTTAGCAAGAATCATAAAGCACAAATATATTAACCCAAATCATATGGTGCCAACCAAAGAGATAAAGACAGTCAATTCAAATAACAAAGAGATCCATTATAACCTTAGAGCCAATAATCAGTTCATATTTAATAAACCAAATACAAGTAGCAAATAAGACAACATTTGTAGAATACAGAATTAGAGGAAATAAATGGATAGAAGAAACTCTGTCAAAGCCCCTTTGATCTCCACGCAGTCCGCTCAAATCAAGTTTTTTCACTCCGTGTCGCTCGTTGCTCTTGCTCCAAAGAAATACCAACTTCTCCCTAAATCTACTTAATCTATATTTACAGACATCAACTAAGAGAAAGAGAGAGAAATTACAAAGAATACTCTAAACTAAGCTGAGCTATATGATATATGGTGAGAGAGGGAGAATGCAGAGGCTGGGTCTCTGTTATATACGTCCTCTGCCTTAAAGCTAGGTCAAAAGCACTTGGTCTCTGCCTGGGCACCGGAGGTGGCGCTGCGGCGCGGCCACGTGTACAACAGGAACCGGAGCTCGCGCTGCAGCGCGAGTCCATATAGGGATAGTGGCGCTGCGGCGCGGTGCTGACGTAAGCAGGGACAAGGAGGTGGCGCCACGACGCGAGTCTAGTACTGGTCATTGGCGCTACGGCGCCAGTGTATAGGAAATTACAGTTTTGCCCCTGAATGCTAGAAAACACCTAATAAGCCCTGCAATATGTCAATTAAGCACAACAACACTATAATCATGTAAAAACATATAAACTCTACTAGAACAGGCAACTATTTAAGTCATAAAGTATCCGATTCGCGGGTATAAATCCCACTCATCAATACCTCGACAGAGGTGCATAGGCACATGTGTTCGGTCGACAGATTGTCGTGACCATTAAGACCAAAGAGAGAAGGGTAGCAAGTTTGATGAAGCATAGCACGCCAGATGTTCGACAGAATGCATGTGTGGGGTGAAGTTGTGACCTTAGCTTGTTATTCCTTCGATTACCATTCGTTATCCATTTACTGCTTTGTTAATTAGTTTTAACTAGATTAATCACACTTCCATTTACTGTTGTTCGAATAAGACTTTAGCGATACATAGTCGGTACTTGGTAAATATTAGTCATAGTTCCTCGTGGGTTCGACACTTCCTTATCACTGTATTACTTGTTAGACCGCATATACTTGCGCGTGTTTAGTGATCGGTTTTCCGACCAACAAGTTTTTGGCGTCGTTGCCGGGATCTATTATTCTAATATTATCCAATATTGATTTCAATCAAGTTAGTCTTACTTTGAACGTATATATATATTTCTTTTATTTGTTTGATCTTCCTTTCTTTTTGTTTTTAAGTTTACGGATTATGGACTATCAATGTTATCAATGGCCTTATGAGGGGACAACGCAACCAAGCTCGGAAGGACTTGAGAAATTGCAAGTTCAAATTGCAAATGCCTTGAGGCTTACTGACAATCTTGAGTGTCAGTCCACTCAGAATGCCTACGGTCAGGAACGAGCTGACATCGAACCGATCTCCTATCATCCAAACTGCCAGGGTTATCCAAACTCTTAGGACTACAATCAAGAACAATATCATGATCCGAATCATGCCTCTCAGTTTGAATATCAGTCTCCGCCGCACTATGAGTTGACATCTCAGCCCAATGAGAGCTTTTCTGCGTACTCAACACAAGAAGAAGAGAACAGGCTTGAACAACTCCTCACCAACTTTATTGAGAGAAATGAGGTTCTGATGGCAAGCCAAGAAGCCGCAGTGCAAAGCCTCGAAAGTCAATTGGGGCAAATCATCAATGCCATCACAAATCCACCTCAATGCGATCTACCGGTCATAATTGATCTCGACGACGAAGCAGTAGAGCATTGCACGGTGGATACACAAGGAGAAGGTGATGAGTCTCACCAAAGTGTTGAGCGCAATGTCAATGTGCAAATTGATCAACCTGCAGAGGCTGAGCTAGAAGAAGAGAGGATCATCAGTGGGTGCACTGTCAAGAGTACTCAACAGTTAGAAACCACGCCCACGACTGTGGAAACCCTGGAGGGCCCGCCAGCGCACAAAGAACGCTTTCAAATTAATGAACAAGAGGAATTAGTGGATAATTCCAGTGGTGAAAGATTCTTCGTGCCGAAGGATGAAGAAAACGAGGATGACCAATCATCCATGTCTGCCAAAGATCCAAAGGAATTGATGAATAGGCGGCATGAAATGGTCATTTTCATGATTGAACGACATCGGTATAGTCAAGCCGACGACTTTAAAACAAGTGCTTGGTGGGGAGGCACCCCCATCTCGGTATCAATGTTATCCGTTTTCCTTTATTTATATCTAGTTTATTCTGTAATTAGTATTATATTGTTTGTAATAATGCATATTTGCTTCGAAGTGTTTTCTGTTATACTTGTCTTGGCATGTGCAGATAACAAACATGAAAAAACTCAGAAAGTGGTACTCGCGCCGCGGCGCCAACTAATGTGCTGCAACTAGCGCCGCAGCGCTATGATTATTTCCCAAAACTCGCCCCTCACGCTGCAGTGCCAAGGAACAAAAGGTAGTCCGCGCCGCGGCGCCAGGACCGAGCCTTGCCTACTGTTAGTTCGCGCCGTGGCGCCAAGTAATGAAGGACATGTCGCGTCGTGGCGCTGGCAGCGAGAAGTTGGCTTTTAAGAGCAGTTTTTAGCCAGCAGATAGGCCACGCCTCCCCTTTTTTCTCGACAGATTCGGCAACATACAAGCACACAAGCAACCCAAAAATCAAAAGTCGTATTTCTCCTACCCATAACCCTTAATCATATTGCACACAAGATCAACCTCTTGTTCCCTCAAGACTCCAGGACCAGTGCACGCAGAAAACAAAGGGGCAGACTCAAACCAAGGGTTTTTCCCACTCAAGGTATTTATGTTTAGATTTCGTTCAATTAGAAAAGTAACTTGATCGAATTGTTGGGATTGCCCTTGTCTTCTTGTTTGTTTGGGTGATTTCTACTGACGGAAATCGGGCTAGATCACTGTCAAGCAAGGGTTGTCAAAAGTTGGTTTTCAGAGCACACACAAGGTGTTCGATAGTTTGCCTGAGAGAGAAGTTGAACTGTTTTGGCTTAAATTCACTGGGATTGCATTGGGGATTTGTCTGTGTTTGCTTAGAGGGTTGTTTCTACAGAATTTTGGCACTGCTTAGGGACTGTTTTTGCATCAAGCCAACTGAGATTTTTGACATGGCACAAAAGAGGCAACGCCTGAGTATGGGAGGTTCGTCGTCCGCGGCACCACCAACAGCATGGGACAGAGCCAAATTTGTGAACGAGGAAGCATGGAAACGTTACAAAAGTTCCTTTGCCGCGCAAAATCTAATTCCTGAGCGGGGTTTGAGGCCGGATAAAAAAAGATGGCGAGTTGTTGGCCATGATTTCGGGACGCTAATGGATCCATGTCACGAAACCACCCGGGTCAGCTATTGTATTTGACTATCTGTGGTTCGGGAGTTTTATGTGAACGCCAATGCCGAAGGTGATGTTGTTGTCCAAGTTAGGGGGAAGTTAGTGGTTTTTGGAAGCCAAGCCATAAATGAACTGTTTGCCGCGCCCAACTATAAGGGCAAGGATTATATGGAGCCGGGACTCCACAGCTATGACGGATATCATTAGGAGGCTGTGCAGGCCCGGGACAATGTGGAAGAAGAACGACTATACTGGTGAAAAGACCAGCTTCCCGACTTATGGGAAGGCGTGGTTCAGCTTCATATGTGCTAACATGATTCCTACCCAGCACCTGAACGATGTGACCAAAGATAGGGCGATTCTGTTATTCGCCATTGTCATGGGTCTGCATGTGGATATTGGAGTTCTTATTCACGAGTCAATTCTAAAAGCGATTAAGAGTACCGTCGCTTCAGGACTTCCACATCCATCCTTGATCACTCGATTGTGCAAGCAGGCATGCATTCAGTGGGGGCCAGAGGAGATAGCCTTGCCTCTCATGGCAGTCATCGACCACCAGACGATCTCACGCTTCACTGTGTGGGACGGGACAAAGTCTCATGTCAGAGGTAAAAGCTACAGGCCACATACAGTGCCGCCTCCTACAGCAGAGCCAGAACAGGCACAGCCTTCAGACGTCGGCCCAGTTGCACAGGGACTACTAACTGACATCATGGCATCCCTCACCCTGCTGCATCAGAAACATGACACCGAGGCGCAGAGGCAGCGGAGGCACATAGCAGCAGTGGCTCAGAGGCAAGATATAGTGATACAGTACCAGGCTGAGCTGGTGAACACCATGCAGAGCATCTACACTGATTATTGTGGCAAGAACGTTGAGTTCACGCCATACCAGTTCCCAGAGCCTCCTGTTTTCCCACCATACCCTCCACCATCACCGCCCGCCGAGGCTAACGAGGATGAGACCGCTGCTGAGTGAGCGAACTTCAGGGAAGCCCTCTTGTATACGATTGCTTTATGTTTAGCAATGAGGGCATTGCTCACCTCAAGTTTGGGGGTGTTTTGGCTACTATCTGTCATTTTTGTCTACTGCCATATTAGGATTGCATATTTAGTACTTTATTATGTTTTTATCAGTATTTTCAGTATTGTGGTGCAGTCGTTTTGAACTGCGGGATTATGCTTGGATTTTTAATTATGGATGCCATGAACCGTTTTTGGTTTTTATTATTAATGTTTTGATTATTATTAGCATGATTGTGGTTTATAGCCATCTTTTTGGGGCTTATACAGATTTGATGTTTGTGTCATGTGAATGGCCTTTTTACCCTATTTTGAGTTGCTATTTAGCAAGGGTGTTATAGTTATCATTAGTTTTTGATTGTGGCTGATGACAAGCGCCAAGTATTTATGCCTATCTCTTAGAGTCGTGTCAAGCATGTATGAGCTAGGGGTTGTTCAATAGATAAGTTTAGACTGTTATTGATTCGTCCTTCTTAACAAGCACCGACCAACTGTGTTAACTAGTTATTTTTTGGAATTTAGTTCGTTTGTTCACTCTTATAAACTTTCATTTTTACAAGGTAATAAAAGACTTAGACGTTTATACAGTTTTGAATCTTGGATTCTGGCATGTTGACATATATAAAAAATAATAATAAAAAAATGAAATGAGAATAAAAATAGAAAAGAAGTGTTTGTATCGAAAGTTTTGCGGTGGGTTGAGATGGAGCGTAAAACGCACTCGCCCATAAACGCAAGACCGATATCGAGATGGAGCGTAAAACGCACTCGCCCATAAACGCAGGACCGATATCGAGATGGAGCATAAAATGCACTCGCTAAATAATCTTCGTTTTTGTTGTAAAATCTCAGTTGGCTTATGTTGATTACGTGGCCTTTATTGCTCGAGTTATTAGATTCATAGGGGTGTTCTACACCTAGTGCCCTAAAGTCGTCTGACTTGGGAGTCACTGATCAAAAGCTCATTCATGGGTAGTTCTGAATAGCCTAAGGTAATTAAGGACTGTCCGAGTCAGATTTTACTGTCGTCATGCTAGAGTCTTTTGATCTTTTCCTGCACTTGCGTCTTATTCTTAATGCTTGTTGAATGTTTAAGTTGCGGAGTGTGCATTATTGGTATTAACAATCGACTGTGCGATCTTATTTGAGCTATGGTTAGTTATGACGGTTGGTCTCCACACACACATAGAATGGATCGAATACATTCTTATGCTTGAGATTGAATGACCCCTTATTCATATATGTGTTTGCCCTATTCTCTAGGGAGTAGCTATGATCGAGCTTTGAAGCCATGATACTACTTTACTGTTTTATTTTTCTTTCGCGTGTGTTTTATTATTATTAGCGTTGTGCTAGATAGTTTGCTTGAGGACAAGCAAAGATCTAAGTTTGAGGGTATTTGATGAGTAGGATTTATACCCGCGAATCGGATACTTTATGACTTAAATAGTTGCATGTTCTCGTAGATTTTATATGGTTTTAAATGATTATAGTGTTATTATGCTTAATCGATACAATGCAGGGCTTATCAGGTGTTTTATAGCTTTCAGGGACAAAATGGTCAATTTACATATGCCCGCGCCGCGGCGCCACCTCCATGTCCCTGCTGATGTCACCATGGCGCCGCAGCGCCACTGACCCTTCTTGGACTCGCGCTGCAGTGCGAGCTCCGTGTCTTTCATACTAATGTGGCGCTGCAGCGCCAACCACAGCTTATTTGTCCGCGCCGTGGCGCCACCTCCGGTGCCCAGGCAGAGAAAGCCTTGGTTTGACCTAGCGAAGGAAAGTAGGCGTATATAACACAGGAGAGGCACTGCAACTCAATATCAGACATCCTACATCATATTTTAGTTAGTTTTAGCTTAGATTAGTTTTGTTCTGTAATTTCTCTTCCTTTCTCTAAGTTGATGTTTGTAAATATAGATTAGGTAGATTAGGGAGAAGTCTGGCATATCCTTGGAGCAACACGAGCAGTGAGCGACACGGATTGGATAGCTTGATTTGAGCGGAATGCTTAGAGATTGAAGGGCTTTGACGGAGTTTCTTCTTATCTATTTATTGTCTCTGATTTTGTAATCCATAAATGTTGTCTTTATTGCTACTTATATTTTGTTCAATAACTATGAACTGACTATTTGCTCTAAGGTTATAATGGAACCCATTGTTATTTAAATTAACTGTCTTATCTCTTTGTTTGGCACCATATGATGTGGTTTAACATATTTGTGCTTAATGATTCTTGCTAAGACATTAGTGATGATTTTGGTAATCTACATGATATCGACAGAAGAATTGTAGATTTACACTTAAATATATTGGCATGTGATTGTGGGTTTCGACTGCATAAGTTGTGCGTAGAATAACATATATATGTGTGCCACGTGTGACCTAATAGAGAACTTATGCTTAAATCCTTGTTATGATTAATTCGCATAGACATGTGTATGATTGTATCTAGCTTGGACGTTCTTTTCTGTTCTATTCCCTTTCGGGTGGATCTGGAGAGGATATGTTTGTGCATACCTCGACAGAGGTGCATAGGCTCAGTGTTCCGTAGATAACCTTCGTGTTTTTGGATATCACTCATCGATTTTGAGATTTCTCTTACTGACTTTCCTCCATGGGTTCCTTCCATGCAGCCTACTTTTACTTCCTCGTGTTTACCAAGTGTATCACTACCACTATCTAGTTGTCTGTTCAAAATTACCTCGATCAGTAGTGGAATACTAAAGCCTTCCAGGCTTAGCAAAAAGTGGCTATACAATTTAAGACTGCATGGGTGGTTATCAATCCTAAGAACTATCAGTGAAACTTTTTCTCTTGTTGTCATTAAAACAATTGTTTGTTTGCCTGTCACGACAGGCTTCTATGTGCAATCAAAGCTTAACTAGCAAGATGCAAATAAGGCATTTCATTAAGGTTATGATGAAGTTGATATGCAGCTGGCACACTGCCATTTTTCATCTACTTAACTATTCTTCTGTCTATGTCGAGTTGTTTTATTGTCTTAAGCAGGAACCTCGCTTAAGAAATTTATGTACATTACACTTTTGACTTCTAGCCTAGAAATGACATTGATATTATATTTTGATGACATTAATTTACAAAGGATCTTCTCATTCTTTCTATTAAAACACGATAAAATCACATTTGAGACTAAATTTTTCGGATTTAATTAATATTTTGGTAACTTTCAGTCTTTTTAACCTTTTTCTTTGTAAAAAATATACTACTCAACTAATGTCATAACTACGCCATGAACTCATTTGGTAAAAGTTAAATATCAAATGCCTATACCACTTCATGTGAAGCTTCATCCAATGTGGCAAGCAACCTCATTATGCCACTCAACGTCACTAGTCGAGTCTTATTTATATTGACAAGCCTTTTGGAATAGGTACATTTCTTTAAGGGCCCTTTGGTTTTTCTTGCACTAGGGAGAGCTACTTTTGCAATATCTGTACCTAACATGTACTTTCATGTGGTTGTCAACTTGTCGTTGTTCCTCTTATCTTTCTGCTACTAATATATTAGTTGTCTGTGACTATGACTCATGAACCATTATTCTTTCTTGCTTCAGCTGTGTTTTCAGTAAGGTACTGAACATTTTTACTTGGAATCGGGTGCAGATACGAATCTAGGTGTCAGACACGTGAAGTCAAAAAATAGATGATACACGAATATGGATCCGAATTTGAACACGGGTGCGGGAATAAGGTATGTTATGATTTTTTAACAATAATATTTCTAATTATATCACCAAGTTTTTTTTGCTCTAGGGACTGAAGTGCAAATATATAAAGAAATAGGGGCAGAACTGAAACTTCAGGGCTGAAATGGAAGAAAACAAAACTAAAGGGACTGATATTTAATTTTCTAGGGGCTATTTTGAACTTTCAAAAAAATTTGGGGGACTAAATTAAAAAACTATAAAAACTATGGGGTACCTAACTGTAACTTTCTAGGAGATATTTTACATTCCAAATCTGATCTGACTCGCCTCTTCTTCTTCCCTCTTCTTCTTCCTCCTCTCGCATCTCTTCTTCTTCATCCTCTCGGTTACGGAAGACGGACTATCTGACTCGTCTCTTCTTTTTCCTCCTTTGATCTGATCTTCCTCGTCTCTTCTTCTCTGATGAACCTGTCACGATTGAAGAACAGAAGAAGTAAACAACAACTGGAAAAAATAATTATGAACATTTGTTGGGAGAATGCATATTATGATTTGATGTTTTAATGTATATGCTCATGATTATTTGTAAATTCCTTCAAGTAATATATGTACAAGGACTTAGTGATAGATCAAAATTGTTAGGTTGATCTAAGCTCTAAACGTGTATCATTCTGTAATAGAATGTATAGATAGATAGATCAAAGCTGTTAGGTTGATCTTGAGATGTAATAGATAGGCTTCGAAGAAATCGGAGTGTATATATCTGATCAACATTGCAGAAGTCAAGGCAGAAACGTAGAACTTCAAAGATCGTAGTGTGCCTGCCGTGAAGGGCCTCTTCGGAAATCGTAGAGTGGTCCCAACGTTTGCCGAGCCAACTCAACGATCGTAGGTTGCTGAAGGAAACGTAGAGTTTACAAGTCAACGATCGTAGTGTGCTCTTGGAAACGTAGAGTCTACAACTCAAGCAAGCAAAGATCGTAGTGTGCAAAGACTTAAGAGAAATCGTAGTGCTCTCGGCTGATAGCATCAGACCAGGCACCAAGGCGACAAGTCACCAAGATCTGAATCGTAGAGTACCACGATCTGAATCGTAGAGTATCATCTGTCTTGTGTCAGAAAACGTCGAGCCTCATGATTTGTGTGGAGATAGGCTCCAACATAAGAGGAATGGATTCTAAACGCTGCAGTACTCACCAGTCCCAAAGTCATAAGAAATATCCTTAGTATGCAACAAAGAAGCGTATTGAAGAAGCTAAGGAGAGTACCATTGGTAAGGGGGGAAACACCTTTTCAGGTGTTAGGTGAGAAAGCAGTCTGCAGTGTCAGTGGGCCAGAATGCAGTTCAGAAGATGTGCAGAAATGTCTCCATCAAAGATCAGAAAAGTCAAACGCATTTAATGCCTCAACGGATGGATCCAACGGATAGTTTTCAAGATCACATATATGCAAATCAAGCAGATGAGAGAGGAGCAAGCAAGCATTGAACAAACAACGTGAACAACTCTCAAAGCTCAACTCTACGATCTGAGAAATTGCAAAGCTTGCTCAGCTACTCAGTTCTTTCGAACAAGTGCTTAAACAGCAACAGAGTAGCAACCATCAAGAACACACATCTATCAATCAACTGAAGAAGATTACCAAGTCTGTTGGACCTGAAGAGTTCTAAGTGAACTGTAAGAGAACCAAGTCTGCTGGACTTGAAGAGTTCAAGAGTAAATTAAGAAGTTCCTAGACTACTGGTCTAGAAGGAATCTGTGTGATTCAGAAGTTGTAAAAGACATCCTTAGTGGATTTCCTACTCGTTGAGTAGAAGAGTGGACTAGGAGCTTTAAGTGCTTTGAACCACTTAAAACGACTGTGTCTTTTATGTTCATACTATAACTGCTATATCTGCCATAACTGCTATAACTGCCTTCACTCTCATAACTCTACTAGTTTGCAAAAGAGATTAAAACAGACATAAATTCCGCTAAGTTTTAATCATCATTAACTAACATGTTTAAAACAAAAAGATTTTTAAATATCTATTCAACCCCCCCCCTTCTAGATAACTATTATGCCTACTAGGAACTAACAACATTAAGTTTGGAAATATTAAACGCAGTCGTTTAGTATTTAGTTGTTAAGTTGTTTTGCTCCAGCATTTTACTCTTTTTATTAGTCCACGTGTCAACCTGCTAGTAGGTCAGTAGTTAGTCTCAACGAAATAGCTAGATTACACGCATATATATTGCAAAGTATCAGTTGGTATGGGGATGGACTGAATGAAAATCCATTTCCATTTTGTTAATTTTGTTTCCTGCAAGTTTCCTTTTATTATGCACATTTAGTTTCCTTATACAAACTCGTCAACTCGTGACAAATTGGTATCAGAGACATCTTTCTTGTGACCAATCGAGTGAAGTTCTAGCAATGCAAGATTACAATGTTCCTTTCTCCGACAGTGATCCTTATGGATTTATTCAGGGCTATGAAAATTTTTCAAGGTGAATCCTATGACTGAAGTAGATATGATTCAATATGTAATGCAGGATTTTGAGGGAGAAGCACTGGAATGGTATTATGAGTATGTTGAAGAAAAGTTTTTGGATACATGGACTCCAGACTGTTGGGAAGATTTTGTTGCAGAGATATATAGAAGGTTTCAAGGTCTTAAGGTTGAGCATCAGATGTTTGTTGAAAGGCCTGAAATAAAAATTTTAGAAAATAGTGATTCCAAACTTATACACATGTTCGCCAAAATGCTTGAACAAATCAATGTTACAGATCAAATCGTTAGACAGAAATTTGTGGAGGATGAACAATTAGTTAGACATAAGTCGTTGGTTATTACCGAAATCATTCACGAATTCAATCTTCTACAAGCAATGGTGGAGTATGTAAATTTTGGCCAACTGTTGAGGTATGATTTTGATCGTTGGAATTATTGGTTAAGAATGGGTTTAAATTTTGGAATTGATCCTGGAGATTTGTCACTGTTGATTAAATTTTCAGGGTTAAATTTTCATGTTTTGATCAATATTCTTCAATCTGGCATAAAACATAGTAAGGGTAGCATGAGGTCTAGTGGGGAAAAATTTCTGGCTGAGTATTGTTCATGTGAAGGTGACACTACAAAAATTGATGTTGCAATTAGTATTGAAGTAAAGGCAAAACACATAGCTAAGACTGATACTGGTGGAGTCACTTTAGCTGAAACACACAATCATGAGAAGGAGGTCTCCACGGAAACTGTTACGAGCAAGTAGCAGAAAAAGTATAAAGGAATTGGACTATGTCTGGGTTAGTAAAAAGGGGAAGAAAAATAAATTGAAGAAGAGAATAAAAAATTCTTCATGGTTGATGGTATTGCTGACTATGTTGTTGGCCACTTAAAGAAACTAAAGGAGAAGAAGTTAGTTCTTGCTACTAAGAAGGGCCTCGGGTTATATGATAGTGACGATGATAGGAGTTCTTCGAGCAAGAAGCATAATAAGACTGGTGCAAGCTTGTATAATCACTATCGGAGAGCTAATTTGAGGATATGTTTCTCTTTTGTTCAGATGTGAATCTAGTGACACAAGTGAAGGAGTACGGGAACACAACCACTATAATATCTTTTAAAAAGATGGTAAAAGTTATACACAAGAGCTTTCTTGATGAAAGAGGGATAGATACGTTCAAGTTAATTAGTAATGGATGAAAGATAATGGAACCAAACAAGGCATTATGTTCAACTGAGAACTCTTGCAACTTTATAGCAGATGTTACCGTGAAAACAACAATTATAAGTATGAGAAGTTAGTTTTCAAATTCCAACGGAGTTACTTGTCACTGGTCAAAGTAGAACCACATGTTCTTGGGATGGCAGCAAATGATTTAGATTTACATGCTGAACAAAGTGAATGAAATTACTTCATTTAGTATGTTCAACCTTAAAGGTTTTGAAGGTACTATTAATATGATTGTAGTCATTTCATCAAAAGATAGGTTCTCGAGTTTGTGCAAGTTTGATGGAGAATATGATTTAGTCCCTATTCAGAAGGTGTATGAGATCCTATTCATGATTGATTCTATCGATGACTATTTTTTGGTCAGTTACTGGAAATTAAGGAAAAAATTAGTTTTTGCTACAAAGGAAGACCTCGTGATTGTGGAGAGGGAAGATAAGAATAAGATTCAGTACTATGTCACCAAGGAAGTACTCAGAGAATTTATGCAGCTGTTCATTTCAAGAATGAATTGCTAAAGTGGATCCAAAATCTTATGGTGTCGCGCATTTACAACACGCTGCAGAAGATGAAAGGAAGGATCTAGATATGATTCATCTTGAGAGCTTAATTGACATGAGTAAGCTAGATTGCCAGCAATGGCTCTTCATTTTCAATACTCTCAGCAAGGCTAGCAATATATTGAATATTATTGGCAGTGTAACTGGCGTGGCCAAGACTGATCTAGTAAATATTCGAGTACCGTTGAAAGGTCTGGTACCATGGAGTTCAAGGAAACTCATAACCTTGGTGTTTGTACAGGCAGAACTAAACAATATGCAAAGCCCCAGACAGTTAATATTGTTGTGGAAAAGGCTATTGTGACAACGAATTCCAATGAAGATGAGCAGTGTATTTGGAAATCTCAAACTAGTGGTTATTTCACTGTTACAAGAGAATTGGATGATGAACAACTTGACAGAGTAACTAAGATTACTCTCTTCTTTAAGGAAGATCACCTGGAGTATTTGGAGGAGGGGTAATTTTGGAGCTTATGAGAAGTATTCCGAGTTTAATGGCTCCATCTCTCTCTGGGCTAAGAAAGCTAATGCGAAAGGGAAAGAAAAGGACTCCACAAAAAAGAAAATCAAGGAGGTTTCTCTTGAGTGGCAGCTCATTGACAAGAAACATCCAATCTGATTGTGCAAATTAGAAGAGATAACCAAGAATGAATGTGCTTCTTTCTACAATAGTTTGATCTATGATTGGGAAGAATATCTTGCTGTCACTACTCCGTCGAAAGACAACTTGAAATTGATGCCATTCTTTTCAGTCCCAACAAAGCTCCAGTTGATTTCTTTGATACCTGCAAGAATCCGAACAACCTTAAACTCTATGTTGGCATGCTGTTCATCAGGGATAAAGATTCTCAAGTTCATCAGGAAGAATCTTATAAGGGAATGCGTTGAGATAGTGGGGAATGAAGGATTAGTCATGGGTGCAGCAACAATATTTTAAAGTCACTTAAGAAGAAATATAACCATTTTACGAGCATGGAGATGAAAAATGTGAGTAAAATAAGAAGTTTGCAGCTTGATGGACAACCAATGACTTGTTATTTTCAGCAGGAAGGGTTTTCCAAAGTGGCTTCCCATTTTAGGAGTGATGATGGAGCTTATTTCAATTTGGCAATTGAGAATGGGAACACTGATTATAATGTAATTGTTACAACCAAGGAAGATGATAAGAAATTCGTGCAACCATCAAACAGTATGACAGAAATAATCATTGGGGGAAAGGAAATTCTCTAGAAAAGGGGAATGTCAGGATTGAAGAATAGAAGAAGTAAACAACTGGGAAAAATAATTATGGACATTAAGTTTGGAAATACTAAACGCAGTCGTTTATTATTTAGTTGTTAAGTTGTTTTGCTCTAGCATTTTACTCTTTTTATTAGTCCACGTGTCAACCTGCTAGTGGGTCAGTAGTTAGTCTCAACAGAATAGCTAGATTACAGGCATATATATTGCAAAGTATCAGTTGGTATGGGGATGGATTGAATGAAAATCCATTTCCATTTTGTTAATTTCGTTTCCTGCAAGTTTCCTTTTCTTCTGCACATTTAGTTTCCTTATACAAACTCGTCAACTCGTGACAGAACCACCTTCCAAAACAGCCGTATCTGGATTTTTGTGGCCGGATCCCGTACGAATCTCGCACCCGTACCAGTGTCGTGCCGACACAGGTACTCCACCAAAAATGGCGAGTCCGAGTAACACAGCTGAACATGAGTGCTAAGATACCAATCACTGATCTCAATGTCAAGTTGTAGTCTATAATTCCTTAGGGAAAAAATCCAAGATATAACTTGATGTAATAAATCAGGCTATTATCACAGGCACAACAATGGTGATGATTACTTAACTGCTGCTGAATGCAGGGAATAGGTCATTTAGAACAAAGCAAACATGTAGAGTTTACAGTTAATTGGTCTGTCACCATTATCTTGATTGGATACATTGCCCACCCGCCAGCACCAATAGTTTAACTAATTGGATTCTTCACTAAATCTCCCACCCTTCACAGATTTATCAGTTGACATGAAATTGTCAAGGCTTATAGCCTACCTTGTGCTGGAGGTGGAGCAGCTTTTGCTAATATATATTATGACATAGTAAGTAGACACGTAATATGGGGAAGGCTTCAATTAACTAGCATACACCTACTTCATTCGCTTCTGTTCAACATGCTTCCCTTTTTTCACTCTACTACTACTCAAAACTTTCAATTTCCATCTGCCCTAGAATGACCCTCTGGTATGGGTATGACTTCAGAAAAATTGAACTGCTAGTTACCGGTTGTAGACAACAAAGTTCTTTGGTTGAGATCAAAAGGAGACAAATATTTATAAAAAATTACAGAATTGCAAATTATTAACCAGAGGACTAAAATTACTTCATTGCAGAATGCATGAAACATACCAAGATGTTCCCCCACTATTTGTGAGTATGTCAAACAAGAATCTTGTATTAAGACCTAGTAGAGCCCCAAATGCCATTGCTTCAGCTGCTGATGCTATATGAACTCCAGCAAGCAATTGGTTAACCATCTTTACACCACTAGAGAACAGAATATAGAAAAATAAATCTGTTAATGTTTGTTGTCATAATAACCAAAAATGTTAAATGTACCATGAAATAAATAGACATGATACACATGTAACACATGACCACATATGTGCATTGAAACTCCCCCTCGTATGAAGCCTTCAAAACAAGTCAAAAGATAACTTAAGATGGAAAGAGACAAATGGTATTGAATATCTACCTTCCAGCACCACAACCGCCTTTTATAACATATAGCTTCTCACTTAAAGCTGTTCATAGCCAAAGATTATTTCATAAGAGAACTAAATTTCACAAATTTTTGTAAGCTAAAAACACAAACATCTTCAATCCAACATTGTAAGAACAGCTAATTACCTGAAAGAACCGATCCAGCATGTTCAAGAGCTTCATCCGTGCCTGATGCCATTATCTAAACGATAATTAGCTTAAGTTAACTTCCCAGTTAGGTCAGTATTTCAAACAATTTCTGAAAACTGTGTAACAGTAGATAAAAAGATAGACTCCACACCGTAAGTGTTCCTTCGGAGGCCCTCTTAACACCACCAGACACGGGAGCATCCACCAATTTTAGTTTCTTGTGTTCATCTATTGAAGATAAGGGACGAAAATACATTGCATGTAAGTATTGAAAACGAAACTAGATAAAATTTCCCTTTTATACCCTCTAGCTCATTGTAGGCTGAAAAACTTAAACAAAACATGCAGATTTTCATAATCATATAACTTCACTTCTTCAGCTTAATTCCGTATTGCCAGTCTTCATGACTAGATTCCTTTTTCACATGGATTAATATCAATGTCTTATAATGCAAATTTTATTTTCTTTTTTAGCTAAAGCGCCATCATACTCTTTACACTAGCTAGAATTCCTTATAATATATTTTGGTTAAATCATTTTTTCCAATAAACTGAACTCTAATAACTCATTGAACTTCAATTTTTTTACAAAAAATCGTTTTAAGTCTGATACCACTTAACAGAGTACCTACATGGCACCACATTGGACGCTTACGTGGATTATTTAATACATTAAACATGATGTGACAGTGATGATGCGTTTTAAAATTTTAAAAGATATCTTCCTTTTTTTCCTTTTGGACTTCATCTTACTTTTTTCCACAAAGAAAAAAAAACTTTGTCTTCCTTCGCATGAACAAACCCCATTGAAAACTCCACCATCATCCATAACCACCAACTATTATCCATAACCACTACCATCAACAACCCAAACTTCTACATCACAACATCTAGCTTAATCTAAACCCCATCACAATCTAGATCTAGACAAAATTCAACCCCATCATCTACCTCCAAAAACTCAGATGTACCATGATAATCCTAATTATTCCTTAAATCATCCTTAATAAATGGTTGATTCATTCAACCCATTTCGTAAAACATAATATGTGCAAATTGAATGGATACACACATATGTGCAATAATTTGTGTAGCTCATGATTTAATTGAGTGGTGGGGAGTTTCCAACAATGGATATACACCCATATTTGCAACACTTAGACTGGAAGATGAGGAAAAGATAAGACCCACCTGCAGCAATGGGAAGTTTCCAATAACAGAGATGAATGAAAGGGAAGAAAAATAAACAAGAATAAGACGTTTGTGTTGCTTCCAGAATGATGATGGGTTGATTGTTTGTGGTGGAATTCATTCCCAGATTTCTGATTTGGGTCTTGGTAATAAGGGCTGGTTTGATTTGAAGGTAATAAAACAGGGGCTGGTTTGTTTTCTTTAAATATTTTGACTTTTTTTACCAACATATATATATATATATATATATATATATATATATATATATATATATATATATATATATATATATATATATCACATTAAACTAAGTATTTTTTATGTCATATTTTATAATTGTAAAGTTGAAAAGATTTTATTTAGTTTGTTTCTACTGTTTAATTTGGTTTACTTATTTTAATTGTTAATTTTTAAGGGTTTTTTTTTGTTTTTATCATGGCATGCCATGTAGACATATATATGGCATGTACACAATTTTCTCTCATGTACTAGTCATTCCATTAAAAGTTAAACAATTTAACAGATTTTGTAACGATTTTTAAAAAATTTATAGTTCAATCAGGCAATGAAAAAAAAGTCCGCTATTGGGTTTCGGTTCACTGGGTAAAAAGTGATTTAACCTAATATATTTTGTCATTAACATTCACATATTGTTGGTTAAGCTATCAAGGATGGCAAAATTGTTGTCTCAAGTGAGAAGAGACATTGTAAAAATAATAGCAAAGGTCGAGACTACCTAACATGAGCACCCTACAGAAGTGGTACTAGTTAATAATATACTTCATTAGTAAAACCTACTTCATGAACTTATTAGCTAAGATCAAACATGCTCCCCATTCCTGCCCTGTGTAAATGTGCATTAATTCGCCCATGAACATGTAAGAAAATGTTTCTTTTGTATTCTTTAATCAACGTATGTAAATACTTAATTATTTCAAAATGCACCAAGAACTTAATTCGGAATGTAACATAAGCAAAATTCCTTTCTTCACATTTGTACAACATGCGCCATCAATCCAATATACCCACAAAAATCTTTACTTCGTTCACAACTTTTATATTATTAATGTGACAACCCGAAAATTTAGAAGATCTTAAATGATTAAATTAAAGGTTAAAGAATAAAACCTAGATTGGAAATAGAGGATTAATTAAAAATTTAAAGAAACTATACGGTTTTATTTAAAATTTTAAGTAATACAAGGGAATTAAATGACAATGATAGAAATGTTGAATGGTAAGGAATGGGAAGATAAAGAATAGATGTGAGAAATATGGGTTTCGAAAAATTCAAAACCCTAAAATGGATTTATATGTGTATTTGAAGTATGTATATGATTAAATGAATATGAATATTATGTGTTTGTTTTTATTTGTTTATTATAAACAAATAAAAGAAACTAAGGTAACCTAATTATATATTAGTAATGAAAAATTGAATAACTTAAGGGTTATGGTACGGGAGAATAATAGTATATAAAATATATACTAATTCTAAGGGATTTATTTTATACATCTCAATTAATTAATTTTATAACCTAATTATAGCAAGTACTAATTTGGTTAAGAAATTAAGTGTATGTAAGTAAGTATTTAAATTATAATTGAGTAAATGAAAACCTTAATTAAACGATTAGGGTAAGATAAAAATAAAAGTGTTGAACCATGATAATTTTCCATAGCCCAAAGAATTAAATTAAAAGCCCAAGAGATTAAATAAAATGGCCCAAGCTTAACCCAATTGAAGGAGGGGCATTATGGACATTTAGTATACTAAATAAGAAATTAAGAGAAAACCAAACTTGGTGAAAAAAAATTGACCACTTGGCCGGATACAAAAGAGAGGAGAAAAGGGAATGCTTGTCCTCATTTTAAGCCACACAATTGCAAAAGATATTTACCACTTTGCTAGATGTCATTTATTTTAAGGAGCCACCACATTTAATTGGTTTATTAAGTAATCTATGTGATGATTAAGGAAGAGAGAGAGAATTGGTTGAGAATGAAAGGCCAAGCGGCCGGATGGTGGAGAAAGAGGAGAGTGATGTGTATGGCTATATACCATACATTTATACTGCTTTATAACACATTAAAAATTTATTCTCTCTTTCATCTATTCTTTCATTTTTTTTATCAAAGAACTAAAGAGAGAGATAGAGAGAGAGGGGAGGAACGGCAAGCCCTTAGGGGAAGAGAGAGAGAGAGAGTTTTGTAAACTATCAAAACTCCATAGCCATCCATGGAAGAAGAAGAAGGAGAGCATGTGAATCAAAGGTATAAATACCTTTTGTTTATGTATATTTGATTATTGTAAAGCAAAACTTAGGATTAATGTTTTTAAACTCAAAAACCATGAATATACTTGTTGATGAGTGTTTATGTTTAGATATACCCATATTGGGTGTTGATTGATTTGGAAATCAAAAGAAAATAAAAGTAATTTTTCTAGTTTATAAACCATAAATTTTTATGTACTTTGAATTTCCACCGTTTTTGATCTACATCTTTTTTGCGATCCGTCAAAGAGATGCTACTAGATATGTAAGTTAACTACTAAACCCAAGTGGTAGCACTCAAAAATGTTGAGTACACAATCCGTAGTGACTGTTTTAGCCAGAACATTTTCGTTTCTTTTAAAGAGAAACACACTATTTTGGTCCAATTAGTTCCAGGGATAGTTTCGTCATTTTTCTGACATTCAAAAATTCTGGAAAACTTTGGAATGATAATATTAATAGTTTTCTAACATCTCCAAGTGGAATCACTGAAAAAGGAGTTGTAGATTTCTGTATGGACTGTTTTTAATAAAGTACGAAAAAGTGAAAATTTCGAAAAAGCTACTGCCCAGAACTTTCCAAGGGCAATTTCGGCCACTTAATTTATGAAATAAATTCCGGCCTTTTGGGACATGAAAATACATGATATAAAGTAACTCCTGTCCAAAAATGAACTCATTCCGACAGAAAATGACCAAGTTATGGCCATTTTCAATTTTGGGATTTTCCGACTAAAACGGCTATAACTGGAGTTCTATAACTCCGATGGCTACGAAATTTAAACTAGAGGCTCACGTTAACACGTATAAGATTATGTCAAAAGATGGCAATTTCTGGAGTTGAGCATGATAGGGCTAATTTCTTAAGCTACAGACTAAAAATAATTTTTGAAAAATACTAAAGGAAGTTGAAAAATTATGGAAAAATAATTTTTGTGTATAAAATACATGTATATATGTTTGGTCAAAGGATAGAAAAATAATAAGTTGATTTGGTATTTTCGTGAAAAGAATTAATGAATCCAGCTTGTTGGATTGAAAATCTGCTTAATCGAGTTTGTTGGAATGGAAAGCAGTTTACTGAATTCAAAATCTGTTGAATCCAGCTTGTTGGATTGCAATCTGGTTGCTGGAAGACTGGAATTGGAATCCAGTTTGCTGGATTGCAATTTGGCTTGCTGGATTGGCCATCTGGTTGCTAGATTTGGAATCCAGGTTGCTGGATTGCAATATGGTTTGCTGGATTGCAATATGGGTTGCTGGATTGGTATGTTTGGATAATCCAACCTAGATTAGTATTTGGCTTATTAGATTTTAAAGAAGAACTTATAATATATAAGATTAAATTGTTAAATCATAATGTATATGATATAGTGATTAAAGAATTATCAAATGACGATAATAATAATGATGTTTTAAGGAGTAATCTAATATTTGATTATGTGATAAATGTTTAAGTTATATAATGACTGTTATTAAGAGTAGTGTATGTGATGATATTATTCTAATTGAGAGATCGATATTATTAATAATAGGTCTTTCAACTGAAGCTAAATTAGTTTTGCGTAACAGTAGTCAACGGTACAGGTAAGCTCCTATACTTTTAACTAGTGATTAATCATTGTTGATTACATCACGTCTATGATTTGTTGATTCGCACGTTGTGCATGTTGTACATGTTCATCAAGTATGAAAGGTTGATTACCTTCATTACCATTTGGTTCAGTTATAGTTGTTCATGTTCATTGTTGGTCATTCATTATTATTGACTCGGTCATTAAGTTATGAAAATTGATTCATGCTCTTTCACAATTATTATATTGTTGAAAGTTTGTTAGCCAGCTTATTATTCTTTCAATCATGATATATCTTTCTTTAAACTTAAACTTGCTGGGAAAACTTGTTGCTCACCTTTGCTATATCATGATAAATATTTCAGATTAAGACGAAAACTTCGGATACAGGCAAAGACAAAGACAAGTTCTAAGAATGGATTATTGTACAGTTAAAATTGCAATAGTATTGAAGGCAAATAACATTGTAAGTCCTGTAAGTATATGAATATGTGTATTAAGTTAAGGTTACCGACCTTGGGAGTTGTGTAAAGGTTATTGTATAAACAATTTATGTTTATATCTTCCGCAATAGTTATAGAAATGATGTACCAGATTCGTGGTGATTAGTACCCGAATTTGGGGACGCTACAGTTGGTATCAAAGCTATAGGTTATAAATCTTAGGTAGGGTTACCTTAGGCTATAACCGTAGGAAATAAAGTTTAAATTCTAAGCGATGAATTCGGGTATGGTATTTATAAGTCAATAAGATTCAAAGACGAATCTTGACAAGTAATAAAGATCCAGAGTTACCTAACTCTGATAATAAAGATGAATAGTAGTAATGAATAGATAGAGTCTAAAAGACTAAAAGTATACAGGGAAAAGATATCGTAAAACAAAACAATCATAACATAGACATGAATTGTAATATAATACGATTATAATATGAGATCACCACGTGATCTGATAAGGTCATAGCAGGAGGAGGATCAATCAAATGATTGAAAAACTATATAGCAGAATTGTTGTATGTAAGTTGTACTATGAAATGGTACTATGCAAACTCTGAAAAGAGTTGTGGATGATGCAATACGGATTAAACAAAATTTGTATGGAGTAAGGGAAAGCTAGGATTATGTTTGATTTCAATTGAGGACTCATGTCAGCAGCTAAGTTGTATGATTCCTTGTATGGACGAGGAATTTGTACTTGGTTTTAGAACCACTTAGCTTCCTATATCGATATAGTGGTTAAGTTGAACAATTCTTTGTATGGGCGGGGAGTTGTCCTTGGTTTAACAACCGCTTAGCTTCCTATATTGATTAGTGGCCGAGTTGACTAATTCCTTATATGGGAAAGGGATTGTGTTTGGTTCGACAATCACTTAGTTTCTGGTATTGATAATCATTGAAATGTTTGTGTCGCGCTATTTGCTATATACATGTTGAGAAGGTGATTCTTTTCTCATATGTCTAATAGATATGTAGAGGATAAATAGAGAATATAAGGTTAGATGCGAGTTCTTAAAACTCATACTTATGGAGTAAGGGAAAGCTAGGATTATGATAATATGATGAGTTTTCTAACATCTCCAAGTGGACAACTGAAAAAAGAGTTGTAGATTTTCGTATGGACTGTTTTTAACAAAGCACGAAAAAGTGAAAATTTCGAAAAAGCTACTGCCCGGAATTTTCCAAGGGAAGTTTCGGCCACTTAATTTATGAAATAAATTCCGGCCTTTTGGGACATGAAAATATATGATATAAAGTAGCTTCTGTCCAAAAATGAACTCATTCCGACCTAAAATGACCAAGTTATGACCATTTCAATTTTTGGGATTTTCCGACTAAAACGGCCATAACCGAAGTTCTACAACTCCGATGGCCACGAAATTTAAATTGAAGGCTCACGTTAACACGTATAAGATTATGTCAAAAAATGGGAATTTCTGAAGTTGAACATGATAGGGCTAATTTCTTAAGCTAAGGACTAAAAATGATTTTTGAAAAATACTAAAAGAAGTTGAAAAATTACGAAAAAAATACTTTTTGTGTATAAAATATATGTATATATGTTTGGTCAAAGGATAGAAAAATAATAAGTTGATTTAGTATTTTCGTGAAAAGAATTAATGAATCCAGCTTGCTGGATTGAAAATCTAATGAATCCAGTTTGCTGGATTGGAAAGCAGTTTACTGAATTGAAAATCTGTTGAATCAGCTTGCTAGATTGCAATCTGGTTGCTGGAATTGGAATCCAGTTTGCTGGATTGCAATTTGGCTTGCTGGATTGGCCATCTGGTTGCTGGATTTGGAATCCAGTTGGCTGGATTACAATCTGATTTGCTAGATTGCAATCTGGGTTGCTGGATTGGTATGTTTGGATAATCCAGGTTACTGGTTTAGTATTTGACTTATTAGATTTTAAAGAAGAACTTATAATATACAAGATTAAAGTGTTAAATCATAATGTATATGATATAGTGATTAAAAGAATTATCAAATGACGATAATAATAATGATGTTTTAAGGAGTAATCTAATATTTGATTATGTGATAAATGTTTAAGTTATATAATGACTGTAATTAACAGTAGTGTATGTGATGATATTATTCTAATTGAGAGATCGATATTACTAATAATAGGTCTTTCAACTGAAGCTAAATTAGCTTTGCGTAGTAGTAGTCAACGGTACAGGCAAGTTCCTATACTTTTAACTAGTGATTAATCATTGTTGATTACATCACGTCTATTTTTTGTTGATTCGCATGTTGTACATGTTGTATATGTTCATTAAGTATGAAAGGTTGATCACCTTCATTACCATTTGGTTCAGTTATAGTTGTTCATGTTCATTGTTGGCCATTCATTATTATTGACTCAGTCATTTAGTTATGAAAATTGATTCATGCTCTTTCACAATTATTATATTGTTGAAAGTTTGTTAGTCAGCTTATTATTCTTTTAATCATGATATATCTTTCTTTAAACTTAAACTTGCTGAGCAAACTTGTTGCTCACCCTTGCTATATCATGATAAATATTTCAGATTAAGACGAAAACTTCGGATACAGGCAAAGGCAAAGACAAGTTACAGGAATGGATTATTGTACAGTTAAAATTGTAATAGTATTGAAGGCAAATAACATTGTAAGTTCCTGTAAGTATATGAATATGTGTATTAAGTTAAGGTTACCGACCTTGGGAGTTATGTGTAAATGTTATTGTATAAACAATTTATATTTATATCTTCCGCAATAGTTATAGAAATGATGTACTAGATTCGTGGTGATTAATACCCGGATTTGGGGACGCTACAGTTAAGCATTATGATGAAAAAGAAAAGAGTTTTAAAAGAATGTCATTTTCTTAAGAAATAATAATGGTCATCTTTCTATTGATAAAAAAACATCCATGTCATCAATTAAAAACCACTCAGGATATGAATATAAAATAAATCCAACATACTTTACTTAAGCTACTGCACACAGTATTAGGTAAGAGTTTTCTATAGGGTGACTAAAAGAACATACTTTGTAAGCGTCGCTCTAGCTGACTGACATAAGCAGGAGAAACAGTGGATGAAAGAATGATAGATGCTCCAGATGGAAGGGCTACAAAAAAGAGACAAATGAGGTCAGTACTGCTCAGGAAAGGTAGAAGAGACGCTGAACTTTACCTGACAAAACACCAAGATCGCCATATAGAATACTTTCGGCTTGAGCTTCATTTGTTACCATAACTACAAGTATATCTGCATCTGAAAGAATAAAACAGAAAGGTTGTGCTCTGCAGACGGAAGCATAATTACTAAAAGGATTTGGGAAGAGAGAATAAGAACTGTACAAACTACATCAACCCAAAGTTTTCACAACTTGAAAGCTGATGCAATTGCTTAAGCAATAGAGAAAATCTGGACCAATTTGATGGGAAGTAGTTTTAAATTCAAAAATAATTCACATTTGTCCATAGTGCCGACATTTTGTCTTCTCACATGTAATATAATGGATTCAAGCATGTAGAGTTTTCGCACTTCAATATTTCAATGACAAGAGCATAAAAATAACAAGGAAAATAAATAGCATGCAAACACCAATTGAGACGCAAAAGAGAATGATATCTATAGCTTTGCAAAGAATTCAAGGACCCAATGATCTAAGTCAATAAAGTTTACAATTAATAAACACTAAAGAAAAGGTAAACTATTTCTATTCTTTTCTTTTCTTGCACTGTCTGTAAATTTATGTCATTATATAGTGTAAACAAACACCATAAACCATCACTCATTGTTTAATAACCATATTCAAGTACCACAAATAGTTAGAACCATAAATAAAATTAAGCCTTGCATTTTACAAACAGTTTAAAGATGTCGTTTGACTCATTTTAATTGAAGACAAAAGCCGCTTCTTTTAACATGGATAGATGGTACGCTTCGATAATTCATAGAATAAACCCTGCAATGAACTTCTTCTCTACCATATCACTTCAAATTTAAAAACAGGAAGACCATCCCCTCCACCTACATAGTACTGTACTTTTGTAAATGTCCAAGAACGGTGCAAAACACAAACTGTAATAAATACTCAAAACTCACTCGAATCATCAGACAAAACACAAAGTTGTGTTTCCAACATGCCAATTTGTTTTGGAGAAGTAATTGAAAACTGATATGTTTTATTTTTCCAGTGAGTTTTAAGTATTTCTTACAGTTGTCTTACATATATACAGAAGTACCTTAATTGAACAACTATCTTGTTTATGGTTAATTGGACAGTAATATAACAAAGAGAAAACTACTTTGGAGCTCTTCTTAGGGACCAATTTGGGCAAAGATTTTAAGAATTATAAAGAGACAAACGGGTATCTTCATTCCGTGTAACGTCTGTTTGTTGTAATGCTTCATGGGAAAACTAGTATACTATATGAATTCAGGCCTATTGTCTTTGTGTAGCTCAACGAAATACCACTTGCACAAATCAAGACTTGGTAAGAACTAAGAGGTCAGAGTTAATTGCAAACAATTTTAAGTGAACCTTGCTTTTGTGAAATTTTTTGGTGTAGGAATGTGTCAGAGTTCATACAACTATGGAATATGAGAATATCACGAATCAATCCCCCAAAAAGTAAGATGGTTAAACCATGTAGTCTGGTCATAGTCTGAATCTCTGATAGGTTGCACAAAGAGGGACCTGAACTATTTGGATGGAGAAATAACATAGTCAAGTGTTTGTTATTTCTTATTGTTCTTGTTAAGGTTACATTCATAGTTATGTCGTCCGGTCGCTGCTGGAAGTACAAGTCGACAGCTCGACTTGGTTGCCGTCGATAAAGTCGTGCGACTCGAGCAGTTAGTCATTGCCTAGTCAATTCAAGCGGACAATTTGCCTGACTTGGTATCTAGTCGGACGACTTGGGAACAAACCCAATTTTAAATTTACCCAACTCAATTCCAAATTCCAATTAACCCATAACCAAGTAACCCACCCAATTAAAAGATCCAAACAAATATACCCAAACAAGAATGCGACCAAGAGTTCTACTTTGGCTAAGAAAAAACATTGGCAGCGAAGAAAAAAAGGGAACTTAAACGATCTAAACATTGGCAACAAAAAAACATCGGCCAACAGCTTAATTGTGTTATTGTGATGTAGATATCTAAATGGCTTATAGTTCGGGCTCCGAAAGTTATGATATGAGCAAGGATTCTAATAAGGGTTTATTTTTTATTATCAATGATATTTAATGGTTTTGATTGTGAAACTGTAATTTTTGTACTTTAATTGTAACTTGATAATTTAAATATATATTTATATATATATATATATATGTATAAAATGAGTATTGTAAATAATTTGTTACTTTACTGGTAACTATAGTCGACTGGTGGCTTAGATAGTCGGTCACCGACTCGCTTCGACTTAACGACTATGGTTACATTTGAAAATTCCCTCACATTGCCCCATTAACATAATCTTGATTAGCGCATACTAGTCAATTCTCATCTATTTCTCAATGAATATGTATCTTGAAAACAAAATTGTTCAAGATCTTCCAATAAGATTTCAGAACTGTATTGGGTTTCAGACAAATTGTATAACTGTTCTAGATCTTCTAATAATTAAGGTTTCAGAACTGTATTGGTTATCATACAAATTGTATAACTTTGAACGTCCTTGAGTTACCTTTCGATACTTCTGCTGGAGAGCATCCAATCAAGCCACCTGAATTTTCAAACCGAGATAGTGTTGGCTTATAAACCTGTCATTCAAAGACAATGCAGATACAATTAATTGCAAGTACATTTCAATATTCTAGAAAATTTGCAGCTATATATTGAATAATAAATATACTACTGGAAGCCTTTCATAGAACAGAGCATGCTTAGACCAGTCCTTTATGCTTATAGAAAATAGCTAATCAGGCATGTGGATAGAATCCAAAGATTATATTATAATATCATAAATGCATGTATTGAATATGCATATGACTCTGATTGTGTACTTAGTACTAGGATACACAAATACACCTACGTACTACAGACCAAAAGAACAACCGTTGTGCAGATGATGAATTTAACATATGGTTTATTAGACAATTCATTTTGACATATCAGGATACTACTTCTCAGTGCAAATCAACCACTTAAAAAAAAAGAAGCCATAATGATGTCCATACAAATGTATAATATCTGAAAGAAAATTCACATATTTTAAAAGGATCTAAGGTCTATGCATGTTTCCAGATACCTCTACTTCTCTAACTCCATTTGATTAGTATAAGAGCTGAATTTTTTGACTTTTATTGGGAAAAGAATTATGAAACTGAAACCCTTTGCAATCTGAGTATTGGATGGTCCAAATTCCACAGAGGCTTCTCTAACTTAGCTAATGAAGAACTATTCTTACATTATGCAAGTTATATTCACTCATGTCAGAACTATTTTCTAATATCTGATCACACTATGATACTACTGATGCAGCAATTCTTGCTGCATCACATTCTTTGGTTCAAGAAAGTACTGATTTCCTCAAGATGCCTTGTTAACTTTTCAACTGAATCTATGGGCGAGTATATTTGTGATCAGGGTCCATGGACCCAAGTCATGCACAACTTGGCTGACCTTTTCCATATGATCAATGTTTAATCCATGATGGTAGTAAGAACACTTGCTTATTCTTTGTTAAGATGGTGACAGTAAGAAAAAGTTGATGTTGGAACTCGTGAAAGACGTTGATTAGTAAAGAAGGACAATGACTCGTATTCCTCACATTTAACCTTGAATGAATTTGTAGGGGAAAGTGACAGAAGTAGCATTTTGCATGTCCTCCTAGTAAGGAGCAGATACAGCCATGAACAGCAACCAAAATGGTGAAATGACCCAAATCAAAGATGTAACATCTAATGATCTACCTACTGGATCACTACTGAGGATGGAAGCAAAAGAAATTTAATGTTATTAAGTTATTATTAAATATTATTATTTATGAATGATTTCGGTGTAATTACTTTATTTAGTAGATAATATTAGTATATAATTAATTATATTAGTAGAATATTCTAGAGTATTAATTATATAAGGCAGTAGATAATTACTAGAATTCTATTTTCTTATTTAATTAGGTTACTTAATATTTTACTTAGCCTCCAAGTATTAGGGTTTTTCTATTCTTATATAAACAGTTGTAATCCATCATGAGAAATTATTGATTGATTGATATTATTAAACTTTAAGCCATGTGCTTTTTAGCCTTTTATCTTCTTCTAATCTCCTTTTTTCTTTAGTCCATCTTTGTCCTACATCAATCACCCTTTGAAAAGATAGAACACTTAATTAACCTATTCCAGATACCAAACTTAAACTTAACACACTGTAGGATGAGTCCAAAGGAACATGAGGAATTTCAAAGAAAGGTTTTTGAACTTCTTAAGAAAGGTTTCATCCAATAAAACCTAAGGTGCTGTTTGTTTACATCTTAACAGGTCTTAATAGACCACCTATTATTCGCTAAGAGGGTAGATGTTGTTTGTTTTATTTTTTGTTCCATCTGAATGCCTCTAAATGGTTGAGATAGAAAATCAAATCAAGATTATTCAGACATGTCTCTTAATGAACTTTGATATTTTTTAGACACAAATACCCTCTTCAATATTATCAATTTTCTTGTGTATCCATGCCACCCACATGCGCCACCACCGCCTCGCCACCAGACCACCACTAGATCACCACCAGACAGTAGAGGGGATGGGGAATCGAAATTCTTATAACTATTGTAACATCCTCAGTTTCCCCAAATTCTCAATTTCTCTGGCAATGGCTGCTTCTTCTCTGAAAGAAACCCTAGGTGACATGAACAAGGACTCATTTGTGACCCTATTGTCAAAACTGATAGGGGAATCAAAATTCGTGCAAAATAACCCACCTGAACTGATCCCAGAGGAGGACATAATCGTCAAGCATGTGCTCGACGCCGTCCTCCCCTTCAGCACCACCACTGGCGGCGGCCCTCTGATCGTCAACCATGTCACTTACCCCAAAAAGGGAACCTTATTATAGAATACCCAGGAACTGAACATGGCAAGATCCTTTCTTTCGTTGGAATTCACATGTTTCTTTCGTTGCAATTCACATGGATGTTGTCACTGCTAACCCATGATTGGGTACATTCTCTCTCGATAAATATAGATATTGATTTTGTCATTTCTACTGTTTTTGTGTTTATCTGTGAATTTGATTTATACCCATTTGAAAACATGTGATGAGGGTGGGACGGGGACGGAGACGGGGACGGGGGAGGAGGGGGGCGAGGGAGGGGGGAGAAGGGGTGTTTTTATTTATTTTTTCAAGGGTTAAAATAGTAAAAACATGTTATTCAGACATTTTGAAAAAAGTAATTATCAAACAACATTTTTTCATTCAGATACAATTCTATTTAGATACTCTATATTATTCAGATGTCTAAACTATTCAGATCTTAACAACTAATTTTATCAAACACAACCTAAGTCTCAAATCAACCTAAAAAGCTGAATTTTACCACCTAGAAGTTAAGCTTAACAAATTAAAATCCAAAACAAGCTACCATAATAGAGGCAACAACTTACATCATAACCACAAACGCAGAAATTTGATCTTAGTAGGTGAGTTGCCATGCCAAATCCCATTGCTCCAAGACCAATGAAACCAACTCGCTTAATAAATTTTGCTTTGGAAACTATTTGATTTGCCAGTTCCTCAGGTTTGTATGTTTCAGCATTAGCTGCATCTGTAATATTCACGCCTAATACTTTTTCCCAAACCTGCAAGAGAATGCACATGCATAGACAGACAGTTACAAAACAATACTTATAGAAGTGTGAAATCTTATTAAAAAAATAAAAAATAAAAAAAAGGAAGAAAAAAAACTTGTAACTTGACAAACTGCACTAAGAAAATGAGGATTCTTAGGTCAGAGTCTCTGAGTATGTCTGAGTATGTGGGTTAAGAAAGGAATTTCCATAATATTTAATGAAAGAGCAACCTTGAATTTAGAAATTAAAAATTGAAAATTAAATAAAAAAAGGAAAAAAAAAAAACTAAAACGACCACCTTGACCAATGTAGCATCAGCTCCCCGCCCATGTGAAGAGCCTGTTAGATTGGTGCCAAGAAAAATAAAAAATGAGCAACAACCAGGATGCTTCCAACTATTAATTTTAATCGCGTACAATGTATAACTTTAAGCTACTTCTATAGAACTAGATTCTTACCTGCTAAGAGTTGTTGATGAGCAACCGCCAACAGGGGAAGAGGAAACGTAAGTGATTTGGCCAAATCTAAAACAATCCCCTTCATTTTAAACAGCAATTTATCAAGCTCGTCAAAACTTAATAACAAAATACTAAGTACCAAGTTATATACTGCTGACAATCACGTAAACTATCTCAAAAGATTAAATTGGTAATTTAATTTTTGATTGCCCCGTTCCTAGTGGTCATGGGCTAGTAAGCTGCCCCCTTAAAAAGCCATTAATACACTTTTCCAGCTAACATAAATAAATTCCATATAACAAATAGACACAGCTCACAAAGTAATAGAAAATAATTTTTCATTTCTAATTAAATTTTAAAGATTTGACAGTTAAAAGATCTCTTATAAGGTCTCAAATTATGTACAACTGATAGCAATTAGATTCATCAAGACCATCAGCTTCTCAGGCTAATAATCTATTTGCTAAAAGTACATTAATTGAATTTGGATGGGAAACAGATCTAAATAAGCAAGAGGTCTTTTGGAAAAGTAAGTCCATCATACAACTCTCTGATGAATAAGTTCACAAGTCCAAAATGAAGACTTCATTCACCTAAACAGTATAACAAAAAAAGAAATTCAATTCTTATATCACAACTCGCGACTTTTTTAACTACATAGAAAATCTCACTCACAGCCCAAAGGTGATTTGTTGGCATCGCAATTTTATTAAGTTTTCTTGTGCAGATCCAGCAACATGCAAACTGAGAATAAAATTTCTTTTGATTTCTCTACTCTAGTCATTGATCTTAAGAAAATAGTTTCAGAATGAGGGATCTCTGACCATTTTACTCAACTACAGATGCTAGAGTGATTATGAGAATTTTTGGACAGAATTATATGGTTGATTCTTCAGCCTGGATCTGCGGGAATTCTCCATTTGATGGGGATAAGGGTACAATATGCAGTGGAGGATCAGCAGTTGATACATGGATGAGAGATGCTTTTGATTTTGCATCAGCAGTTAGTAAATGGGTAAGATATGCTTTTCTTAATTTTCGTCTATGATATTGTTTTAAAAACAACACTACTCCATTTGCATGATTTATGCCATCCTATGCATAGATACAGATTTATTTTGTCAGCATACAAACCCATTCAGAACTTAAGTAAATGGGCGATAGCAACACATACAACTCAACTAACTCAACACACTAAAGCCTTCTCCGAATTATACAGATAGACATACATTAGTCTTGTTTCTCAGTTCTGCTCTGTATAGGGGCTAGACTTATATCTACTATCGAAGCCCAATACTGTCTTTCTTAACAACCTCAAACTTTAAATTATTAGATGATTCAGAAACATTTAGCTCCAATATTGGACTGAAACTAACTTTTCCTTACAGCATTACTTCTTTCTGAACTATTTACCTATCCCGAAAATTCAATTTCAGCATACAGAGAATGGACTTGAGGTTTTACGCAAAACAGAAAAGACAAAAATCAATAAATAAACTCTCAATCTATTCTGAGATGGAAATGTTAAACCATCAACAACAACAACAATAACAACAAAAGTCATTCTTCAGCTGTGGTTATTAAAAATATATACTCCCTCAGTCCCAGGATAAAAGTCCTTATTACTATTTTGGGTTGTCCCATATTAAATATCCACTTTCTTTTAATAACCAAACTTTTACACATTTTTTTCTTATTATGCCTGTAGCATTAAATATCTCATACTTTTCTTATTATAATTCTCTCTCCATATTTAATGACATTATTATGGACAATTTTGTCATTTTATTCCTCTTCTTAATATGCGTGAAAAGTCCACCAGGACTTTTACATAATATGAGATACATAATTTGAAAAATGATAGTACTAAAAACTTAAAACTGACTACATTGTTCAATCCGCCATTAGACTAAGACATCCCGGGCAAAAGAACAAAAAACATGCGTAAAACCCTAATGTCCATAAGCATCAATAACTAGAGTTAAGATAAAATCAATTAGAGAAGTTTATGATACATACTCCTCTGTTTTAAAATATAAGACCAATTTTGACTTTAAGTCAAATTGAGACGTTTTCAAATCCAAAATTAATGACTTCATTTAATTTAAAAAAATACAATTATGAATAGTGGAAACTATCTAAAATTATATTAAGTACAATATTTATTGTTTTCAAAATTTAAACAAATCACGTAAATTTTACTTTCAAAACTGTGTCCATTGACTGTATAAAGTCAAAATTGATCGGAGGGAGTACTAAAGGAACCGATCTAACAAATATTAGTTGTATAGTTCTTACCAAGTTCTGTAGAAAATTATTTAGGAAATGATGCTTCGTCTGATTACCCCTTAACAGTTGGGGAACATGATGCTTGAACACCCTGCAAAATTTTACAAAGACAAAATTAATTTTTCTAATGATGGAGATTAATATAAGCCCATCGGAAAGGAGCTTATATATGGTGTTTGCGAAAGTTGAAGAAGAAAAGAATGAGCGGGGAAAACTAAGCATTCATCAAAAAGCTTACTATCGGTATACGAAAGAACGCCTAGACTCAGCTGATTAATATGGATTGCCACCAAGGTTGGGAAAGTTTACAGCAACAATACCACTCCCAAGACCATTAGGTCTTAATTTCAAGTTTCTAACCCTCATATTTTCTAATGTACCAACAAACAAAACAAGGAAATGGACATATATACATATAGATGTGTGGTAAGACAGCATTATGGACACATAAGCATCCCAATTTACATCCAAATTCTGTTATCAATTGTAATTTGCATGAACTTTTTTGAAACGGCACAAATCTTATGCTAACATCCTCTGTAGGAAGTGGTGCCCCAAACCTCTTCACCACCACTGCTGCAAGAGTGCTGGACCTGGATTAGCCATTTCATAACTGTAAAAGTTCTCTTTCTGAACATGGTGGTGGATATGTTGGCAAAAATAGCATCAGCTGATCCTTGAGAAAACTTCTTGAACTACAAGCCACCTGTTTTTTTGTGGCTCTTTATTTTTGTGTACGCCTCTTATTTTTATTTGCACTAGGCAAGGAACAATATCCTATCCCAAAGAAGAGCAGGAGGGAGAAAATTATCATAAGCTATAGCATTCCTTGAGTCTACCCAAGTGTTCTAAAAATCCTTTTAGGCGCCCGCCTAGTCGGTCCTCTATTGCCTCGATTTGGCTGTGCACCAAGGACCCCGCTTAGGCAAAATGGGAGAACTACCTCCTCGATTTGGCTGACCTAGAAATTTGATTAATTTATGATAGGTCATGACCCTGAAATTATATATTTTAAAAAATATGGAATATACCATCCTAATTCTCTTCGAGTTTTATAATATATCACAATTTTTAATCTACAACTCTAAAATATAGACTTCATTACTTTATTAAAGTGATAAATGAATATACCAAAAACCGTAGATTTAGAATTAAAGGAAAAGGAGGAAAAGCTGGGGCTTGAGAGACACCGCGTTGAATTGGGAACGGTGGCCTAAAACAGGGGGAAACCAGTGTCCTTTTATGATATTGTTGCTTCGTCAATTTTCGTTTCTTTCTTTTTTTTCAGATTACCCACCACTATCACCAAATTCAATATATAACCAACAACCACCACACACCACCTATATAACAACCATGCACCACCACAATAACCACAAAACATAGATCCTGACCACCCCACCACCAGTCATCACCTATGCACTACTGCACCATGAAATATGTCATATTTTAACAGCCTGATACTTGCAAAACCCTTACATTTAAATACAATTTAGAGAACTTATAGGACAGCTTGCAGGCTTCAATTTTTAAAACAGAAAAAGATTATGAATTGAAAATACTGTGCAGTCACCATGAGTTTCCTGCAGCATTTGAAATGATGTCATAAAGTATCCATGGATGAATCCCAGCTTGAGCACCAAGAGAGATGGCCTCCACAGAAGCAACAAAATGGATGCCCTCAAGCAGCTCAATCACCATTTTAACTTTACTGCAAGATGATAAGAAAGCAAATAGTTTACACCTGAGCATCATATGCCATGCAACAAATCTAGAAAATAACTCTGTTACTAAAGTTGTAAATCCAGCATACGTTTACAATCTTATGTCAAGTAGTATTCAATAGTTTACTCTTTCATAACATGTATTTCATCACTCTATCCCTACAATTAAAATATTTTATCAAGAAAATACAATTTAAGATCATATTAGATATGAAATGGCTATTTTATGAGAGCAAGACGAAAGCACACCTTCCAGCCCCAAGTTCACCCTCAAAAATGTAAAGCTTGTCACACATAGCTGTTTGCATAACATAACATTTCAGCTCAGAATTGACACAGACGGATTAAAAGTACTGATTCTCCAGCAGAAGGCTTTCAAGTAAAAAAGAAGAAAAATTAACTGTACCATTTAAAATAGGCTGCGCCCTAGCAATAGCATCTGACCTTCCAGAAGAAATTATCTGAACATCATTCCATTATAGCTGTTATACACCAGTAAAGAGAAAAAGAGATGGATTGCTGCATATAAAATATGTGTGAGAGAAAGAAAGAGAGTATGTGATCTTACCATGACTTTTCCATTAAAAACCTCAGATACTCCCCTAGAAACATATACATCAACTACAGAGGCTGTCTCATGACACTCTACAACAGAATAAACAGATGAATGTTTAGAGACTAGCACAAAACTAAAGGCAAATCTGGGGAGACAGAGAAATGATTTGCTAGGTGTTATGTATAGGGGGTTTATTACAGACATGTAGACAAACAAAGGTTTGGACATTCTATCTAGTACCTGTACAATAGAAGTGGCCTTATTCAAGCTCAGGAATAACACAAGTAAATTAAATAATCGAGTAATTATATCAATGCGTTTGAAAGTAGGCACTAGAAGCTTCATCTGTTAGTGAATAAGGCCCGCCATTGTATTATGTATATCAAGCTTTAAAACTCCACCTCACATTAAGTCTCTGCTTAAATGCAAAGGGACAAAATAGATGCATCATAAATTCATAATGCACAACCACACAGATGGCACACTTAACTAACAACTGGAGAACCTAAAAAGTCTCACAGCCAACAAATAAGACAAGGATATGCAACCATGATAGGCTACTCCACTCATTATCAATTGGTTTTGAGTTGGATGAAAAGCATTAGAGTAGACAATTTTATTCATGTGCAAAGCCGAAAGGACATATACTCCACCAATTTTTCTGTCCATAAGCCAATTAACATAATAATTTCTGAATAAGGCCAAATCGTTCAGACTTTCTAGCCATTAATGATGCTTGACAAGGTTGTAAGAAGGAATAAAATAGGAAGAAGAATTAA
The DNA here is from genome assembly GCA_020205505.1 of Panax japonicus. Lineage (NCBI taxonomy): Eukaryota > Viridiplantae > Streptophyta > Magnoliopsida > Apiales > Araliaceae > Panax > Panax japonicus. Next base: position 75,903,584 of record CM035096.1, on the reverse strand, counting down.
CACCTGAATGCCAAAATGGCAAAAAAACTAATATAGGTCATGACTAAAAATATACCACGAACATTTCTCTTCCATTTCATTGCATCCCCCTGCCTGCCTTTCAATTCAACTGTTCTCCATACAGCAATTCTAAGAAAATTTCACCACCTTCAACTCCCAATCTTGAAAATGAAGTCGAAACCTGAGTTCCAAAACTGATAACCACCTACAACAGTCCCTACATTTGCCATACTACACGCTCTATCCATAGCAAGAACAAGCCTGAAAAGATCTCAAATAAAGGTCTCTAACTGCAGATTCGGACCTGTGACCCTGTCACTGTAACCTATCCCTACTTACCAAACATTGTACACTTTCCAAATTCAACATGTACCAAATCCATGAGGCAATCTCACGTCATCGACTTCCAACCAAACTCATCCTCCCCAAAACTGCCCACAACCACCCTCTGCCACAAACTTATCATCGCACATCAACTGGAATGTGGCATTCTTTATACCATCAAATTTCTATCTTGACTATATGTTGTTGCAATGCCAGTAACATACACCATCCTTAACAACCGTCCTTAACAACCATCTTTCTTTTTGCCTTGAGGAACAAACCCTAGATTTTTGCGCCATACTACATAGAGACAATATAGTCTTCTTTCTTTCTTTCCCTTTAAGCAATCACTACAAGAGTTGCTCAACATAAACCCAATAACCAACACATCCATCAACTAAAGAAAAAATGTATTTACATGATCCATAATTAGAAATAAACATAATATGCCTATCTCCTTAAAAAAACATGCCATCATATAAAATTATCTATAACAAGAAAATAGCCTGCCTGCAAGACTCTTCTCCAGCTTTTGAATATAAACAGGTGATATTGTTGAATGGAGGATGATGGCGGCATCTTTGTTCAACCCTGCATATCCAGTGAAAGATATATTATGTACATTATCAAAGTGGATCGGTTATAAATTAAAAAGGCTGTATCGAGAAGCATTATAAAGACCTTTTAAAGCACCCTCCTGTCCAAATACTATGTCATTTATTTGATCTGGATAAGATATCAATATAATCAAAGCCGCCACGCCTGCATGCCAAGTATTGAGAGAAAAAGATATCAGCAAGGCAATTCTAAGAACTAGAGCATTGAATGTAAGGTAAGTGATAGAATAAAGAAGAAATCCGCTCCCTCTGCTTCCCAATCTGGTCAAGATGCGGCGGGTCCGAGTAGGAAAAAATTCACTAAGAAGTAGGATTATGAAAACAAATTCATTGAAAGAAAAAACAATATAGATGATTTTTGATCTTGTTAGAGATAAAGTTTGAACTTCCACACATGATTTCTGTTCGTTACATGAATGTAGAACTATTTAAACTTTCTACGAGTTCTACGGACGAGAAGATACTAATTAAATTTAAAAGTATTCTAACTCTAGCATGGACTCTACCTGCTAAGCAAAGTTCAAGGGTACATGTTGAAGTATCAGGCTTCGAATTGTAAAAAGTGTTGAAGCAAAATCTAAGAAAAGTAGATAACTTTAACTGTTGCAAACTTTATCCTTTACATTGAACACTTTTAAATTCAAGTCACATAAATATAAATATTTATAATAGAAATTTCAGTTACCAGAACCAACTCCCCACATATAGGTTCATGTGAACAGATGTCTATCCATGGATATGCCACTAGACTAGAGAGAGCTTAGACAGAAAAGAAATAAAAATAAGCTGAGATGTTCAAGAGAAACCAAAATTTTAGAGTATATTATATGAACCCTGTCAGAGAGCCGGTGATGTTCAATCACATCCCTTCCAGCAAGTCTTAGTTCCTGTGGCAGACTAAGAGAAATCCACATCCACAAGTATATTTTTCTAATAGAACGATATATAGCTTATAAGGAAATTAACTAATTATTTAATAAAATTGGTAGCTAATCTATTTAAGTATCAAGATAAAGAAAAAAAGGGGGGAGATGTCCTTCAATAAAAAAATGAAACAAAAAGTGAGAAAGATACAAACAAACCTTCAACTAAGACTAAATATAATACTGAAATAAATTTCCTTGGGAGATCAAAGAGTAAATATCAAGAAAAATGCATTTTGCCTTTTGAATTCCACAATATCATATATTTATTTGGCTCGTCAAGAACTTAAAATGGTATTTTTTTTAAACAAATATCGTGAATAAAGTACATATAAGTCTTTCATTTAGCCTCGTTTCTTCACTATGGAAAGGACCATTTAAAATATTTACAAAATATAGCTTTAGTTTTTGGTGATTGTTTCTGACCAGCTGACGACCATATTATGTAAATTCCATAAAGTTAAGCCCTATAGCTTTCTTCAGATGTAACATTGTTTTAAGACGTGGTCCACCAGTCAAAGTAGAATAATATTGAGATAGTTGGTGATTGAGTTAGCAGAATATTAGCTGCAATTATGAATATCATAACTTCGTTAGCTACTATCTTAAACCTAAGCTTAATTTTATACTAATGTTTCCATCTTCAATGCTAATAAGAAATATCATGGCATGACAAATAAGCATAAAAGACTGAAGCTCACATGCTGAAAGGCTGGCTGAGGGGCACACCATTTAATCAAAGAAATATACTGTTAAAACAGATGCCAGCATCCTGAACATGAAACTAAATTAAACTTTTCAAAACAAGCCATGAAATTGGCATGAACAAGTATATACAGTTATACACCATGGTCTTGCTCATGGTCTCAATCAAAAATGCTGCAACTTGGATAGCATGTAAAGAAGCAGTTTCAGTGTAAACAGTGGAGAGAAAATTTTCTTTGTAAACAATTACAATTCTTGGTCAATGGGGCTTTAATATTCATGAGCATAGTATTTTGTGAACCAAATTATTATTGAACCACAGTTTTCACAGACAAACTCTAGACTTCCTTTGACAGTCACCCTGCCCCCTGGTCAAGGGTGATCAAAGGGATGGACTCAAAGCCAAATTTCAGTAATTCACACACAGTCGTTGCACTCCTAGTTAAACCACGTCCATGGCCAATGTTACGGCGTATAATCATTTTGATTGTCTTTTCCTCTACTTAAAATATGCTTCTATTGTTTCTAACTGCCATTTTTGTGGTTAGGAAAATTATAGGGGCTATGGGGTTTGGGACAGAGGATATCTCACACAAGGTATTTCTCACACAAAACTCAATAAATTATAAGAATTCATTGTTTATAAAATAATAGAGTACATCCCTATCTATAATATTCCTAAACAACTTTCCTAACCTAAATTGAATTCTAATAAGATAACTACCAAAATTATAAATAAAGTAAATTAATTATATATATCTTCTAGAATATTCTTTTATTTCCATGGGCTTCCAAAGCCTCTTATTTTGGTTCAACCATTCTTGTGGGATCGTCTTGCATCAGAAAATATACCGTGAAGCTCTTTCAGATACTTCCAGGAAACGTAAAAGAAATATTGTGGACCACAGGCCAGAAACGTAATTTGACGTATCATATCTGATCTTTACCTACACTTTTTTAAGTGATTAAATATTTTTCCTTTTGCCATATACATCAGCTGCATAGATGGTGAAGTGATACTCTTTTCTGATGTATACATCTATTGAGTATACATACATTAACTGTTTCTGCAGCAACGGTTATATTTAATCCATCCCAAGGTCCTCCGCCCAAGTAACCATATTAGAACGATATTTATACGTATCACAGTTTATACATAAAGATTAACTGCTTTTTACTACAAATACCCAAAGCAACAGACTTGTCTAGTATGAAAACTAAAATTGTAAGTTAGACAGACCCACAGACAAAGTAAAAACCAAAATCACGTTTCACCTTTCCCAGCCTCCAAAGCCTTGGCACATCTTACTCCCCCGAGCTTTACAAACTCATCAACCAAAGGATTAAATGCCTGCATGTGGAACAATTGCAATCAGAATGTGAAGTATCAACACTACAATCATTTAGATCTCCATTTGTAAATTGTAAAGATAGAGAGAAAAAAATAGAGCTCCAAACATTCTATTCTTTCACAGAATTCATACTGAAAATCAAAATCTAAACACAATGACTACCAGTAATTTCTTGTTTATACTTTTTTGTGGTAAGTATGTAATTCATATATAAGTGGAAACAAGTTTTTCATACACAATTCGAAATATAACCATAGATTTGTTTTCCACGAGTGTAACAAAGAACAATGTGACAGTAATTTGTAAAATTGAACGTACGAATTTGTTTACGTTTCCTCGTGAACGGGCAAATGGGTGCATATGGATGGATTAGCAGGATCTCTTACAGACAAGGCCAAGCAGAGTTAGTTCATTCAGACAGATACTCCCATACTCAGATACTCTATAGTCTAGACATGCCCACATACATTAATAGATTAAGATGTGAGAAAGTGATTGGATTTCTTCTGCAGAGAAATTAGATACATAACATTTCTTTAATTAAAAAAATATATTAAAAAAAAAAACTTCATTTGGAACCAATTTCCATATTGTAAAATAATACAATAATCAATATAATTTGAACCATTAACACAAAAATGTACCATTTCTTTGATTATTGAATCGTTAACAAAACCACCTACATTAGATTTCCAGCAGACTAATTACATTCCAATACCAAAAAAAATCATAACTTTTATTTATTTCCTCATCAAATAAATAGTCCCTCGGTACATTAGAGTCTTGTTTAACTTTTTTAATCTTGTCAAGTTTTGCATGAGAAGCTGGGACACACTTAAACATAGCGTTTTTCTATTTTCAATTTTTCATTAGTAGTATTAAATTTCAAGATTGAAATTTATCAAAAAACCACCATCAAAGAAAAAAATACTGTTCCACCTGATTTCAAGTACCCCACCCAAACAATCAATTGAGATTTGATTTGAGAGGCTAACTCCCTTTTCAGAGTAACAGTGCACTATCATAATCAAGTACCAAATCTCATTTCATTCAAATAACTACCAATTTTGAACTTTAATCACATCAAATGCAAACTTCATTTGAAATTTTGACTTTTGAACTCTCATTTTGCAGCAGAGATCACATGTTTATACTATACCAAAATCCAAGCATTGTCATTCTGATAATCAATCTCATATTCAAGAAACTAAGAATCTAAATCAAACTAAGGGGGTGTTTGATAAAAACTGAATAAATCTGAATCTGAATGAGTTGAATCTGAATCTGAATGAAAAAAAGCTGTTTGATAATTGACATGTTTGAAACATCTGAATGACAAAACTTGATTATTTTACCCTCTCTAAAAAAATTCAAAATTGTTGTAAACTTATTTAATATTACTTAATATAATAGTTAATATATTTTTTTAATTTTTTAGTTTTTTTAATTTTTTTTACTTCATTCAGTTGCTCATTCAGCCATTCAGCTCAAAAAATGTGATTTAGTCATTCAGCTCGTCTATCTTACCGATTCAGCCAATTCAGACCAAAAAAAAATGCACGGACCGATTCAACCATTCAGATTCAGCTACATTCAGCTCTACACAAACACTAAGGGTGAGTTTGATAAAACAGAATTGAAAAGTTCTGAATGTATAATAAAATTTGAATGAGCTTAATGGTACGGAATGAAATTATGTGTTTGATAATTGTTAGCATAAAACTTCTCCATCTGAATACGTGTTTGGTATGAACAAATTTATTATGTAATTATAAATAAACAATCTTATCTAAGAAAAATTAAATATAATTTTAAGAATAAAATACTAAAAAATATTAATAACAGTCTATAGTACATAAAATCAAAACAAAAACTACAACAACATTCATTAAATTGGCTATCTAATTTGTTAAAAAAAAAATTGAACATAACAAAAAAAAATTACAATAGTAAACAATATGAATATTGAATATAAATTTTAATTGTCTGCGTATAAAGTAAAAATATCATTCCACACTACTACTTACTGATTCAGTCAAATTTGTGGGTGGATTATTCACACGTTCACACGCATTTTTAGTTTAAAATTGTTAAACAACCCCTAAATTTTCAGATTTTGAGAAAAAAGGGATTAGGAACGGAAGAGGAACCTCATAGGCTTGAACTCCATAGCCAGAACGAAGAACCGAAGCTGCTAACTCCAAGCTCAATTCGTCTAATCCAACAAATCCAATAATACCTTTAGACGCCATTGTTGATCTGCACCTACAACTATCTTATTTCTTTTACTTTATAGATTGAATTTGGAAGTTTTTGGGATAGTTGATGATGATGAGAGAAAGACAGCAAGAAAATATATATAACTATTATATACTTATATATTATACTTATATAATATAATAGTATTATACTTATTACTTAATATATATAAAAAATTTATATATATAGTAGCAAACGTTACATTATTTTGGCAAAAGAAATGATACAGCAAGAAAATAAAATAAATAAATAATATAATAATTTGCACGTTCCACTCGCGGGAGATGCGTACGGTCTGTTGTGCACGTTGCTCTGTTGTGCATGATTTACACTATGTTTCTGAGTTTTAAAATAGATAAAAAAAATGAACAGAAAATTTAAGTTTTCTTTTTAATTCTTATGTTTATGAGTTTTTTAATAAACGAAAAAGAAAAGAAATGAATAGAAAATTTGGTCATTTTTTCTGTCAAAATTTTTCGTCCAAAATTGGCCTGATTTGGACGGAAAAAAAATTAGAATAAGTAATATTTTTATAATTCGCATATTATCCTCAACTTTTAATATAATAAATTTTAAATTACAACTCATGTCCTCAATTTTAATTTTTTCTATTTTTTTATATTAAAAACTCGGAAACAACGCAAAGGAAAACTTCAAATTTTCAAAAAAAAAAAATTCGGTTCAAATTTAAATTTTCTATTCTTTTTTTTTTATTCAAAACTCAGAAACAGAGTGTTAGAGTTCGTCTGGGAGAGCTTTTGAATAAACTATACATGTCACGCACGTGGATCTCAACTTCGAGCACCGCATGTAGGAATGAAAGGACATGAAGACAACGTTAAGTACAAAAATAGGATTGCCCACGTTGAACAACTCCACCAACCTAGGCACCTAGCTACTCAGACGTGCCATTGACGTGGATACTCTCCCATCATCCCTATCTGCTGAATAGCCTGCATATTATAAAACGTGAGCCAATTGAACTCTTTGTTAAGCTTTTTTCAGCTGTGATGCGTCTATAGTGTTTGAATTTTCAAATGCATCATATTCTTTCTGGTTTATATTATTATTTATTTATTTAAAATAATTTTTAGACTCAAAATTAATATAAATTCTTTTAATTTTAATCAATACAATAATAAATATTATAAATTATTTTAAAAGTATTACTCATTGTAAATTTTATTATTTCATAATTTTTAACGAGTCATCTCAATTTTGAGTTTGAAAATATTTTAAATTATTTTTTAAAAGTCAATAATAATCATACTATTTGCAACCGAGAAATTATTATTTTTGAAGTGTTATATTTAAGTGAAATGTTATATTTATGAGTTAAATAAATTATATATAAAATAAGTTGTTGATAGACAAAAATATTTTGAAATGCGTTTTAACTACAAACACTTCAAACACTATATAACCAAATATAGATTAAATATAATTAGAGTTTGTTTAGAGGAATTTTTAGGCAGACTAAAAATATTTTTAAGTTAAAAGTAAAATTATTTTAGTAATTTATTATTCTCTAATAGTACTCTTAAAGTATAAAATTTGGGTTAAAAAAGTTATACTTTGACTTGAAGCACTTTTGACAAAAACACAAAATACAAAATTATTCTTAATTTTTTTAAAAAATAATAATTATACTTCATACCATGTAATTAAGTCAAATTTATCATTAATCTCTATTATAAAGAGAGAGGAATGGGTTGAGAGTTATTTAAATGTAGTTTTATCATAGCTTAAGTAAAATTCTATAATAAAAAAAAGTCTAATTAATCTATCTATTCATTATTTTCTTCACTACTTTCATATTTTATTCTCACTTACCTATTTATCTTTCTCAATATCTTTCTCCATCTCATTATCCGAGAAGTGCCACGTGACAATAGCCTGTGTGACCACGTGTCATCACACGAGGGGCCACATGTATTATCCACCCGCCAAGCCCAGTAAGATCCACTCGTCTACGTGACATCATGGGATCCACACTAATTATGTGAGGGCAAAGGATCAAAAAAGTCTCTTATGTTTATTCCGAAATCCCACTTATACTCTAAATTAATTTTTTTTCTCAAAAGTACCCTTAACATTATAATCTTTTGGTCGCCCGTGCCCCTGCCGTTAACAGAAGACAAACGGAGTTAAAATGTGATAACGTGACAGATTTAAATATAAAATATATTCTAAATAAAATAATATATATCATTTAATCAAAACAAAAAATAATAAAATAAAAAATAAAAAAAGCATAACATATTTACATCATTTAATCAAAATAATAAAATTTAAAACATAACATATTTACATCAAATACTAATTTAAAAAATACTAAAATACAAATTAAAAAAATACTTAAATACTAAAATTCAAATTATTTTTTTAATTAAGCAAAACAACAAAATTCAAATTACGTCATTAAAATACTAAAATCGTAATACTAAATACTAATTAATATAAAATTTTTAAATTACTAAAATCATAATACTAAATAATATTTTTAAACTATGTAAATTTTTTTGATATAATAATCTATACATAATCTATACATAATATTAAATAATATTTTTAGAAATATTATTTAGTATTATAATTTTAGTAATTTTAAATTTTTAAATCAATTAGTATTTAGTATAGTTTAAAAATATTATTTAATATTATGATTTTAGTAATTCAAAAATTTTAAATTATATATATATATATAGAGTCCGGATCCAGTCCGGGATCCCGGACTCTATTAAAATACGGACCTTTTTTTTTTTTGCTTTTTTTTTTGAAACAACTGAATTTTTTTTATGGAATTGAAATTTTTACATAATACAGTGTTTTGGGCGTGATTTGGATGTCTATACCAAAACATTTCTGTACAGTCTGGGCAGACTGTACATACATTGGTTGGTATAGGTATTAAAAACACACCCAAAACATTGTATTATGGAAAATTTCAGTTCCATAATTTATTTATTTTTAGTTGTTCCACAAAAAAAAAAAATTAGGTCCGTTTTTTGATCAGGACCGGACTCCCGAACCTGATCCATTGTGTGTGTGTATATATATATATTTATATATATATATATATATATATATATGTACCAATACTACAATTCATATATACACCAATGTCATCATCAGCTTAAGTACATACTTTTGTTTATTATTTTGGTCAGACTACTAATAGAAATGTTATCAACAATTAATTAATTTGCATGCATGGGTTAATTATTTTTATATAGTTTTAAAATATTATTTAGTATTATTGTGACGCCCCCAAAATAGGTATACAACGTCCATTCTGAGTCGTAAAATATATTGTACAAAAAATAAACTACAACTTCAATAATATAATTGTCGTGCACAATACGACAACACATACTGTGAGTTTAAATACAAATATTGTCTTCTATGCAATATTCACACTCAAATAAGTCCTCATTACAATTATTCATACACTATTTTACAGAAATAATGAGGACTGCTAAAACATCTTTCTAGAACCATTACTCCATACCCCGACTAGATCCTGCCCAGTAAATAATATTATGACTAAGATAATATACAACAAATTATCATTAGTCTTCAACAAGGAAAAATCTGATAAAATATAATAGACAACAAGTTTTAGATGAACAACTGCAGCGGAAACAAAAATCTATTAGAAGAGTCACATAGAGAATGAATTCCACTATCTTCTAAGATTTAAAAATCCATCATCAATATTTTATCCCTGTAACATCAATCAATATACATCTTGCATCAAATATTCATCTTTGCACTACATGCCAAATATATTTATTTATATCACCAGTTGGTCATATTCATCTCAACACCTGTTCATATATCTTTGCACTACGGGCCAAAGATATTCATCAGTTAATCATTCATCTTTGCACTACATGCCAAATATATCCAGTAATATCATCATTTAGGACTGAGGATGATGAAAAATATCTTAAAGAAAATGAATCCAGTGAGACAGAAGGACAAATATTAGGGATTCGTATTACTGTTTATCCAAGATCAATAATACTTAACAATAACCAATTTTGAAGCAGAATTCAAAAATAAAGATCAAAACATGGATACAATCAAAGATAGTAACCATAATAGATATTTTGGATAAAAAGAAAAAATTTTATTTTTCGGTGAATAGTGCCGTATTCGTAAATATTGCCGTATACGTGAATAGTAACTCCAACACAAAAAGTTCTAAATTTGATAACAAATTCAGACCAATATTTTGGCATAATGATATTGAAAGAATAATATAATTTACGAAGAAAATAACATATCTTACCTCAAAATAGTCGTACTTCTGACTGAATATCGGATATAAAACCGAAGGAAGTTTGTACCGAACATCAACTCTCAAAGTATTTAAATACTCATAAAAATACGCTCGACAATATAGAGAGAAAGAAAACTTGTTTCGGGTGTGATTTTTAATTCTAACCTAAGCGCCTATTTATAGGAAAATGCTAGAACGCCAAAGGAGACTAAAATAATAAAATATTAAATTTTCTTTCTTTTTTTCCTACGCATGCAAGGACCAGCCATCTAGCATGTAATTCTTGAAAAATCCCAGCAGCCCACATGTTAAAACAAAAGTGGGTCCTACCCATTATTTAATAAAAATCATTTTATTTTTCGAAACTTCAGTAATTCATAGAAAATAGTCCGTTTATCTGAAAAATACGAATTTTATGCCCATTCCATACGAAATCGAATTCTCTACAACTTTGAAGAAGAAAATTTTTCCAAATTCCAAACAGAAAATATCTGAAATCCACAAACAGATGATTTTTAATAACTTCATTCCGATAAAATACTGATAAAACACCTCAGCATTAATTCCTTTATTTATAAACCACATAAAATAAATAAATCCATCATTTATATTCACATCAAATAAATATTTTCTTATCATATAAATCAATAATTAATTATTCACAAATAATATTGCAGAATCACAATTATGACAATCAAGCCGTTCCCAAGAAAGAGGGGGCTTTCCAATAAGGATTTCTCCTTACTGACGTGCAATTAGGTGACCAAACCTCTCTTTGACAGAACTTTCTAGACATTGCCAATAATGCTATCTAATAATATTATTCAAATAATATGAATTATTGATCTGATAATGGAAAATAATGTGCAGTGATAATTATTGAATTAACAATAATATAAAATATCAACGCAACAATTATTGAATCAATAAAATAAAATATTGAACAGTAATTACTGTAACAATTATTGAGTAGTGCATTCTTACGTAAGAATCAATAATTCAACAATAATGTGCAATACCGTGTGTTATTGTGCAACCACTTGTATTACTGTATTTTAACCACTAGATATTCCAACAGTGTTAACGGTAACAATTACGCCGTTATTTATAAAAATTTAAACTTTATCGTTTTCTTCATCCGACAGTTATTCAGTTATGAGGCCCACAAATGACTGCACCGTCGTACGGATATTCCCGATAAAAAGAATATTACACGACCAAACGAATATTCTTCGACAACAATGATTATTTTATAACCACTTGGTTATTTTGTAAAATTTGCACATTTCACCCGTAACCAGAGCATTATATCTAATTAATTCTTTATTATTTCAAGATAATAAATAGAGGAAATTCAATTTTATTCATAATAAGTTGGGGTCTTACAATTATAATTTTAGTAATATAAATTTTTTATCAATTAGTATTTAGTATTATAATTTTTGTATTTTAATGATGTAATTTAAATTTTTGTTGTTTTGATTAATTAACAAAAGAATTTGAATTTTAGTATTTTTTTTAATTTTATTTTTTAATATTTTAGTTTTTTTTAATTGCATTTTAATATTTTTTTTTAAATTAGTATTTGATGTAAATATGTTATGTTTTGACTTTTAGTATTTTGATAAAATGATGTAAATATGTTATACAACTTATTTTATTTAATTTGTTGTTTTGATTAGTTAACAAAATAATTTGAGATTTATTATTTTGATTAAATGATGTAAATATGTTATACTTTTTTATTTTGAATTTTCGTATTTTTTTTGTTTTGTTTAAATGATATATATTGTTTTATTAGAATATATTTTATATTTAAGCCTGTCACGTCATCACATTTTAACTCCGTTTGTCTTCTGTTAACGATTGGGGCACGGACGACCCAAAAAATATAACGTTAATGGTACTTTTGAAAAAAAAAATTAGTTTAAGATGCAAGTGGGACATCGCGGTAAATATTAAGGGCTTTTTTGACCTTTTGCCCTATCATGTGAAGAGTATTGTGAAATATCAACTCTTTAATTGTATAACCAAATACTATTTTAATTTACTTTATAAAAATACTTTTCTCAAAATCTCTACATTTAAAAGGAATAAGTCTATGCGGACAGGGAAAATGGATCGGAAAATTTGACCGGTCCAAATTTTTTTTTTAAATGTGACTCTCAAAAAATGTATAGTATTTATTCCAACATGAATTTTTATAAAATATGGTGTTTTATGTGTAATTTGGATACATATACAAATACAGGGTTATACAGATTGTATAACCCTGTATTTGTATATGTATCCAAATTATACCTAAAACACCATATTTTATAAAAATTCTTGTTAAAATAAATACTATATATTTGTTGAGAGTCACATTAAAAAAAAATGGACCGATCCAATTTTTCTGTCCTCTACGTCTGTCTGCGTAGAAGGACTCCATTTAAAAGTGTTTCATATCATCGCATCACTCTTTACAACTGTGGCAATTTAACTGTATGCAAAAATTTTGTTATGTTTAAAATTAATTTTATAAAAGTACCCATACGAATGAAAAAAAGTAAGAATGTTTGAAATAAAAATCATATTATTTCAATTAAATAAATTATATAACGATGACATAAAATTAATATTTTACATCATCGATTAGAAACATGTAATGCAAGTAAATATAGGTGAAAATTAACATATTGTATAATTATTATTTAATTATACAATATTTTTTATGATCGTTTCATCTATACAATTACTTTTTTTTTCTCAATTTTATCCTAAATATAATAATTTATTTTACTTAAACTTGCCAGTGTTAAATTATGTATAACTTGTTTCTTCTTTATTTTAGTACCATCACACAAATAAACTATACATGTCACGCACGTGGATCTCAACTTCGAGCACCGCAAGTAGGAATGAAAGAACATGCAGACTACGTTAAGTATAGAAATTGGTTTGCCCACGTTGACCAACTCCGCCCACTCTACCCACCTACGCAGACGCGGCATTTTGATGTGGATACTTGTAATGACCCATTTTTTTATATATAATTAAATATTAATTATTTTTATTTTATACAATTGTATTTAAATTAAAAAGGTAAATGATTTTATTTCCCTCTATTATTCCTTATTTTATTTGAAAAATTAAATTCTTTTAGTAGATAATTAAATAACTGATTAAATTAAAATTGAGGAAGATAATTCCTTTTGTTAAAGTCTCGTGGTAAAATCATTCGGAGCGGGAAGTTACTTGGAGATAGAGGAGTCTATTCGAGCGGAGTATCCGTATTTTTTGATAATTAGGTACATTCATTCTTTTGATTCCGGGGACGGAATCCTTTTTAAGGGGGAGGTAATGTAATACCCGAAAAAAAATTACATATATTCTTAAAACTTATTGTTTGGACTTTTTCTTTTATTTGAGTCAAACTTGTTATTTAATTTATGAATCAATTACATATTCTATTACATTTTTTAAAATAATTACAATAATAGTGCACTCATAAAATATTTACACAATTAATGCATTTAAAATTTTATTTATAATATTAGTGCAATTAAGATTCCTTAATTTAGGAAATAGTATGCAATTAGGATTCCTTCATTTAGGGGATTAATATTGATTTACTTATTAAATTAAGTAATTAATATCTCTACATATTAAAATAAAACCAAAGTGGCGTATATATGAAGCAATAATTCATTTAGGGAGTATTAGTTTTGTCAGTATCATTTTGCATATTGAAACTTGAAAGTGGAGTAATCCATTTATCATGTCCACGCCGCCTTTGACTTGGATTCTCATGTCCACGCCGGCAAAAACTTGAAACTTGAAAGTGGAGTGATCTGGGAGGTGTGTGGTGACCCAATAGCAGGATAGGTTCGAAGGCCTTGTAGCGGAGGATTTCAAATTACCTCGATGGGGACTCCATTGATCTTGATGAGGCAGTGCCCGGTCAACACCATTAACGTCATCCTCCATATCTACACCTGCGATTTTTTCATAGTACAGTTGCTGTAATATTTTTTATAGTACAGTTGGTAGCCAAACATTCATACCAAGGTAACCAATTCAGTGTTATTAGGTTTCTAATTTATTTTTAAAAAATCTATTATAGATTTTTTTATTTAATAGTACAGTTGGTAGCTAACACTTTATACAAATATTACCAATTTAGTTTTATTGGGTTACCAATTAATTAAAAAAATTTATTATAGATTTTTTTATAATGAAGTTGGTAGACAAACCTTAATACAAAGGTAACCAATTCAGTTTTATTGAGTTACCAATTAATTATAAAAAATCTATTATAGATTTTTTTTCATAGTGCAGTTGGTAGCCAAACATTAATACAAATGTAACCAACAAAAAACTAAAATTGTTACCATTGAAAGTTTTGGTTACCAACTGCACTGAAATTTCTATTGGTTACCCATAAAAACTAAAATGATTACCTTTGTATAAATATTTGGATACCAACTGCACTAAAAATTATTTTTTTCTCCTTTTAATTTTTGGACTAAATCAACCTTCGTTATAATGACAGTTGTGGCCGGCGTCCATGGTGTTGAAGCGACGACGTCCATGGTGAAGCAGAGGAAGATGACCGGCGTCCATGGTGAAGCGGAGGAAGATGGCCGGCGTCCATGATGTTGAAGCGGCGGCAAAAGGGAGGAGGAAGATGACCGACGAAGGGGAGGAGGAAGATGACGTTGCCAAACTTTGAATATTTGAATTTTAATTATTATTTTTGAATTTGAATTTATTTTATTTGTTAGATCTAAGATATTTGAATTTGAATTATTAATTATGGTAGTTATTTCTCATTAATTTTAGGTTTTATTATTATGAATTGAATCCTATACTAATTCCCTAAATTAAGGAATCCTAATTGCACTTATGTAAATTTTTTATGAGTGCACTAATAGTGTAATTACTTTCTAAATGTTGTATACTTATGTAAAGACCCTGAATTTATTTGAGCTAATAAGTATGTGGTTACATTAATTTGGGTATTTAAATTAATTGGGTCAAACAAATTTTTATGTAAAACTTTGGGCTTGTTAAACTATTTGAGCCCAAATTAAGGTGATGGGTTTAGAAACCAAATTGGAATAGGAGTAATATATTAGGTTAAATTCCTTCCTAATATATATACTGACATAATCTACTAAAGAGGGATTCTAATGAAGCTAGAAATGAAGAGGAGGCGGAAGAAAGACTTTGAGATGAAAGAAAATTTGAGAATAGGATTGTGATAATATATTCAACATAATTGTATCACCAAAAAGTAATTATTGATTTTATTTTAAAAAATAATTAATTAATTTCATTAATATGATTACAATTTGTTTTGGAGAATCGACTAGATCGCTTGTTAATTCAATGATATGTAACTTAGAATATTTGATAATCTATATATTAAATAAGAAATTAATTTGTTAGTATGTGTTTGGTTCGTAAACCATATCTGTGTATATGTAAAGTATGGTGCCGTTAATTCGACAAAGTTGAATTTTAATTTGTTCATGTATGTTGATAATAGAAAGCTGATTTTAGAAGTGCCAAGTCAGGCTTGCTACTTTAAATAATAATAATAATAATAAAAAAAAATGAATGATGACTTTTGAATTGTAATTTCGTAAAGGAAAGCATGATCATTCTGGTGCATATTTCAATGGGATGATTAATTATAATATAGTCTTCCATCAAATTCTTGTTACATATATTTTATAATATGGTGGTTAGAAAGTTAGAAATTAGTGAGTTAATAAACTTAGAATCAGAAGGTTCAACCGAATTAATAAAGAATGAGTCTATATTATATTATATATATTATTTTTGGAGTATGAATCTTGGTGTACTTTGTATATAACGAACATGAAGCTCATATTATTTTATAATAGTAATATTATTAATAATAATAGTAATAACAAATCATGAAAAAGGGGAAATTATTAATTATGAATTTAATATACTGTTATTAATTTATTTATGTTAATTTGTGTAATTAGCTCGGACGGAAGAAACTTAACGAGTTATATTTGGAATATAAATTTTGGGTATTACGTTTGTGATGCCCCCAAAATTATGTATGCATCACCCATCTTGAGTCGCCAGATACATGGTACAAAATTCAAATACAACTTGATAATAAAACTGTCGTGTACAATACGACAAAACATAAACTGTGAGTTTGAATACAAATATTGTCTACTAGAGAGTATACAAACTCAAAAGAAGTACTTATTACAATTATTATTACACTATTTTATAGAATAGTGAGGACTACTAATGCACCATCTAGGACCATCACTCTGTTCCCCGACTAGTCCCAGCTACGTTCTCATTTCCTGAAGAGAACAGTGAAAAAAAGGGTGAGCTCAACTAGCCCAGTAAGAAATATTATGACTAAGATAATGCAGAATAATTTATCGTTAGCCTTCAACAGTGTTAAACTGATAACATATAATAACTATCAAGTTTAACTGCAGCGGAACAAACAATCCATTAGAAGAGTCAAGTAAGGAATAAAATCTACTATCTTCTATGATTTAGAAGGTTTTTCATCACTTTTATCGCTGAGACTCAACTTAATAAATAATTCACATCATCAAATCATCCATGCACTACAGGCCAAAGATATTCTTTAGTATCACGACCACGAATTATCCATGCACTACGACTAAAGATAATCATGATTTCATCAATGGTCCTGATCATGCCATAAAATAATTCATCTTTGCACCCTTGGCTGAAGAGAATCCATAGCCATAATCATACCAAAAACTGTCCATCAATGCACTACGGTCCAATGAGGACTTTTTTCACATCATTTGTAACATTACGGTTATGATTATACCGAATAATCCCTGGTCATAATCATACCAAGTCCATCTATGCACTACAGGCCACAGATGACTTTAAAAAAAATAAACATGAGGATGATGACAATGATATAAGAATTCAATAAAATAAGTTCAAGAATTAATTTATCCAGGAACTAATAACGTCCAAATTGTCAACATGATACTGCTTTGTAGAGTAAAATTCAAGAATGCTTAAAAGAATATTTCCATGAAAAGATACTAGATGAAGCGCAAATATCAAGGATATTCCACTAATTTCATGGAGTATAGAAGTCAAAACTTTAACCAACTGACTATAATAAAGAATGGAATAACAAAAGAAATCACCATGCATGCGGTACTTCGCATAGACAGGTTATTCCAACAGAATACTAAATAACGGAACCAGGTCAGGCGAAATTCGCACCGACAGGATGTTCCAACAGAATAATAAAGAATGTAATAACAACAAAAATCACCATGCATGCGGTACTTCGCATAGACAGGTTATTCCAACAGAATACTAATAAGGACGGAATCAGGTCCGGCGTAAAACGAACAGACATGATATTCCAACAGAATAATAATAAAGACGGAACAAGGTCCGGCATAAAACGCACAGACAGGATATTCCAACAGAATAATAAAGACGAAATCAGGTCCGGCGTAAAACGCATAGACATGATATTCCAACAGAATAATAAAGACGGAATAATAGAAGAATGTCACCAAGTATAGGGTAGCCCGCGTATACAAGTTATTCCAACCGAATAATAAAGAATGGAATAACATAAGTTCTCTTCATGAATACAAAAGAATAACACCCCTTACGAGTATAACAAATAATATTCTATACCTTAAGAAGAAGAGTACTGGATATAGAAGTAGTGAAGTAGCAGAACACTTTTCTTCTTTCTCTCTATAGTTTCTTTCTCTAGAGTTTCAGTGAATTCGTAAGAAATAATGAATGAATGAGCTTCTATTTATAGAAAAATGGACTGCATAGTAACTAACTCATGAACGGTCCAGATTGATTTACTTTAATCTGACGGTCCATATTTAAGGCAAAATCTTTTAAATAAAAATATAATATATTCTATTTATAATCTAATAAAACGAATAACTTTATAAAAGATTTTACTATGCAAACACTATGCAGACACTATGCAAATACTATGCATAATAAAATATAATATATTCTAATTATTGTCTAATAAAACAGATAACTTTATAAAAGTATCCTGTTTTATATAAAAAGATTTTACTATGCAAAATACTATACAGACACTATGCATAATAAATTATAATATATTCTATTTATAGAATAACTTTATAAAAGTATTATGTTTTATATAAAAAGATTTTCTGTATTATTACATTAATAATACCAATAAAACAAAATTGAGTGACTTATCACGTAAACATCAATAATCAATACCGTGTGCTACTATGCAACCAGGCGTATTACTGTACTTTTACTACCGAGTAGTTCAACAGTATTAACGGTAAAACTTCCGCCGTTATTTTCATAAAATATTTTTATCGTTTTCTCAATCAGACAATAATTTCATTGTGGGGTCCACCAATGATTATGCCGTTGCACGAATATTCCCTGATAAAACAAATATTTCCCGACCAATCGAATATAATATGACAACTTGCATACTTTGCAAAATTTATAAATACTACCCACAACTATAACATTATATCAAATCCACACAATAATAATAATAAAAAATATCGAGAAAATTAAATCTTTATTCATAAAATCTGGGGTCTCACAATCTCCTCTCCTTATGGAATTTCGTCCTCGAAATTTATGTACGTACTAGGTATGCTGAACATGTGAGGATACCTTGACTTCACTTCAAATTCTAACTCTTGAGGTATAACCTTTGAGCGTCGAATATGATCCTTCTTATCCAAGATGTTAACACGTATCTCCTCATACATTAAATCTTCTGCTATCTCGTCCGGTTCTAAATTAATAATGTGGTTCGGGTCATCCACATATTTATGTAACATCGATACGTTAAAAACGTTATGAACACGCGACATACTTGGCGGTAAAACGAGTCTATAAGCCACAATCCCTACTCGATCGAGGATTTTAAATGGGTCAATTAAATCGAGGGTTGAGATTTCCTCTTTTCGTCGATTCTTGCTTCTAGAATAACGCCCTCTTGAACCTTCTTCTTCACATTCATCAGCTCTGAGTATGTAGCTTGAGCGGCTTTAACTTTATCAATTGAAGTCGATTCTACTCGTATATTCGTTATCTTCACGTGGGTCCCTAGAGTCTTTAACTCTATCTTCCTCACTTGTAAGTTATACCTGTGTGACATTATTTTGACTTACCTGTGTGGCAATGTATATTTCTAAGCTCACTCGGTATGAAATAACACACAACCATTTGATTCAGCCTATTATTTCATTGTATTAGTTTTGTTTGTTTCTATTCAGTTCAATTCATTGAGTTAGTTACTTCAGTTTGTTTTTTCTTTATTCATCCATTGGTTTCGTCAATTCTGTTGATTCAGATATATTCTATTCAGATCTTTGGAGCTTATATTTTCGTCCGTATTTACACTTGAGGCTTTGTTCAGTATTTTATCTCAGTTGTTTCATATATCAATTATATATCTTTTGTATATCTATATTCATACTGGACAATTGGCTCATGTTGTGTTTTTCTTCTAGCAGGTTGCAGGGGTGATTAAGGGCTAGTGTGATGAGAGTGTTGCCTTGACCATCCAGGTGGATTAAATTTTTGGTTTTGATTATTTTGATTATAGTTGGAGAATTATATTTAGTACTTCATTGATGGACATCATTATTAATATTTTGAAGTTATTAGTGCTCTGTTCACTAATTTTGAGGTTTGTTGTGCTTTAAATGTGACCTCCCTTTCCTATTCGGGAAGGGGGTGTTACAGAGATGGTATCAGAGCTTAGGTTATTTCTTGTAAAAAAACCTATTTAGGTTTGACCTGTGAGTTGTGGGTAAATCAATGGGTAGACATAGGAGTTTGATTTGATTTTGTTCTCTGTTTGGTTGGTTTGATTTTAACCAAGTGTTTTTAGCTCTTTGAGTTGTAGTTGATTTGAGAAAGGCGAGATAATTTGTTAAGATTATTATTGTTATGCGTTGAAGCAAAAATATTAGTTAAGGATTGTGATTTGATCATTACGAAGAAGAATGTCATATTTTGTTCAGTTAAGAAATGATAATACGATTATGGTATGAACATTTGTACCAGTGAGTTTTGATATTGGAGAATTATTTGTTAGAGTTATTTCAGGTAATTACAAATTATTATGATTTTGGAATTGAGGATTTGATTTGGGTTATATTCTGATTTTTGTTAAGTTTAAATAATTTGAGGTATGTGAATCGGTGGGATAATATGATAAAGTAAAAACTATTAAGTACAGAGGATCTTTTGTAATTTTGAGTTGTTGTAGAGATTCTAGGTAATTAGATTAATCTTTTGGAGTAAATGAATTTTGCGATTATTTCCTAGAAGAATATTAGAGTTATCTTATATGAAATTTTGAGTGATAGTATGAGGAGATCTTGGAATTTGTTGGTTTAAGATTTGCATTAAGAGAATGATTAATTCATTGAATGATTAGATATATACAATAAGTGATGAATCTTTAAGAGATTTTGAAAGCTATAGTTTGCATATTCAGAAAGTAGGATATATGATTTGAAGTTTGGTATGGTGATGAAGAGATCTTAGTAATAATATATTTTTGGTGTAATATTATTTGAGAACTAATTTGATTCTAGGTTATGATATTTTGAAACTCTTGAGCTCTTAGGGTGAGTTGGAGATATAATTTGTACAATTGTTTTGTTTGTCCGATGTCATTGAAGTTTTGCATGTATTTATGTAAAATAAATAAATAAAATAAAAATAATTTGTTAAATCTTTGTCATGTGTGTAACATAAACATTTAACGAGTTAAAAATAATTTTAAATATTTTGGGTATTCGAATAATATTTAGATGAAGAATTTTTTTTTGTGATTTCGAGTTATGTTCCGAAGAGTACGTACGTTTGCAAGAATGAAACTCAAAGATATTAGCGATGGTCCGCACCAACGGTGGATTATGTGATCTAATTTGATGCAACGCGAAGAACCTTACCAAGATTTGGCACGGTAGCTGACGAATCTTTTACAAGTACATTGATAATTACGTGGACCGATGACTTATCCGCGTTAATCGAAACAAATGGTGGCGCTACGTCGTAACTAAAATTTTTTTTAGCTTATTTAAATTCCGAGGACGAAATTATTTTTAAGGGGTAAAAAATGTAATGACCCATTTTTTTTATATAATTAAATATTAATTACTTTTATTTTATACAATTGTATTTAAATTTGGAAAAGGTAAATAATTTTGTTTCTCTCTATTCTTCCTTGTTTTGATTGGAAAATTAAATTATTTTAGTAGATAATTAAATAACTGATTAAATTAAAATTGAGGAAGATAATTCCTTTTTTTAAAGTCTTG
Organism: Panax japonicus; assembly: GCA_020205505.1. NCBI lineage: Eukaryota > Viridiplantae > Streptophyta > Magnoliopsida > Apiales > Araliaceae > Panax > Panax japonicus. The sequence continues at coordinate 75,881,756 of CM035096.1, read as the reverse complement.
TGGTAAAATAATTCGGAGCGGGATGCTACTTGGGAGATAGATGAGTCTATTCGAGCGGAGTATCCGCATCTTTTGATAATTAGGTACATTCATTCTTTTGATTCCAAGGACGGAATCCTTTTTAAGGGGGAGGTAATGTAAAACCCGAAAAAAAAATTATATTCTTAAAACTTATTGTTTGGACCTTTTCTTTTATTTGAGTCAAACTTGTTATTTAATTTATTTGGGCTAATAAGTTTGTGGTTACACTAATTTGGGTATTTAAATTAATTGGGTTAAACAAATTTTTAAGTAAAAGTTTGGGCTTGTTAAACTATTTGAGCCCAAATTAAGGTGATGTGTTTAAAAACCAAATTGGAATATGAGTAATATATTAGGTTAAATTCCTTCATAATATATATACTCACATAATCGACTAAAGAGGGATTCTAACGAAGCGAGAAATGAAGAGGAGGCGGAAGAAAGACTTTGGGATAAAAGAAAATTTGAGAACAGGATTGTGAGATTATATTCAACATAATTGTATCTCCAAAAGGTAATTATTGATTTTATTTTTGAATATAAATTGTGAGACCCCATATTTTATGATTAAATATTTAATTTTCTTGAAATAATTTTTTGAATATTATGGTGTGGATTTGATATAATATTATAGTTGTGGGTAGTATTTATAAATTTTGCAAAGTACGCAAGTTGTTATATAATATTTTTTTTATCGTGGAATATTTGTACGACGGCATAATCATTGGTGGACCCCACAACGGAAGTACTATCGTAGTTAAAAAACGACAAAAATATTTTATGAAAATAACGGCGGAGGTTTTACCGTTAATACTGTTGAACTACCCGGTAGTAAAAGTACAATAAATACGCGTGGTTGCATAGTAGCACACGGTATTGATTATTAATGCTTACGTAAGAAGTCACTTAGTTATACTCAATTATTGCTACAGTAATTGTTGCATCATATCTCTCATATTATTGATTTGATTATTGTCACAGTATCATCTGCATAATATGTTATTTTATTAAATCAATAATTGAGATGACAAGGTTATTCGTATTATTAAATTACAATATTTACAATATCTAGAAGTTCTGTCAAGGAGAGGTTTGGTCACCTAATTGCTCGCCAATAGGGAGAAATCCTTATTGGAAAGCCCCCTCTTTCCTGGGAATGACCTGATTGATAAATATTGTGAGTTATAATATTAATGATGAATGTTATTAAAATTAAAGTTGTGTTCGGAGTTGAATTTGGAGACGCGGATGTGATATTTGAGTCCGGAACGATGAAATTAGTAAAAATAGTCTATAAACACAAAATTTTCCAGGATTCACCATTTGGTCAAAAAGTCAATAGTTGACTTTTTCAGGAAAAGTCAAACTTCAAAATTTCAAAATTTATATTGTTGATAAAAATAGTTTCATTATGTTGGAATTGTTTGTGTTAGTGAAAATCGACATTTATTTCGATAATAATTGATGTCTGGAGGTTATATTAACCAATCGGGTATTTAACCGGATAAATGAGCAATTGATTGCTATTAATTCACATGATTATAACTATTTATTCACATGTGTATACTATTGTTTCACATTCTTGTTTCTATTAGGGGAGTTGGTGCAAGATTGATAATACTTGCATGACTAAGTTAAAAATGGAGGTATAGATGGAGGTACTATACTGTAATTATTTTTATCAAATGATTAGAACTATCGAGTCACATGATTTACTATCGATTCATATTATTTACTATTAGGGTAGGTGGTGCAAGTTTGATAATACTTGTAGGACTAAATTAAAAATGAAGAAAAAGAGGAAGGTATTATACTGTAATATTTCGAGGCCCAAAATGTGCAATTATCGAAACTATATTTTCCTATAAATAGAAGTTCATTCTTCCTTCATTTCTAACCAATTCAATAAAGCTTTAGAGCAATTATTATAGAGAGAAACTATAGAGAGAAAGAAGAAAATATTCTGCTACTTCACTACTCCTATATCCAGTCTTCTTCTAAGGTAGGTAATATTATTTGTTGTACTCGTAGGGGATATTATTTGTTGTACTCGTAAGGGTTATTCTTTCTTTCTTATTCATGAAGAGAACTTCTGTTATTCCAATCTTTATTATTCTGTTGGAATAACCTATATACGCGGGCAACCCTATACATGGTGAATTTCTTCTAATATTCCGTTCTTTATTATTCTGTCGGAATATCCTGTCTATGCGTTTACACCGGACCTGGTTCCATTATTTATTATTCTGTCAGAATATCCTGTCTGTGCGTTTACGTCGGACCTGGTTCCATTATTTATTATTGTGTTGGAATAACCTGTCTGTGCGGTTTATCGCATGCATGGTTATTTCTGTTGTTATTTCATTCTTTATTATTTTGTTGGAACATCCTGTCGGTGCGAACTTTCGCCTGACCTGGTTCCGTTATTATTATTCTGTTGGAATAACATGTCTATGCGAAGTACCGAATGCATGGTAATTTCTTTTGTTATTTCATTCTTTATTATACTTAGTTGGTTAAAGTTTTAACTTCTATACTCCATGAAATTAGTGGAATATCCTTGATATTTGCGTTTCATCTAGTATCTTTTCATTGACATATTCTTCTGAGCATTCTTGAATTTTACTCTACAAAGCAGTATCATGTTGACACTTTGGACGTTATCAGTTCCTAGATAAATTAATTCTTGAACTTGTTTTATTGAATTCTTATATCATTGTCATCATCCTCATGTTTATATTTTGTTGAAAGTCTTCTATGGCCTGTAGTGCATAGATGGACTTGGTATGATTATGACCAGGGATTATTCGGTGTAATCATAATCGTAATGTTACAAATGATGTGAAAAAAGTCCTCATTGTCCGTAGTGCATTGATGGAAAGTTTTTGGTATGATTATGGCTATGGATTCTCTTTGACCGTAGTGCAAAGATGAATTATTTTATGGCATGATCAAGACCGTTGATGAAAACATAATTATCTTTAGCCGTAGTGCATGGATAATTCGTGGTTGTGATACTAAAGAATATCCTTGGCCGTAGTGCAGGGGTGATTCGATGATGTGGATTATTTATTAAGCTGAGTCCCAGCGATAAAAGTGATGAAAAATCTTTTAAATCATAAAAGATAGTAGATTTTATTCTCTACTTGACTCTCTTAATGGATTACTTGTTCCGTTGCAGTTAAACTTGATGGTTGTTATATTGTATCAGTTTAATACTGTTGAAGGCTAAAGATAAATTATTCTGCATTATCTTAGTCATAATATTTCTTACTGGGCTAGTTGAGCTCACCCTTTCTTTCACTGTTCTCTTCAGGAAATGAGAACGTAGCTGGGACTAGTCGGGGAACAGAGTGATGGTCCTAGATGGTGCATTAGTAGTCCTCACTATTCTGTAAAATAGTGTGATAATAATTGTAATGAGGACTCCTTTTGAGTTTGTATAATCTCTAGTAGACAATATTTGTATTCAAACTCACAGTTTATGTTTTGTCGTATTGTACACGATAGTTGTATTATTAAGTTGTATTTGAATTCTATACCATGTATCTGGCGACTCAAGATGGGTGATGTATACCTAATTTTGGGGGCATCACAGTTGGTATCAAAGCTTAGGGATATGATCCCTGGCTGAGATGTGAGACAAGAACTAGGTGGGGAGAGAAGGGAATTCCTTCGCTAGTATGACCTACCTAAGTTTATTTGGTATTTAATTGGCCGGTTAGAGTATAGAGATAATATGTGATATGTTAATTAACCCTTGTTATGTGGCAGTATTTGAAAATGACATCTAAAAATGTTGAGATAAGCAATGGAGCACATGAGACCGTTTAGTCTCCACAGATTAATAATCAGGACAATGTGCAACAGGATGGCGATAATCCTCATGTAAACAACAACACTGATCAATTGACTAACGACGGTACGTTTATGAGCTTTTTAGAATTCATGTAACATCAGGCGAAGGCGACTCATGTTCATAATGCAGGAGGAAACAATTGCAACCCACGGTTGGTCACCGCTAAGCAGTTCAAGGAGCTGGGACCACCAGAGTTTTTGGGAAAGCCAGAATCACTTAAGGCGGAGACGTGGTTAAAGCAGATCACCAAGATATTTGAGGTTTTGGGATGCTCCGAGGAGCAAAAGATTTCCTTTGCTACCTTTATGTTGCGTGAAGAAGCAAATCATTGGTGAAAATCTGTAAAACGTACCCAGACTGACGCACTCAAGATGTCTTGGGAGAAGTTCCAAAAGCTGTTCAACGACAAGTACTTTTCCGAAAGTATTTGTCACATGAAGGATGTGGAGTTTATCAAGCTTGAGTAAAATAATATGACCGTGTCGTAGTATGAGGCTAAATTTGCAGAGTTGTCCCGGTTTGCATCCCATTTGGTCGATAATGAGAAGCGAATGATGCGAATGTTTCTAAGAGGTTTGAAACCTTAGATACATCAATATCTTATTTCTCACAATATTTGTTTATATTCAGATGTTGTGAATAGAGCTCAGTTATTGGAGCGCGATAATGAGTCAGTATAACCAAAAGGCAACGACCAACAACACGATAATAATCGTACCGGTGTCAACGGTCATCGGAACAATGATAACCATCGTGGGGGAAATTATCATGCCAAGAATGATAACCATTTCGGTGGTAATCATGGCCAAAATAATAGAAGTGGAAATTTCAAGAAGAGAAGGTTCAATAATGATGTAAAGACAGCAGCACCAACACCCGTTTCAAAGGAAGAAGAACGATCATTGCTCGTATGTTTCAAATACGGACAGGAGGGACACATCCGTTGTAAGACCCCAACTTTTATAAATAAAGATGAATTTTCTATAAATATTATTTTTGAATATTATAGGATAAATTTGATATAATGTTATAGTTGTGGGTAATATTTATAAATTTTGCAAAGTAAGCAAGTTGTTATAAAATATTCTATTGGTCGAGAAATATTTTTTTTGTCGGGGAATATTCGTACGATGGAACAATCATTGGTGGACCCCACAATGGAAGTATTGTCGTAGTTAGAAAATAATAAAATTATCTTTTTATAAAAATAACGGCGGAGGTGTTACCGTTAAAACTGTTGAACTACCTGGTAGTAAAAGTACAGTAATACGTGTGGTTGCATAGTAGCACACAGTATTGATTATTGATGCTTACGTGAGAAGTCACTCAGCTATACTCAATTATTGCTACAGTAATTGCTGCATCATATCTCTTATATTATTGATTCAATTATTGTCACAGTATCATATGTATAATATGTTATATTATTAAATCAATAATTGAGACGACAAGTTATAAATGATTAATAATTGTTGAAAGATTAAATATGCGTTGGTTAAAAATAAAATGATTTGTGGTAATATTTATTCAATCATTGAAGTATATAAAGAGTCTGTTATGAGACGTTTGTGGTAAGTTTGGTTATTTTATGGGGGGCCCATATGCCATCATCTAAGAGTCTCTTCGTCAATAGTAATTACCTTCGTCAATAGTAATTACCTTCATCAATAGTAATTACCTTTACCAGTCGTCAAACCACTTGCCGTTTCATATTACAGGCGTCGAACCACTTGTCATTTCATATTACAGGCGTCAAACCACTTTTCTTTTCACATCACTAGTCGTCAAGCCACTTGCCTTTTCACATGGCAAGTGCTAAGCTAGAAATCTTCTATAAATAGAGGCCTAGTGCTTCATTATTTTTCATGAATTCATTCAAGCTATAGAGAGAGAAAGGATAGAGAGAATAAGAGAGAAAGAAGAAGAGTATTCTGTTACTACACTACTGCAGTATTCAATCTCCTACTAAAGTAAGGGGTGTTATTCTTTCTTATTCATGAAGAGAACTGTTGTTATTCCATTGCTTATTATTCTATTGGAATAACCTGTATACGCGGTTTACCCTATACTTGGTGACATTCTTCTATTATTCTGTTAGAACATCCTGTCTGTGTGTTTTACACCGAACATGGTTCCATCTTTATTATTATTCTGTTGGAACATCCTGTCTGTGTGTTTTACGCCGGACCTAGTTCCATTCTTTATTATTCTGTTGGAATATCCTGTCCGTGCGTTTTACGCCGGACCTGATTCCGTTATTTATTATTCTGTTAGAATAACCTGCCTGTGCGGTCTATCGCATGCATGTTGATTTCTTTTGTTATTCAATTCTTTATTATACTCAATAGGTTAAAACTTTGACTTATATACTCCATGAAATTAGTGGAATATCCTTGATATTTGCGCTTCATCCAGTATCCTTTCATGGAAATATTCTTCTAAGTATTCTTGAATTTTATTCTACAAAGCAGTATCATGTTGACAGTTTGGATGTTATTAGTTTCTGGATAAATTAATTCTTGAACTTGTTTTATTGAATTCTTATATCATTGTCATCATCCTCATGTTTATATTATGTTGAAAGTCATCTGTGGCCTGTAGTGCATAGATGGACTTGGTATGATTATGACCAGGGATTATTCGGTGTAATCATGACCGTAATGTTACAAATGATGTGGTAAAAATCCTCATTTGCCCGTAGTGCATTGATGGACAGTTGTTGGCATGATCATGACCATTAATGAATACACAAATATTCTTGGCGGTAGTACATGGATAATTGTGGTCGTGATACTAAAGAATATCCTTGGCCGTAGTGCAGGGGTGATTCGATGATGTTGAATATTTATTAAGATGAGTCTCATCTATAACTGTGATGAAAAACCTTTTAAATCATAAAAGATAGTAGATTTTATTTTCTACTTGACTCTTTTAATGGATTGCTGGTTCCGCTGCAGTTAAACTTGATGTCTATTATATTTTATTAGTTTAACACTGTTGAAGTCTAATAATAATTTATCCTGCATTATCTTAGTCATAATATTTCTTACTGGGCTAGTTAAGCTCACCATTTCTTTCACTGTTCTCTTCAGGAAATGAGAATATAGCTCAGACGATCCGGGGAACGGAGTAATGGTCCAGAGGATAGCATTAGTAGTCCTCACTATTCTATGAAATAGTGTGATAATAATTGTAATGAGGACTCCTTTTGAGTTTTTATAATCTCTAGTAGACAATATTTGTATTCAAACTCACAGTTTATGTTTTGTCGTATTGAACATGACAATTGTATTAGTAAGTTGTATTTGAATTCTGTACCATGTATCTGGCGACCCAAGATGGGTGATGTATACTTAATTTTGGGGGCTTCACATCCGTCCAAACTGTACGCAGCAATCCAAAGCGTGTTTCAATTGCGGAAGAGAAGGTCACCTAGCTCGATTTTGTTGTATGGTGAAGTCAAGTCCTGCTGGGATAGTGACGCCAAAGGAAGTCCCAGACAAGCCAAAACCGGTAGTTTAAGAGAGAGCGTTTTTTTCGTAATGAGAAACCTGAATAAAATTATCACGGGTATGTTAATCATAAACTTTTGCGAAGTCTATACCATGTTAGATACCGGTTCTACTCACTCTTTTATTTCACCTAGTTGTGTTCAATGTTTGAATTTAACTTCGGAGAAGTTAGACTTTGATTTATCTGTTGAAACTTAGTTGGGAGAAACCTTCGTTATGTCCACTATTTATAAATCTTGTGTAATTCAAATTTTCACTTTCACGTTACCTGTCAATCTTATCTCTTTGAAAATACTTGCCTTTGATGCGATTTTAGGAATCGATTGGTTAACTACTCATCATGTTTTTCGTAAGGTTGTTAGTTTTCATATTCCTAACCAACCTTTTATGCGAATTCAAGAAACCAAACCACTAAAGTCAATCATTGTCATATCAAGCCATAAGTAAAGAGCCCCGGTCCTTTCGTTGTTGACTTCCTTGAGTAGAATGCACTGAAGCCAAACTTTCTGTAGACGACGTCGTGAATGACGATGACAAGTTGATAGGTATCAATGTGACGTACTATCCAAGTCTTTGATGAGGGTCACAACTTTGAATAATATTTCTATTGTCAATAAATTTCCTAACGTATTCTTGAAGTCTTCTTAGCCTACCCCTAGAGCGTGAAATCAAATTTTTTATTGACCCCAGTACAAAACCCATTTCTAAAACCCTCAAATATTTCTTTAACTATAATGAACGTATAACGTGCCAAAGACGTTGACTCGAGCTGTTGAAGATTACGATCATACTATTTAATACCATTGTGGGAAAACGAATGTGTTATCTGACATGTTGAGTAGAAGATCGGATGCGTTTATGAGTGCAATGTTGTTAACACAAAGACTCATTTCGTATAACTTACAAGTGATGAAGATAGAGTTAAAGACTCTAGAGACCCACGTGAAGATAACGAATATACGAGTATAATTAACTTTAATCGATAAAGTTAAAGTCGCTCAAGCTACACACTCGGAGCTGATGAATGTGAAGAATAAGGTTCAAGAGGGCATTATTCTAGAAGCAAGAATCGACAAGGAGAGGAAATCTCAACCCTCGATTTAATTGGCCCATTTGAAATCCTCGATCGAGTAGGAACTATGGCATATAGACTCGTTTTACCGCCAAGTGTGTCGCGTGTTCATAACGTTTTTAACATATCGATGTTACGTAAATATGTGGACGACCCGAACCATATTATTGATTTAGAACCGGACGAGATAGAAAAAGATTTAACGTATGAGAAGATACGTGTTAAAATCTCGTATAAGAAGAATCGTATTCAACACTCAAATGTTATACCTCAAGAGTTAGAATCTGACGAGGTATCCTCACCTCTTCAGCATACCAGGTACGTACATAAATTTCGAGGGCGAAATTTCATAAGGAGGGGAGATTGTGAGACTCCAGATTTTATGAATAAATATTTAATTTTCTCGAAATAATTTTTTGAATATTATGGTGTGGATTTGATATAATATTATAGTTGTGGGTAATATTTATAAATTTTGCAAAGTACGCAAGTTGTTATATAATATTCTTTTTATCGGAGAATATTCGTACAACGGCATAATCATTGGTGGACCCCACAACGGAAGTACTATCGTAGTTAGAAAACGACAAAAATATTTTATAAAAATAACGGCGGAGGTTTTACCGTTAATACTGTTGAACTACCCGGTAGTAAAAGTACAGTAAATACGCGTGGTTGCATAGTAGCACACGGTATTGATTATTAATGCTTACGTGAGAAGTCACTTAGTTATACTCAATTATTACTACAGTAATTGTTGCATCATATCTCTCATATTATTGATTCAATTATTGTCACAATATCATCCGCATAATATGTTATTTTATTAAATTAATAATTGAGATGACAAGGTTATTCGTATTATTAAATTGCAATATTTATAATATTTAGAAGTTCTGTCAAGGAGAGGTTTGGTCACCTAATTGCGCGCCAATAGGGAGAAATCCTTATTGGAAAGCCCCCTCTTTCCTGGGAACGACCTGGTTGATAAATATTGTGAGTTATAATATTAATGATGAATGTTATTAAAATTGAAGTTGTGTTCAGAGTTGAATTTGGAGACGCGGACGTGATATTTGAGTCCGGAACGATGAAATTAGTAAAAATAGTCTATAAACACAAAATTTTCCGGGATTCACCATTTGGTCAAAATGTCAATAGTTGACTTTTTCGGGAAAAGTCAAACTTTAAAATTTCAAAATTTATATTGTTGATAAAAATAGTTTCATTATGTTGTAATTGTTTGTGTTAGTGAAAATCGACATTTATTTCGATAATAATTGATGTCTGGAGGTTATATTGACCAATCGGGTATTTAACCGGATAAATGAGCAATTGATTACTATTAATTTACATGATTATAACTATTTGTTCACATGTGTATACTATTATTTCACATTCTTGTTACTATTAGGGGAGTTGGTGCAAGATTGATAATACTTGCATGACTAAGTTAAAAATGGAGGTATAGATGGAGGTACTATACTGTAATTATTTTTATCACATGATTAGAACTATCGAGTAACATGATTTACTATCGATTTATATTATTTACTATTAGAGGAGGTGGTGCAAGTTTGATAATACTTGTAGGACTAAATTAAAAATGAAGAAAAAGAAGAAGGTATTATACTGTAATATTTCGAGCCTCAAAACGTGCAATTATCGAAACTATATTTTCCTATAAATAAAAGTTCATTCTTCCTTCATTTCTCACCAATTCAATAAAGCTTTAGAGCAATTATTATAGAGATAAACTATAGAGAGAAAGAAGATAAGTATTCTGCTACTTCACTACTCCTATATCCAGTCTTCTTCTAAGGTAGGTAATATTATTTGTTGTACTCGTAGGTGATATTATTTGTTGTACTCGTAAGGGGTGTTCTTTCTTTCTTATTCATGAAGAGAACTTTTGTTATTCCATTCTTTATTATTATGTTCGAATAATCTGTATACGCGGGCTACCCTATACATGGTGAAATTCTTCTAATATTCCGTTCTTTATTATTCCGTCGGAATATCCTGTCTGTGCGTTTACGCCGGACCTGGTTCCATTATTTATTATTATGTCAGAATATCCTGTCTGTGCGTTTACGCCGGACCTGATTCCATTATTTATTATTCTGTTGGAATAACCTGTCTGTGCGGTTTATCGCATGCATGGTGATTTCTGTTGTTATTCCATTCTTTATTATTCTGTTGGAACATCCTGTCGGTGCAAATTTTGCCTGACCTGGTTCCGTTATTATTATTCTGTTGGAATAACCTGTCTATGCGAAGTACCGCATGCATGGTGATTTCTTTTGTTATTCCATTCTTTATTATACTTAGTTGGTTAAATTTTTAACTTCTATACTCCATGAAATTAGTGGAGTATACTTGATATTTGCACTTCATCCAGTATCTTTTCATGGACATATTCTTCTGAGCATTCTTGAATTTCACTCTACAAAGCAGTATCATGTTGACACTTTGGACGTTATTAGTTCCTAGATAAATTAATTCTTGAACTTATTTTATTGAATTCTTATATCATTGTAATCATCCTCATGTGTATATTTTATTGAAAGTCATCTGTGGCCTGTAGTGCATAGATGGACTTTGTAAGACCCCGAATTTTATGAAATAAAAGTATTCAATTTTTCTTATAATTACTATTTAGTAAATGATTAAATTGATAAAAGTTAAATTTAAGGGTGATATATGATTTTTTTTCAAAATATGCAAGTGGTTATAAAATACTTATTGTTGTCGGGGAATATTCGTTTAGTCGTGGAATATTCTTTCTGTCAGGGAATATTCGTATGACGACGCAACCATTATTGGGCCCCATAACAGAATAACTGTCGGATGAAGAAAATGACAAAAGGGAGTTTTTATAAGTAACGACGTAGTTGTTACCGTTAACACTGTTGGAATATCCGGTGGTTAAAATACAGTAATACGCGTTGTTGCACAGTAGCACAAGGTATTGCACCAATTATTGATTCTTACGTAAGAAGGCACTACTCAATAATTATTACAGTAATTACTGTTCAGTATTTTATTTATTCAATAATTGCTGCGTTGATATTTTATATTATTGTTGTTTCAATAATTGTCACTGAACAATATTTCCCATTATCAGATTAATAATTCATATTATTTGAATAATATTATTATATAGCATTATTGGCAATGTCTAGAAAGTTCTGTCCAAGGAGAGGTTTGGTCACCTAATTGCGCGCCAGTAAGGAGAAATCCTTATTGGAAAGCCCACTCTTTCCTGGGAACTGCCTGATTGTCATTATTGTGATTCTGTAATATTATTTGTGAATAATTAATTATTGATTTATATGATAAGGAAATATCTATTTGATGTGGATATAAATGATGGATTTATTTATGTGGTTATAAATGAAAGAATTAATGTTGAGGTATTTTATCTGTATTTTGTCGGATTGGAGGTATTAAAAGATCAAATCGGTGTTCTTACAGCTTTATTGTGTGAGTTATAATATTTAATCCGACCGTTGGATCGTTGTGATTTTTGGATATGTTATACATATATAAGTTGAGTATATGTTCACAAATTTTGAACCATTAAAAATGAACGAATGATTTGTTATGAATTTTAAGAGGTGACTGATTCGGAAATTAGGTTTATAAATGATTTTGGTGGAAAATTCTAGAAATGGGTGGGGCCCCACTTTTGGTTGTTGGGGCTGATTTTTGGTGGGTGGAATAGTAGCAGGTAAAGCCATCAGGTAGCAGGTCAAGTCTGCTTCGGCGTGCTAACATTTTCCTATAAATAGAGGGCTAAGTTAGAATTAAAAATCACACAAGAATTCTTAAGTTTTCTCTCTTTTTCTCTCTAGATTATCGGGTGTATTTTGTGAGTATTTAGATACTTGATGAGTTGCTATTCATCAGTTCAAGTTTCCTTCAGCGTCATATCCGATATCCAGTCAGAAGTGCTGCTCTTTTGAGGTAAGGGATAGTAAGTGATTTTAAGGGATTGTAAGGGATATTGTTTTTTTAAAATGATATTATTTCTTCAATATCATTATGCCGAAATATTGTTTGGAACTTTTTATTAAATTTAGAACTTTTTTATGTCGGGGTTACTATTCACGAGTTACTATTCATGAGTTACTATTCATAAGTTGCTATTCACGGGTACTATTCAATACAAAATTGGTTTCTTTTTCTAACCAAATTATAGTTGATTTATGAATATTACTCCGGAGATTAAAACTATGTATTGATTAAATTGATTTTATTATCATATATAACATTTTTATAACCCTGATGTTGAAATTCTCTTTCACTGGAGTGTAAAGATGGGTAGATTATTGGTATGATCATGACTTGAGTTCTCTTTGGCCAGTAATGAAAAGTTGAATTGTGACTGGTATGCTCATGACCATTGAATTTACAATTGTATATCTTTAGCTTAAGTGCAAAGGTGAAATGATCAACATGGTTATAATTATTGTTTATATAAATTCTGAAATGATTATATATTTCTTTGAGATATTAATATATTTGGCATGTAGTGCAAATATGAACTGTTGATGAATATATTTGGCCTGTAATGCAAATATGAACTGTTGATGAATATATTTGGCCTGTAGTGTAAATATGAACTGTTGAGGAATATCTTTGGCCTGTAGTGCAAAGATGAATTGTTGATGAATATCTTTGGCCCGTAGTGCAAAGATGACCTGTTGTTGAATATCTTTGGCCCGTAGTGCAAAGATGAAATTGTTAGTATGATCATAAACAGGAACTGTGATTTGGTATAACCATGATCTTTGATGTTTCAGGAAAAGACATGTGATAAAAATTATCTTCGTCCTGGATGCGGAGAGAAATTTAGAATCACAATTATGATTATGAGTTATTCATATGATTGTGGACCAGAACTATTGATTGATGTTACAGGGATAAAACAGTGTTGGTGGATTTTTAACATGGAGAAGATAATAGACTTTATGGTCTATTTGACTCTTCTAATGGATTGCTCGTTCCGCTGCAATTATGGTTGAAAAGTTTTATCATCTACCATATGTTCTAAATCTCTGATTTAATACTGATGAAGGCTATTGATAATTTAATTATCTTTAGTCATGATATTCTTTACTGGGCTAGTTGTGCTCACCCTTCTGTTTCACAATTCCTTTCAGGTAATAAGAGTGCAGCTGGGTCGAGCGAGGGTAACGGGGAAATAGAACGGTGGTCTCTAGCTGTGGAGGTTCTCACTAAGCAGTATAGAAAGGTGTTGTATCCATCATTTAGTAGTTATATTTGGTGAATCAAATAGGGTGAGGCGAACCCAACGTTGGAAGGGTGTTTTGCCACTATCATACAAGATATCTAATGTAACGATCGAGAAATTCGGATCTTAATGTAAAATAATTTTATTAAATTAAATAATAATAAAATCATATTCCATGTGTTATCAAGATGGTTGTAATTGTATAACCTATTGATGTTAGAATGTCGTAGTATTTGAGCAACGTGGATGAATTAAAGTATTTCAATTTCCAAGACGAAAATAAAAGTTTTCCGAGAAATTTTTCGAAAAACACTATTCATCGGTATTTGCTCGGGATATAATTATGAGTTTCCGAGAAATACGTAATGACGGAATAAGAAGGTAAGATGGATTATGTAATAAAAATCTAGTTATGGAAAATGTAATAATTCAATTGTGGACTTAATTTATAAATGTTAAGTAGAGCGAAGTGTTAAGGAATAAGTAATAATTGTATGATACTTGGTATTGTACGAAGCAATGAAAACGAGTATAATACGAAGTATTATACGAGTTTGTATGAGGGATGAAATACCATATATAAATTCTATATGAATTAGAATACGAAAATAATACATCAACAATATGTATTAAGAAATGTTAATGGACTTGGATGATTGGTTAACAATTATATACAAGTCCAAGTGAATTAAAGAGAGAAACCCAACTATTAATTAATGAACCAACTAGTGGTTATTAATGCAAAGCCCAAAGAGTTAATTAAAGTAAGCCCAAGCTAGAATCCATGGGTTGTATGACCCATGGGGCAAACCATATTGTTATGGTTATTGTGGTGACCAAGTAATGTGGTGATCAAGTAAGTGTAATGACCAAGACTTAGGAGTATTGACCAAGACTTTGAAGTAATGGTCAAGTATGTGATAAGAGAGTGGTTAACAAGTAATGAATAGTAAGGAGGTTGCTTAAGGAGGTGGGATGATTTAATGACCAATCTACCCTAACCTTGGAAAGTCTATAAATAGAAGAAGCTTACAAGTCATTTGTTGGTTGATCAAATAATCCAACACTTCTAAAGTGCTTATGTGTTAGAGAGAATAAGCTACACATAAGTCATTCCATAAGCAAGAAGACAAAAAAGCTACCTTACCAAGACTTCAAAAGAGTAAGACTTCTTCTCAATTATCTTCTATCTCTACCATGATAGGATGATAAGAAAAGATGGATTAAGAAATATGAATGATAAGAAGCAAGAAGAATGTATAAGTCATGAACTTAAGCCACATTAGTTGGAAATAAGTCATTTAAACTTATAAAAGTTATAAACTTATTATAAGTTAACCTTGAATGTTAAGTATGAAAATATGAACTTGTGATGAGTTTAGTAAGAAAAGTGAATTAAGAACTTATATGATTATATGAATCATATATATATATATATATATATATATATATCTAAATTAAGTTATATGTTAAGAACATATAAATATGATGATTAAGAAACCTTAATTGTCATAAGTCATGAATAATCAAATCTTAAGTAGTTTATAAATGATAAGTTATAAGCTCATGAAGAATAAGTCTAAAATACAACAATGAATATAAGTTGTTGTATTACGTTTGTTGAGATGTTCACATGATGAATGAAGTTCATTTGTAATGTTGAACAAATCATAAGAAAGAAGAATTGCCGGAATTTGCATGATTGGACGATAATCGTCGAATTCGTAAAATTCTCGGAATGGAAGTCAAATTTTGTGTTTGAACTCGGAACCATTGTTTTCCAATGGAGACAAGTCATATTTGGCATTTAAGAGTTGCGAACTCGAAAATGACCGGATTCTGACTTAGAACGAAGAAACGAGCGTTGAATGTTCACGAACGTTTATCGTTTTCATTTAAAATGAACGAATAGGTGAATTTTTATCAAACGAAGTCGAATAGATAAAATTCTTGAATGATCATGTAGATTATATAATTTGTGAACCGTAGGCTTTTGAATGAGCCAATTCGGACTTATAACGAAGAAGTTATGCGTCTGGGAAATTCATAAAATTCACAAACTGAATTTGGTATCTGGTGCACAGAGTTGGCGTCGCGGCGCCAACCCTAGGCAAAAAGACCCGCGCCGCGGCGTGGAACAGTAACTGAGCACACTGCAAGAGTTCATCGCAGTGCAAACTATAATACATATTGTGGCGCCGCAGCGCCATGAACAGTACCAACAACCCCAGAAGAGTGGCGCCGCAGCGCAGCCCATTAAGTAAGGACTCGCACCGTAGCGCCAAGTCTGGGACAATGATATTAAGAGCTCGCGCCATAGCGCGAGATGTAGGTATAAAGATGGCGCCGCAGTGCTTGTGGAAGAGAAGGTCACTTAGTCCGATTTTGTCGTTCACCGAAGACAAGTTCAGCTAGGATGGAGGCACCAAAGGCCGTCCCAGAAAAGTCAAAACCGGTAGTTTAAGAGAGAGCATTTTTTTTCGTGACGACGAACCTGAATAAAATTATCACGGGTATGTTAGTCATAAACTCTTGTGAAGTCTATACCATGTTAGATACCGGCTCTACTTACTCTTTTATTTCACCTAGTTGTGTTCAATGTTTTTAGTTAACTCTAGAGAAGTTAGACTTTGATATATCTGTTTAAACTCTGTTGGGAGAAACCTTTGTTACCTCCACTATTTATAAATCTTGTTCAAATCAACACTTTCACGTTACGTGTCGATCTTGTCTCTTTGAAAATACTTGCCTTTGATGCGATTTTAGTAATCGATTGGTTAACTACTCATCATGTTTTTCGTAAGGTTGTTAGCTTTCATATTCCTAACAAACCTGTTATGCGAATTCAAGTAACCAAACCACTAAAGTCAATCATTGTCATATCAAGCCATAAGTAAAGAGCCCTTATCTTGTCGTTGATGACTTCCTTATGTGGAATGTGATTTCTTGTTATGAATTGAATCTTTTTCTGTTTAAAACTGTTATAATAAGGATAGCACAATAAAAACAACTTGTTGATTGATTGAGTTTAAATTGATACATAATGAGACTCTAAAGGATAATGCTAGTTTGAATGAAAGAATGAGAAGAATAAGTAGTGATGATTAAAGTTAGATAAAAACCTAAGTTTGGGGGAAAAATTTGGGATATATAAGCTTCAAAAAAGAAAAAAAAAGAAAAAAAATACCGTGGCTAGTTTTATTTCGGGGCCTTTGTTACTTGAGCAAGTACGCTCGAAGGGGTGTCTTAAAACCTAGCGCCCTAAGGTCTTATATGGTCTGGGAGTCGTTGGTCGAAAGCTCGCTAAGGGGTAGCACTGTTAGCCTAATGGAATGAGACATTGCACAGTCATGGTTAAAAAGTAAAAAAAAAGACAAAAAGAGATAATAAAACGGGAAATAAGAGCAAAAAGCCCCCGTAGATGAAAATAAAGCATAAGTATCCCGGATTGGACTCTTGAACTTGGTGGATGTTTGACTTTAGTTGGATCTAACTTGTTCAGGAATTTTTTGTGTTTACACTGTATGATGCCTTCGAAGAGACTTGTTATGTGTTAAATTTGATTTTATATCAGTTAACATTGTTGTGGAGCACACACGCACTATACCAGTGATAACAATTTAAGACTTGATGATTGACTAGGAAATTGTTGATTGGTTTTGATATGAAGTATTATCGTGTTTGCTTGATTGCTCTAAGGCCGAGTGAATAGATTTGTGTTTATCAATACTGCTGGATTCGTAGGCATGTAGATTAGTTGCATTTCATTGCATTGCATTGCATTATGTTGTGTTGCTTGGGGACAAGCAACGGTTTAAGTTTGGGGGTATTTGAAAAGTAGGTTTTATACCTACTTATCCGGTATCTATTATTTGAATATTTTGCTTAAACTCATGTTTCTTAGTTACTTTTCATGCATTTTGTGTTCATTTTGTAGGTTATACGTTTGGGAGCGGTGTGAGCGACTATTGGTAAGGAAAAGCAAGGAAAATACAAGGAAAAAACAATCCGGATATCGTTTATGCTTTCATGTTCAATTCATGTTCTTGGCTTGGAGCTTGGACTATATTGTAGAGAATTTTCTTTTATTTTTGGAACATCTTGAATCATTCAAATTGGAGTTCGGATGAAAGAGTTATGACATTTCTACCAACGGACGTTGAACTTCACCGTTTTGGGTGGTCATTTGCATAACAATCACTTCCAGTCCAATTTCGACCATCATGCGTTTGTTATTTCTGAAAGCTCAAAGAATGAAAGTTGTAGATCTCGTTGATAGCTTCGATTTGATAGGTCGCGGGCCCCGTAACTCCTCTCGATTTAAAGGTTATTGCAATTTTAGCAGAGGAGGTTCCAACAAAAAATTGAATTGGCAGATTGGTACCCAGCCGGGGCTGGACCTTTTTAGCCTTAGGATCCAGCCGTGGCTGGATGTCTGGGAGCATTAGCAGATTGCTATCTATAGGGGGCTGGGTATGCACAAAAATGAGTAGTTTTTGTCCGAATTTGAGTCCGAAAAGGATTGTTTCGAGTTGTTTGATTCAAGGACTTCCAAGAGGACTTAAAGACATGTACAAAGGCTTATAAAAGGAGGGGAATAACACAGATTAGAGGGGACTGTTGATAGATTAGGGAATTTTTGAAAGAATTCTATTAGATTAGATTAGAGTAAATTAGATCAAAACACTAGTTTTTATGAGATTTGGTGATTGATGCAACTTGGAGACCATTGAAGATTCAAAGTAGGAGCAAGGAGGGAGCGTCAAATCTACAGACAATAGATTCTACCTTCTTTACTTCCTCTATTTTTGTCTTTTAATGATTATTCAATTGTGGATTCTTAGTTTAAATTCAATAATCATGAACTAATTCTTTGTTTGAGATTACAATGGATCTTATTGTGTAATTTATTTTAATATGCTTCGTTATCAATTATTATGTTCTATTGAGAGGATTGTCTAGTGTGATTCGCACTTAATTGTTTAATTGTTTGGCCATCAATTACCGTGATAATCTATATGAACTCGAGATTTGAAGTATAGATTTAGATCTAATCATGATAGCATGTGTTCAGGATTTTGTTAATAGCTTAAACTTGATGAGTGTTAAGGTAGAGATATGCTTGACATCACATATAATCGGGTAGAGAACTTATTCTTCAACCTTCTTCAATTGTAATTCACATAGAGATATAGTGGGTTAGTTGATTAAGGTGTTTAACAGATTTCTATCTTAATTGTGGATTAACGTTAATACGGTATTAGTGCATCGAGAAGTGGTTAATACTACTTTCGTGTTCTTGATTAACAATTCGGGATAGAGAATAATTGATGAGAAGTGTGTTAACCTAAATGAAGCAATAAGTGAAGTTGTGATCTTAAATCTCCATAATCTGATTTTTAATTAGTGGTAATTAGAATTAGTTTAGTTAAATATTTTAATTTATAACATTAAATTCATTTGTTTAAATAAGATTGAGTTGGTTATGGGTTAGTACTTGGTGATTTTTATTAAATAATTTTATGTGGGAACGATACTCAACTTATCACTTTATTACTTGTTGACCACGTATACTTGCGTGTTGTGCGTAACTAGATTTTACCTAACAAGTTTTTGGCGCCGTTGCTGGGGAATTAGTTTAATATCTCTTTGCCAATATTAGCTTCAATCAAATTAGTCTTAATTTAAACATTTTTATTCTTATTTTTAATTCTCTTCCAATATTTCTCACTTTTCAGGTACCATGGATGACTTAGCGTATCAATGGCCATACACGAACATGACTCAACCAAAAGAAATGTAGATTGACAGACTCGCGACACTTTCCGCAATGTCAGCACAAATTAAAGAACTTTCGAGGAAGTTGGACGTTATAGCAACCCAACAGAGTCGAAGGATGGCAATCATGTGTGACTATTGTGCTGGCAACCATCCGAGTCATCAATGCACCATTAGTTTTGGGCGGGGACAACAAGGTGGTGTATACCTCAACCAGTATGCATATGATAATTACCATCAAGTTTGGGGGTATCACCCGGATTCTTCATGGAGCTACAACTATCAAGACCAATATTCTGCTCCAAGTCCAACATACACGTCGGAATTCTCATATTCACCTCCAATGCGACAAGAAGACAAATCAGATTTTATGGAATTCATGTTAAGGGCTATAGCAGAAAAAGAAGAGTTTATAAATAGTCAGGAGCTGTCAATCCAAAATTTTAATAATTGGATGGAAAAATGTTTCACAGCCTCAACCAATGGTCCTCAATACATGGTTTCCGAGATTGAAACAAAAAGTTCAAGGCTGGGGGAATTATTGTCCAAGTTCATAGTAGATGAGGAGAAGATGAGTAATCATGCAAGGGAAAATCAAAATCTTGCGGATCAGATAGAGCAAATGACCGAAGCTGTAAGCAACCTTCCTCCAAACGCTTGGCTTTATGACATGGATGACGAAATTGATGGAGAACCCGAACCAAATCTACAACTGGATGAGCCTCGAGATGTTGAAAAAGAGGAGACAAGTGGGGATAATGACAACAAGGTCGGTGAAGAACTAATTATGAGAACCAACGATGATGAGCCGATGTTATTTATGCCTCAAGTGCCTTCTCCTCCACAGTTCAAGAATCCGGTTAGATTTATAAAACCTTATCCGATTGGTAGTCATGTTGTCGGCAATACTCCTTGTGACGTAAAAGCGAGTACAACTTCGAAGCCATGGTGTGTTGAGCTGGAGAAGATAGAAGAAGAGACTATTGTGTCTGACAAGCCTCAATGCCAGAATCTATTCGCAGATATAACGGAGAAAACGCCTAGATGTTGGACGTTCTTCAATGTAATCTTATCTAAACAAAGCATGCTAGGTGACTTTAACTCGATGGCTATCTCAAATGGGAACCTACCAAAAGCTATATTATTTCCGATGGATGGAGGGTTCCTCAACTTTCGAAGAGGAATTGGATAGAATTGACCTGACAAAGTCAGGCTGAAAGACTATAAATCAAGCGCTGACTGGGAAGCAACCCAGGAATTTTTATATTTATATGCTTTACTAGTTTATTTAGTAGATAGGAATTAATTTTCTTATTAAGCTCTCTTATAATCTAATCCATGTTGTCTCTCTTCATTGCAGGTATTGGAGGTCTAATGGATAACAAAATGATCGTCGCAGCCATCGCTAACATCAACTCACGCTTAGCTGATTACAGGGAAGTTCTCTTCTATTTATCGCTATATTCTTATGATGAGGATCTTGTAATTGCTAAGTTTGAGGGAGTTTAGTTTAGTTCTTTATTGCATGTTTAGTTTCATGTTTATGTTATGTTATTTTACATACGTTGTTAATTTAGTTTAGGTTCATGTTGTTTGCATTCATGTAGTACACTTGCATAAGTAGTTGCATAATAGTATAGTTTGAATAACATTATATTCAATTTATTTTTTTTGTTAAAAAAAAATTAAAAAAAAATTCAAAAATAATAGTTAGTTACTATGTTCATCTTGCAAGAGTTCAGCTATTTGATATTTACAGTTTATTTTGGCCAATGATGAGATTGGGATTGAGTAGGCAAGCATAATACAGACTATTAGAGCTTTGATGTGATTTCTTGTTATGAATTGAATCTTTTTCTGTTTAAAACTGTTATAATAAGGATAACACAATAAAAACAACTTGTTGATTGATTGAGTTTAAATTGATACATAATGGGACTCTAAAGGATAATGCTAGTTTGAATGAAAGAATGAGAAGAATAAGTAGTGATGATTAAAGTTCGATAAAAACTTAAGTTTGGGGGAAAAATTTGGGATATATAAGCTTCAAAAAAAAGAAAAAAAATACCGTGGCTAGTTTTGTTTCGGGGCCTTTGTTACTTGAGCAAGTACGCTCGAAGGGGTGTCTTAAAACCTAGCGCCCTAAGGTCTTATATGGTCTGGGAGTCGTTGGTCGAAAGCTCGCTAAGGGGTAGCACTGTTAGCCTAATGGAATGAGACATTGCACAATCATGGTTAAAAGTAAAAAAAAAGACAAAAAGAGATAATAAAACGGGAAATAAGAGAAAAAAGCCCCCGTAGATGAAAATAAAGCATAAGTATCCCGGATTGAACTCTTGAACTTGGTGGATGTTTGACTTTAGTTCGATCTAGCTTGTTCGTGAATTTTTGTGTTTACACTGTATGATGCCTTCGAAGAGACTTGTTATGTGTTAAATTTGAATTTATATCAGTTAACATTATTGTGGAGCACACACGCACTATACCAGTGATAACAATTTAAGACTTGATGATTGACTAGGAAATTGTTGATTGGTTTTGATATGAAGTATTATCTTGTTTGCTTGATTGCTCTAAGGCCGAGTGAATAGATTTGTGTTTATCAATACTGCTGGATTCGTAGGCATGTAGATTAGTTGCATTTCATTGCATTGCATTGCATTATGTTGTGTTGCTTGGGGACAAACAACGGTTTAAGTTTTGGGGTATTTGAAAAGTAGGTTTTATACCTACTTATCCGGTATCTATTACTTGAATATGTTGCTTAAACTCATGTTTCTTAGTTACTTTTCATGCATTTTGTGTTCATTTTGTAGGTTATACGTTTGGGAGCGGTGTGAGCGACTATTGGTAAGGAAAAAGCAAGGAAAATGCAAGGAAAAAGCAATCCGGACATCAGTTTATGCTTTCATGTTCAATTCATGTTCTTGGCTTGGAGCTTGGACTATATTGTAGAGAATTTTCTTTTATTTTTGGAACATCTTGAATCATTCAAATTGGAGTTCGGATGAAAGAGTTATGACATTTCTACCAACGGACGTTGAACTTCACCGTTTTGGGTGGTCATTTGCATAACAATCACTTCCAGTCCAATTTCGACCATCATGCGTTTGTTATTTCTGAAAGCTCAAAGAATGAAAGTTGTAGATCTCGTTGATAGCTTCGATTTGATAGGTCGCGGGCCCCGTAACTCCTCTCGATTTAAAGGTTATGGCAATTTTAGCAGAGGAGGTTCCAACAGAAAATTGAATTGGCAGATTGGTACCCAGCCGGGGCTGGACCTTTTTAGCCTTAGGATCCAGCCGTGGCTGGATGTCTAGGAGCATTAGCAGATTGCTATCCTATCGGGGGCTGGGTATGCACGAAAATGAGTAGTTTTTGTCCGAATTTGAGTCCGAAAAGGATTGTTTTGAGTTGTTTGATTCAAGGACTTCCAAGAGGACTTAAAGACATGTACAAAGGCTTATAAAAGGAGGGGAATAACACAGATTAGAGGGGATGATTGATAGATTAGGGAGATTTTGAAGAATTCTATTAGATTAGATTAGAGTAAATTAGATCAAAACACTAGTTTTTATGAGATTTGGAGATTGATGCAACTTGGAGACCATTGAAGATTCAAAGTAGGAGCAAGGAGGGAGCGTCAAATCTACAGACAATAGATTCTATCTTCTTTACTTCTTCTATTTTTGTCTTTTAATGATTATTCAATTGTGGATTCTTAGTTTAAATTCAATAATCATGAACTAATTCTTTGTTTGAGATTACAATGGATCTTATTGTGTAGTTTATTTTAATATGCTTCGTTATCAATTATTATGTTCTATTGAGAGGATTGTCTATTGTGATTTGGACTTAATTGTTTAATTGTTTGGCCATCAATTACCGTGATAATCTATATGAACTCGAGAGATGAAGTATAGATTTAGATCTAATCATGATAGCATGTGTTCAGGATTTTGTTAATAGCTTAAACTTGATGAGTGTTAAGGTAGAGATATGCTTGACATCACATATAATCGGGTAGAGAACTTATTCTTCAACCTTCTTCAATTGTAATTCACATAGAGATATAGTGGGTTAGTTGATTAAGGTGTTTAACGATTTCTATCTTAATTGTGGATTAACGTTAATACGGTATTAGTGCATCGAGAGGTGGTTAATACTACTTTCGTGTTCTTGATTAACAATTCGGGATAGAGAATAATTGATGAGAAGTGTGTTAACCTAAATGAAGCAATAAGTGAAGTTGTGATCTTAAATCTCCATAATCTGATTTTTAATTAGTGGTAATTAGAATTAGTTTAGTTAAATATTTTAATTTATAACATTAAATTCATTTGTTTAAATAAGATTGAGTTGGTTACTGGGTTAGTACTTGGTGATTTTTATTAAATAATTTTATGTGGGAACGATACTCAACTTATCACTTTATTACTTGTTGACCACGTATACTTGCGTGTTGTGCGTAACTAGATTTTACCTAACAAGTTTTTGGCGCCGTTGCCGGGGAATTAGTTTAATATCTCTTTGCCAATATTAGCTTCAATCAAATTAGTCTTAATTTAAACATTTTTATTCTTATTTTTAATTCTCTTCCTATATTTCTCTCTTTTCAGGTACCATGGATGACTTAGCGTATCAATGGCCATACACGAACATGACTCAACCAAAAGAAACGTAGATTGACAGACTCGCGACACTTTCCGCAATGTCAGCACAAATTAAAGAACTTTCGAGGAAGTTGGACGTTATCGCAAGCCCAACAGAGTCGAAGGATGGCAATCATGTGTGACTATTGTGCTGGCAACCATCCGAGTCATCAATGCACCGTTAGTTTTGGGCGGGGACAACAAGGTGGTGTATACCTCAACCAGTATGCATATGATAATTACCATCAAGTTTGGGGGTATCACCCGGATTCTTCATGGAGCTACAACTATCAAGACCAATACTCTGCTCCAAGTCCAACATACACGTCGGAATTCTCATATTCACCTCCAATGCGACAAGAAGACAAATCAGATTTTATGGAATTCATGTTAAGGGCTATAGCAGAAAAAGAAGAGTTTATAAATAGTCAGGAGCTGTCAATCCAAAATTTTAATAATTGGATGGAAAAATGTTTCACAGCCTCAACCAATGGTCCTCAATACATGGTTTCCGAGATTGAAACAAAAAGTTCAAGGCTGGGGGAATTATTGTCCAAGTTCATAGTAGATGAGGAGAAGATGAGTAATCATGCAAGGGAAAATCAAAATCTTGCGGATCAGATAGAGCAAATGACCGAAGCTGTAAGCAACCTTCCTCCAAACGCTTGGCTTTATGACATGGATGACGAAATTGATGGAGAACCCGAACCAAATCTACAACTGGATGAGCCTCGAGATGTTGAAAAAGAGGAGACAAGTGGGGATAATGACAACAAGGTCGGTGAAGAACTAATTATGAGAACCAACGATGATGAGCCGATGTTATTTATGCCTCAAGTGCCTTCTCCTCCACAGTTCAAGAATCCGGTTAGATTTATAAAACCTTATCCGATTGGTAGTCATGTTGTCGGCAATACTCCTTGTGACGTAAAAGCGAGTACAACTTCGAAGCCATGGTGTGCTTGAGCTGGAGAAGATAGAAGAAGAGACTATTGTGTCTGACAAGCCTCAATGCCAGAATCTATTCGCAGACTATAACGGAGAAAACGCCTAGATGTTGGACGTTCTTCAATGTAATCTTATCTAAACAAAGCATGCTAGGTGACTTTAACTCGATGGCTATCATCAAATGGGAACCTACCAAAAGCTATATTATTTCCGATGGATGGAGGGTTCCTCAACTTTCGAAGAGGAATTGGATAGAATTGACCTGACAAAGTCAGGCTGAAAGACTATAAATCAAGCGCTGACTGGGAAGCAACCCAGGAATTTTTATATTTATATGCTTTACTAGTTTATTTAGTAGATAGGAATTAATTTTCTTATTAAGCTCTCTTATAATCTAATCCATGTTGTCTCTCTTCATTGCAGGTATTGGAGGTCTAATGGATAACAAAATGATCGTCGCAGCCATCGCTAACATCAACTCACGCTTAGCTGATTACAGGGAAGTTCTCTTCTATTTATCGCTATATTCTTATGATGAGGATCTTGTAATTGCTAAGTTTGAGGGAGTTTAGTTTAGTTCTTTATTGCATGTTTAGTTTCATGTTTATGTTATGTTATTTTACATACGTTGTTAATTTAGTTTAGGTTCATGTTGTTTGCATTCATGTAGTACACTTGCATAAGTAGTTGCATAATAGTATAGTTTGAATAACATTATATTCAATTTATTTTTTTTGTTAAAAAAAATTAAAAAAAAATTCAAAAATAATAGTTAGTTACTATGTTCATCTTGCAAGAGTTCAGCTATTTGATATTTACAGTTTATTTTGGCCAATGATGAGATTGGGATTGAGTAGGCAAGCATAATACAGACTATTAGAGCTTTGATGTGATTTCTTGTTATGAATTGAATCTTTTTCTGTTTAAAACTGTTATAATAAGGATAACACAATAAAAACAACTTGTTGATTGATTGAGTTTAAATTGATACATAATGGGACTCTAAAGGATAATGCTAGTTTGAATGAAAGAATGAGAAGAATAAGTAGTGATGATTAAAGTTCGATAAAAACCTAAGTTTGGGGGAAAAATTTGGGATATATAAGCTTCAAAAAAGAAAAAAAATACCGTGGCTAGTTTTGTTTCGGGGCCTTTGTTACTTGAGCAAGTACGCTCAAAGGGGTGTCTTAAAACCTAGCGCCCTAAGGTCTTATATGGTCTGGGAGTTGTTGGTCGAAAGCTCGCTAAGGGGTAGCACTGTTAGCCTAATGGAATGAGACATTGCACAATCATGGTTAAAAAGTAAAAAAAAAAGACAAAAAGAGATAATAAAACGGGAAATAAGAGAAAAAAGCCCCCGTAGATGAAAATAAAGCATAAGTATCCCGGATTGAACTCTTGAACTTGGTGGATGTTTGACTTTAGTTCGATCTAGCTTGTTCGTGAATTTTTTGTGTTTACACTGTATGATGCCTTCGAAGAGACTTGTTATGTGTTAAATTTGAATTTATATCAGTTAACATTATTGTGGAGCACACACGCACTATACCAGTGATAACAATTTAAGACTTGATGATTGACTAGGAAATTGTTGATTGGTTTTGATATGAAGTATTATCTTGTTTGCTTGATTGCTCTAAGGCCGAGTGAATAGATTTGTGTTTATCAATACTGCTGGATTCGTAGGCATGTAGATTAGTTGCATTTCATTGCATTGCATTGCATTATGTTGTGTTGCTTGGGGACAAACAACGGTTTAAGTTTTGGGGTATTTGAAAAGTAGGTTTTATACCTACTTATCCGGTATCTATTACTTGAATATGTTGCTTAAACTCATGTTTCTTAGTTACTTTTCATGCATTTTGTGTTCATTTTGTAGGTTATACGTTTGGGAGCGGTGTGAGCGACTATTGGTAAGGAAAAACAAGGAAAATGCAAGGAAAAAGCAATCCGGACATCATTTATGCTTTCATGTTCAATTTATGTTCTTGGCTTGGAGCTTGGACTATATTATAGAGAATTTTCTTTTATTTTTGGAACATCTTGAATCATTCAAATTGGAGTTCGGATGAAAGAGTTATGACATTTCTACCAACGGACGTTGAACTTCACCGTTTTGGGTGGTCATTTGCATAACAATCACTTCCAGTCCAATTTCGACCATCATGCGTTTGTTATTTCTGAAAGCTCAAAGAATGAAAGTTGTAGATCTCGTTGATAGCTTCGATTTGATAGGTCGCGGGCCCCGTAACTCCTCTCGATTTAAAGGTTATGGCAATTTTAGCAGAGGAGGTTCCAACAGAAAATTGAATTGGCAGATTGGTACCCAGCCGGGGCTGGACCTTTTTAGCCTTAGGATCCAGCCGGGGCTGGATGTCTAGGAGCATTAGCAGATTGCTATCCAGCGGGGGCTGGGTATGCACGAAAATGAGTAGTTTTTGTCCGAATTTGAGTCCGAAAAGGATTGTTTTGAGTTGTTTGATTCAAGGACTTCCAAGAGGACTTAAAGACATGTACAAAGGCTTATAAAAGGAGGGGAATAACACAGATTAGAGGGGATTATTGATAGATTAGGGAGTTTTTGGAAGAATTCTATTAGATTAGATTAGAGTAAATTAGATCAAAACACTAGTTTTTATGAGATTTGGAGATTGTTGCAACTTGGAGACCATTGAAGATTCAAAGTAGGAGCAAGGAGGGTGCGTCAAATCTACAGACAATAGATTCTATCTTCTTTACTTCTTCTATTTTTGTCTTTTAATGATTATTCAATTGTGGATTCTTAGTTTAAATTCAATAATCATGAACTAATTCTTTGTTTGAGATTACAATGGATCTTATTGTGTAGTTTATTTTAATATGCTTCGTTGTCAATTATTATGTTCTATTGAGAGGATTGTCTATTGTGATTTGGACTTAATTGTTTAATTGTTTGGCCATCAATTACCGTGATAATCTATATGAACTCGAGAGATGAAGTATAGATTTAGATCTAATCATGATAGCATGTGTTCAGGATTTTGTTAATAGCTTAAACTTGATGAGTGTTATGGTAAAGATATGGTTGACATCACATGTAATCGGGTAGACAACTTATTCTTCAACCTTCTTCAATTGTAACTCACATAGAGATATAGTGGGTTAGTTGATTAAGGTGTTTAACGGATTTCTATCTTAATTGTGGATTGACGTTAATACGGTATTAGTGCATCGAGAGGTGGTTAATACTACTTTCGTGTTCTTGATTAACAATTTGGGATAAAGAATAATTGATGAGAAGTGTGTTAACCTAAATGAAGCAATACGTGAAGTTGTGATCTTAAATCTCCATAATCTGATTTTTAATTAGTGGTAATTAGAATTAGTTTAGTTAAATATTTTAATTTATAACATTAAATTCATTTGTTTAAATAAGATTGAGTTGGTTACGGGTTAATACTTGGTGATTTTTATTAAATAATTTTATGTGGGAACGATACTCAACTTATCACTTTATTACTTGTTGACCACGTATACTTGCGTGTTGTGTGTAACTAGATTTTACCCAACAAGTTTTTGGCGCCGTTGCCGGGGAATTAGTTTAATATCTCTTTGCCAATATTAGCTTCAATCAAATTAGTCTTAATTTAAACATTTTTATTCTTATTTTTAATTCTCTTCCTATATTTCTCTCTTTTCAGGTACCATGGATGACTTTGCGTATCAATGGCCATACACGAACATGACTCAACCAAAAGAAACGGAGATTGACAGACTCGCGACACTTTCCGCAATGTCAGCACAAATTAAAGAACTTTCGAGGAAGTTGGACGTTATCGCAGCCCAACAGAGTCGAAGGATGACAATCATGTGTGACTATTGTGCTAGCAACCATCCGAGTCATCAATGCACCGTTAGTTTTGGGCGGGGACAACAAGGTGGTGTATACCTCAACCAGTATGCATATGATAATTACCATCAAGTTTGGGGGTATCACCTGGATTCTTCATGGAGCTACAACTATCAAGACCAATACTCTGCTCCAAGTCCAACATACACGTCGGAATTCTCATATTCACCTCCAATGCGACAAGAAGACAAATCAGAGTTTATGGAATTCATGTTAAGGGCTATATCAGAAAAAGAAGAGTTTATAAATAGTCAGGAGCTGTCAATCCAAAATTTTAATAATTGGATGGAAAAATGTTTCACAGCCTCAACCAATGGTCCTCAATACATGGCTTCCGAGATTGAAATAGAAAGTTCAAGGCTGGGGGAATTATTGTCCAAGTTCATAGTAGATGAGGAGAAGATGAGTAATCATGCGAGGGAAAATCAAAATCTTGCGGATCAGTTAGAGTAAATGACCGAAGCCATAAGCAACCTTCCTCCAAACACTTGGCTTTATGACATGGATGACGAAATTGACGGAGAAACCGAACCAAATCTACAACTGGATGAGCCTCGAGATGTTGAAAAAGAGGAGACAAGTGGGGATAATGACAACAAGGTCGGTGAAGAACTAATTGTGAGAGCCAACGATGATGAGCCGATGTTATTTATGCCTCAAGTGCCTTCTCCTCCACAGTTCAAGAATCCGGTTAGATTTATAAAACCTTATCTGATTGGTAGTCATGTTGTCGGCAATACTCCTTGTGACGTAAAAGCGAGTACAACTTCGAAGCCATGGTGTGCTGAGCTGGAGAAGATAGAAGAAGAGACTATTGTGTCTGACAAGCCTCAATGCCAGAATCTATTCGCAGACATAACGGAGAAAACGCCTAGATGTTGGACGTTCTTCAATGTAATCTTATCTAAACAAAGCATGCTAGGTGACTTTAACTCGATGGCTATCACAAATGGGAACCTACCAAAAGCTATATTATTTCCGATGGATGGAGGGTTCCTCAACTTTCGAAGAGGAATTGGATAGCATTGACCTGACAAAGTCAGGCTGAAAGACTATAAATCAAGCGCTGACTGGGAGGCAACCCAGGAATTTTTATATTTATATGCTTTACTAGTTTATTTAGTAGATAGGAATTAATTTTCTTATTAAGCTCTCTTATAATCTAATCCATGTTGTCTCTCTTCATTGCAGGTATTGGAGGTCTAATGGATAGCAAAATGATCGTCGCATCCATCGCTAACATCAACTCACGCTTAGCTGATTACAGGGAAGTTCTCTTCTATTTATCGCTATATTCTTACGATGAGGACCTTGTAATTGCTAAGTTTGGGGGAGTTTAGTTTAGCTCTTTATTGCATGTTTAGTTTCATGTTTATGTTATGTTATTTTACATACGTTGTTAATTTATTTTAGGTTCATGTTGTTTGCATTCATGTAGTACAATTGCATAAGTAGTTGCATAATAGTATAGTTTGAATAACATTATATTCAATTTATTTTTTTTGTTAAAAAAAAATTCAAAAAAAATTCAAAAATAATAGTTAGTTACTATGTTCATCTTGCAAGAGTCCAACTATTTGATATTTACAGTTTATTTTGGCCAATGATGAGATTGGGATTGAGTAGGCAAGCATAATACTGACTATTAGAGCTTTGATGTGATTTCTTGTTATAAATTGAATCTTTTTCTGTTTAAAACTGTTATAATAAGGATAGCACAATAAAAACAACTTGTTGATTGATTGAGTTTAAATTGATACATAATGGGACTCTAAAGGATAATGCTAGTTTGAATGAAAGAATGAGAAGAATAAGTAGTGATGATTAAAGTTCGATAAAAACCTAAGTTTGGGGGAAAAATTTGGGATATATAAGCTTCAAAAAAGAAAAAAAATACCGTGGCTAGTTTTGTTTCGGGGCCTTTGTTACTTGAGCAAGTACGCTCAAAGGGGTGTCTTAAAACCTAGCGCCCTAAGGTCTTATATTGTCTGGGTGTTGTTGGTCGAAAGCTCGCTAAGGGGTATCACTGTTAGCCTAATGGAATGAGACATTGCACAATCATGGTTAAAAAGTAAAAAAAAAGACAAAAAGAGATAATAAAACGGGAAATAAGAGCAAAAAGCCCCCGTAGATGAAAATAAAGCATAAGTATCCCGATTGGACTCTTGAACTTGGTGGATGTTTGACTTTAATTGGATCTAGCTTGTTCGTGAATTTTTTTGTGTTTACACTGTATGATGCCTTTGAAGAGACTTGTTATGTGTTAAATTTGATTTTATATCAGTTAACATTGTTGTGGAGCACACACGCACTATACCAGTGATAACAATTTAAGACTTGATGATTGACTAGGAAATTGTTGATTGGTTTTGATATGAAGTATTATCTTGTTTGCTTGATTGCTCTAAGGCCGAGTGAATAGATTTGTGTTTATCAATACTGCTAGATTCGTAGGCATGTAGATTAGTTTCATTTCATTGCATTGCATTGCATTATGTTGTGTTGCTTGGGGACAAGTAACGGTTTAAGTTTGGGGGTATTTGATAAGTAGGTTTTATACCTACTTATCCGGTATCTATTACTTGAATATGTTAATTAAACTCATGTTTCTTAGTTACTTTTCATGCATTTTGTGTTCATTTTGTAGGTTATACGTTTGGTAGCGGTGTGAGCGACTATTGGTAAGGAAAAGTAAGGAAAATGCAAGGAAAAAGCAATCCGGACATCGTTTATGCTTTCATGTTCAATTCATGTTCTTAGCTTGGAGCTTGGACTATATTGTAGAGCGTTTTCTTAGCTTTCCGGAACATCTTGAATCATTAAAATCGGAGTTCGGATGAAAGAGTTATGACATTTCTACCAACGGACGTTGAACTTCACCGTTTTGGGTGGTCATTTGCATAACAATCACTTCCAGTCTAATTTTGACCATCATGCGTTTATTATTTCTGAAAGCTCAAAGAATGAAAGTTGTAGATCTCGTCGATAGCTTCGATTTGATAGGTCGTGGACCCCGTAACTCCTCTCGATTTAAAGGTTATGGCAATTTTAGCAGAGTAGGTTCCAGCAGAAAATTAAATTGGCAGATTGGTACCCAGCCGGGGCTGGACCTTTTTAGCCTTAGGATCCAGCCGGGGCTGGATGTCTGGGAGCATTAGAAGATTGCTATCCAGCGGGGGCTGGGTATGCACGAAAATGAGTAGTTTTTGTCCGAATTTGAGTCTGAAAAGGATTTTTTTGAGTTGTTTGATTCAAGGACTTCCAAGAGGACTTAAAGACATGTACAAAGGCTTATAAAAGGAAGAGAATAACACAGATTAGAGGGGATTATTGATAGATTATGGAGTTTTTAGAAGAATTCTATTAGATTAGATTAGAGTAAATTAGATCAAAACACTAGTTTTTATGAGATTTGGAGATTGATGCAACTTGGAGACCATTGAAGATTCAAAGTAGGAGCAAGGCGGGAGCATCAAATCTACAGACAATAGATTCTACCTTCTTTACTTCTTCTATTTTTGTCTTTTAATGATTATTCAATTGTGGATTCTTAGTTTAAATTCAATAATCATGAACTATTTCTTTGTTTGAGATTACAATGGATCTTATTGTGTAGTTTATTTTAATATGCTTCGTTATCAATTATTATGTTCTATTGAGAGGATTGTCTATTGTGATTTGGGCTTAATTGTTTAATTTCTTGGCCATCAATTACCGTGATAATCTATATGAATTCGAGAGATGAAGTATAGATTTAGATCTAATCATGATAGCATGTGTTCAGGATTTTGTTAATAGCTTAAACTTGATGAGTGTTAAGGTAGAGATATGCTTGACATCACATGTAATCGGGTAGAGAACTTATTCTTCAACCTTCTTCAATTGTAATTCACATAGAGATATAGTGGGTTAGTTGATTAAGGTGTTTAACGGATTTCTATCTTAATTGTGGATTGACGTTAATACGGTATTAGTGCATCGAGAGGTGGTTAATACTAATTTCGTGTTCTTGATTAACAATTTAGGATAGAGAATAATTGATGAGAAGTGTGTTAACCTAAATGAAGCAATAAGTGAAGTTGTGATCTTAAATCTCCATAATCTGATTTTTAATTAGTGGTAATTAGAATTAGTTTAGTTAAATATTTTAATTTATAACATTAAATTCATTTGTTTAAATAAGATTGAGTTGGTTATGGGTTAGTACTTGGTGATTTTTATTAAATAATTCTCTGTGAGAATGATACTCAACTTATCACTTTATTACTTGTTGACCACGTATACTTGCGTGTTGTGCGTAACTAGATTTTACCCAACAGAATGCACCGAAGCCAGACTTTCCGTAAGAGACATTATGAATGACGATGGCAAGTTTATAGGTATCAATGTGACGTGTTATCCAAGTCTTGGATGAGAGTCACAGTTTTGAATGATATTTCTATTTGTAATAAATTTCCTAACGTATTCTTAAAGACTTCTTAGCCTACCCTAGAGCGTGAAATCGAATTTTGTAGTGACCCCAATACAAAACCCATTTCTAAAACCCTTAAATATTTCTTTACTTAAAACGAACGTAACATGTGCCAAAGACGTTGACTCGAGCTGTTGAAGATTATGATCGTACCAAGCAATATCATCGTGAAAGTGCAAACTTGGTGTTTCACATTACAGGCGTCAAACCACTTGGTGTTTCACATTACACGCGTCAAACCACTTTTCTTTTCACATCACCAGTCGTTAAGCTGCTTGCCTTTTCACATTGCAAGTGCTAAGCTAGAAATCTTATATAAATAGAGGCCTAGTTCTTCATTTTTTTCATGAATTCATTCAAGCTATAGAGAGAGAAAGTATAAAGAGAATAAGAGAGAAAGAAGAAGAGTATTATGTTACTACACTACTGCAGTATTCAATCTCCTACTAATGTAAGGGGTGTTATTTCTTTTGTATTCATGAAGAGAACTTCTGTTATTCCATTATTTATTATTCTGTTGGAATAACCTGTATACGCGGGCTACCCTATACTTGGGTAAAATTCTTCTGTTATTCCAGTCTTTATTATTCTGTTGGAATATCCTGTCTGTACATTTTACGCCGGACCTGGTTCCAGTCTTTATTATTCTGTTGGAATATCCTGTCTGTGCGTTTTACGCCGGACCTGGTTCCATTCTTTATTATTCTGTTGGAATATCCTGTCTGTGCGTTTTACGCCGGACCTGGTTCCATTATTTATTATTCTGTTGGAATAACCTGCTTGTGCGGTCTATCGCATGCATGGTGATTTCTTTTGTTATTCCATTCTTTATTATACTTAGTTGGTTAAATTTTTAACTTCTATACTCCATGAAATTAGTGGAGTATCCTTGATATTTGCACTTCATCCAGTATCTTTTCATGGACATATTCTTCTGAGCATTCTTGAATTTCACTCTACAAAGCAGTATCATGTTGACACTTTGGACATTATTAGTTCCTAGATAAATTAATTCTTGAACTTATTTTATTGAATTCTTATATCATTGTCATCATCCTCATGTGTATATTTTATTGAAAGTCATCTGTGGCCTGTAGTGCATAGATGGACTTGGTATGATTATGACCAGGGATTATCCGGTGTAATCATGACTATAATGGTACAACTGATGTGGTAAAAGTCCTCATTGGCCCGTAGTGCATTGATGGACAGTTGTTGGCATGATCATGACCATTAATGAATACAAGAATGTCCTTGGCCCGTAGTGCATGGATAATTTATTGTCGTGATACTGAAGAATATCCTTGGCCGTAGTGCAAGGGTGATTCGTTGATGTGGATTATTTAAGCTGAGTCCCAGCAATTAAAGTGATGAAAAACCTTTTAAATCATAAAAGATAGTAGATTTTATTCTCTACTTGACTCTTTTAATGGATTGCTTGTTCCGCTGCAGTTAAACTTGATGTTTGTTATATTGTATCAGTTTAACACTGTTCAAGGCTAATGAATAGTAACTCGTGAATAATACTCTGACACGAAAAGTGTCCCGAATACCTAATTGAACAATATATCCTTCAGGCATCAATAATTATCGAAATAAATGTCGATTCCCACTAAGGCAAATAATTCCAACACTATAAAATTCATCTTTAATCAACACGAACTTATTCATCATTAATATTATAATTCACAATATTTAACAACCAGTTCGTTCCCTGAAAAGAGAGGGCTTTCCAATAAGGATTTCTCCTTATTAGCGCGCAATTAGGTGACCAAACCTCTCATTGATAGAACTTCTAGACATTGTCAATATTGCAAATAATAATATGAATAACTTTGTCGTCTCAATCATTGATTTAATAATATATCATATTATGCAAATGATACTGTAACAATAATTGAATCAATAATATGAGAGATATGATGCAGCAATTACTGTAGCAATAATTGAGTATAATTGGGTGACTTCTTATGTAAGCATCAATAATCAATACCGTGTGCTACTATGCAACCACGCGTATTACTGTACTTTTACTACCGGGTAGTTCAACAGTTTTAACGGTAACACATCCGCCGTTATTTTTATAAAAAGATAATTTTGTCGTTTTCTAACTATGACAATACTTCCGTTGTGGGGTTCACTAATGATTGTACCATCGTACGAATATTCCCTGTTAAAACGAATATTTCCCGACCAATCGAATATTATATGTTGGGAGAATGCATATTATGATTTGATGTTTTAATGTATATGCTCATGATTATTTGTAAAGTCCTTCAATGAATATATGTACAAGGACTTAGTGATAGATCAAATTTGTTAGGTTGATCTAAGATCTTAACGTGTATCATTCTTTAATGGAATGTATAGTTAGAAAGATCAAAGTTGTTAGGTTGATCTTGAGATGTAATAGATAGGCTTCGAAGAAATCATAGTGTATAATCTGATCAACACTGCAGAAGTCAAGGCAGAAACGTAGAGCTTCGCAGATCGTAGTGTGCCTGCCTTGAAGGGACTCTTCGAAAATCATAGAGTGATCCCAACGTTTGCCGAGCCAACTCCATGATCGTAGTGTGATGAACGAAACATGGAGTTTACAAGTCAATGATCGTAGTGTGCTCTTGGGATCGTAGAATCAACAACACGAGCAAGCGAAGATCGTAGTGTGCAAAGGTCTAAGGGAAATCGTAGTGCTCTCGACTGATAGCATCATAGTGTGCAAAGAATTCAAGATGCTACGATCTGAATCATAGAGTACCAAGATCCAAAATCGTAGAGCATCATCTGTCTCATGTTTGAAAACATCGAGCCCCATGATTTGTGTAAAGGTAGATTTCAACATATGAGGAATGGATTCTAGACGCTGCAGTACTCATCAGTCCCAAAGTAATATGAAATATCCTTAGTATGCAACAAAGAAGCGTATTGAAGAAGCTAAGGAAAGTACCATAGGTAAGGGGGGCAAAATACCTTTTCAGGTGTTAGGTGAGAAAGCAGTCTGCTGTGTCAGTGGCCAGAATGCAGTTTTAGAAGATGTACAGAAATGTCTCCATGAAAGATCGGAAAAGTCAAATGCATTTAATGTCTCAACGGATGGATCCAACGGATAGTTTTTAAGATCACATATATGCAGATCAGACAGATGAGAGAGGATCAAACAAACATTGAACAAACAACATGAACATCTCTCTCAAGCTCAACTCTATGATCTAAGATAATACAAACTTGTTCAGCTACTCAGTTCTTTAGAACAAGTGCTTACACAACAACTGAGTAGCAACCATCAAGAACTCAACATTATCAACCAACTGAAGAAGAGTACCAAGTCTGCTGGACTTGAAGAGTTCGTAGTGAACTATAAGAAAGCCAAGTCTGCTGGACTTGAAGAGTTCAAGAGTGAACTAAAAAGTTCCTAAACTGCTGGTCTAGAAGGAATCTGTATGATTTAGAAGTTTTAACAGACATCCTTAGTGGATATCCTACTCGTTGAGTAGAAGAGTGGACTAGGAGCTTTAAGTGCTCTGAACCACTTAAAAATGACTGTGTCTTTTTCGTTCATGCCATAACTGCCATATCTGTTATATCTGTTATATCTGCCATAACTGCCTCACTCTCATAACTCCACAGCTTGGTAAAGAAGATTAAAACAAATATTAATTCCACTAAGTTTTAATCATTATCAAAGAACTAGTTTATAAAGGAAAGATTTTTATATATCTATTCAACCCCCTTTCTAGATAACTATTGTGCCAACTAAGAACTAACAATTGGTATCAGAGCAGGTTCTATTTTACAGCTTACAAGCTTTAGTAGATCCAATGATACTCGTACCAAGTGAATCCAGGACCGGGGGAGGCCGCAACCACCAATGTGCAACAAGGATAAATTTATTAACTGGAAAATCAGGATGCAAGCTTACATGGACTCAATAGATGAAGATATAATTGAGACCGTTATTAATTGGCCCTATATACCAACAAAGATTGTACCAACCACTGACGATCCAAACAGAGTGCAAATCAAAGTTAAAGAAGAATGGACAGACATAGAGAAGAGAGCTGTCCAACTTGACAAAAAGGCTAAGAACGTCCTATTTCAATCCTTAGAGGACGATCTGTTTAAAAATGTTGTAAACAGCAAAATAGCTAAGGAAGTTTGGGAAGCACTGCTGATCATGCACGAAGGAACTGAAGAAGTAAGAAAGAACAAACATTCTTTCCTGACACAGCAGTACGAAATGTTCGCTCATGTGCAAGGAGAAAATGTGACTGCCACCTATGAAAGATTCAACGTTCTGCTCAATTCTCTACGAGCGTATGGGAAGATCTATCCTAACAAAGATCTGACCATAAATTCATGAGAGCTCTATCGAGCAGGTGGGATGCCAAGACCACAACAATAAGAGAATCAAAGAATCTTAATGAGATGACAGTTCAACAGCTATATGGCAATCTCCTGACCTACGAACTGGAGCTGACCCAACATGCTGAAACCTTATCAGAAGGAAGAAGGAAAGACAAGGGCGTTGCTCTCTAGGCTAATGAAGGTGCATCAAAATTTAACACTGAGATCGACTCTGATTATGATGAAGACGATGATGAATACTTCGCTATGCTGGTAAAGAGACTAAGAAGGTTCATGCGACAAGGCAGAATCAGCAAGCCAAAGAAAGTCAGCAATTACCGTAGCCAGGAACAAATGAATGACCTATGCTACAACAGCAAAAAGCCTGGCCACTTCATCGCCAACTGCAACAAACCTATCAAAGAAGAACTAATAAAGAAAACACATGCAAAAAAGGAATACAACAGAAACAAGAGGCCTCAGAAAAGAGACAAAGGCCTGGTAGTTGGAGGATCGTGGAGTGATTCAGATAATGACTCAAATGCTGACTCCAGAGATGAAGAAGAACCACAAATGGCCAATCTATGTCTAATGGCCAAACATACAAAGAACAACCAAAATCTTAACATATATGATGTAAGTCTCATTGAGGTATTTAATTTTAACTCTCCTGATATAGATATAAGTGATTTAAGAACTACTTTGCACGACATAACCACTGATCTACATCAATACATGAAGTGGTTAAGAGTCTTGTCTAAAGATCATTCACTTCTTCAAGAGGAGAAGAAGAAAGTTCAAGAAGAGCTTGAAATAGCCCTTCTATGCATTAATCTTCTTTCCAAGCTTGAGGCTGAGAATGAAACTTTAAAACAGACAAACACACTCAATGCACAAAAAGAGTCTAAGCTAGCCGCTAAAATTGAGGATCTAAAGAAGAATATCTCTGCATGGAACAAATCCTCATCATCCATGGACTGCCTACTCTCTAGTTAGAGAACCACGTTTGACAGAATAGGTTTAGGCTTTGGGGAATCCATCTCAGAGTCGTGTGTGGAAAAGACAATGGAAACTAGCACTAGTAATGCCTCAAGTTTTGGTAGAGGCATTGCCTTTGTAAAATCCTCACAGTTGGAAGAGCCAGTTCAACCTTGTTCTACTGTTTCTAGTTATACTTAGAGAAGTAAAGGATCTCACGCTGGCCTGGGCTTCATAAAGGAGAAGAGTAACCCAACCTCTACTCACCAACCTCGAAAAATCGTAGAGTCAAGCAAGACCAACTCTACGAATCAACTGGGAAGGTACAATAGAGGTAAGACACATTCATCACTATTTATGAAACCTAAGGACACGTGGAAGAAAGAGAATCTGTTTAACATAAGGTTAACTAAGGAACCACACTAGTCCAAGTGGAAGATGAATCATCATACACACACAGGCATACATCATAATAGATGTTTTATATGCAATAAATATGGTCATAGGGCTACAAAATGTTATTATAACTTCATGCATGTGAGACCCAAGATTAGACAGATTTGGGTCCCCAAAGGCACTAACAATGAAGGACCCATGCAAATATGGGTACCAAAATGAAGGTTCAAATATTTTGACAGGAAATGAGCTCCACGACCTCAGCATGGTATCTGGACAGTGGATGCTCGAGGCATATGACAGGGAATAAAGCTCTACTATCTAACTACATAGAAAAGGAGGGTCCCACAGTCCTCTTTGGAGATAACGGCTTGGGTAAGACAAGAGGATATGGCTCTGCTGGCAATGGTGCAGTATCTTTCAGCAAAGTAGCCTATGTGGAAGGTCTTCAACACAACCTTCTAAGTATCAGCCAACTCTACGACAAGGGTCATCAAGTGACATTCCTCAACAACCAATGTCAAGTCAGAGATTTGAAGACATCTGCTGTAAAGCTAACTGGGACAAGAGAAGGAAATGTCTACACAGTGGATCTTGGTCAACTAAGCTCAGATGAGACAATATATTTTCTGGCAAAAACATCTAAAGAAATGAGCTGGCTATGGCATAAACGGTTGTCTCACTTAAACTTCAAAAGCATGTCCAAACTGGCATCAAAAGACCTAGTAGCTGGCCTACCCAAGTTCAACTTAGTGAAGGAAAGGCCATGCAATAACTGTCAGCTTGGAAAGCAAATACTCCACATGGATCTCTTTGGGCCAATCCCAACAACTAGTCTTGGAGGAAAAATTTACTCTTTTGTCATAATCGACGACTACACCAGATTCACATGGGTATTCTTCTTAACCTCAAAGGATGAAACAAGCTCTGAATTAATCAAGATGTTCAGACTGGTAATGAAAGAGAAATGAGAGAAAATCAAGGCCATAAGGAGTGATCATGGAAGAGAATTCAATTTCTCAGAAATAGACAATTTCTGCTAAGACAATGGCATCAGTCACAACTTCTCAGCTCCACGAATTCCTCAACAAAATGGAGTTACTGAAAGAAAGAACAGAACTCTGATAAAGGCTGGATGGACTCTACTAGCAGCAGCTCGCCTGCCTGAATACTTCTGGGCAGAAGTTGTCAACACTGCATGCTATACGCAGAACAGATTATTAATTCACTCTACGATCAAGAAGACGCCCTACGAACTGTGGAAAGGAAGGAAGCCAAGTGTCAGCTACTTCCATGTCTTTGGTTGTGCATGCTACATTCTCAATAATGGAAAGAAATATCTGACAAAAGTCCAGTCCAAGTCAGACGAAGGGATCTTTCTTGGATATGCCACAGACAGCAAGGCTTACAGGGTGTTCAACAAGAAGACACTGAATGTTGAAGTCTCAATACACATCATCTTTGATGAAACTGACTTAGACAAAATAATTCCTCAAGACACTACGACCGATAGTGCATACACTACGAATGAAGTCGTCGAGCTCAACACTACGATCGTAGTTCCATATAGTGAAATCGTAGAGTATGAGAATGTGATCGTAGAGATGTCCATGCAAGACAACGAGCCTCCACTCCAAGAAGAAGAGATATACCTTGAAGAATTAAGACATGAAGGCATCAGGACAGATGTCCCAATCGGCAACAGATGGGTAAGAGATCACACTCAGGATCTAATCATTGGAGATCCGAGTGCTAGAGTCAAAACAAGAGTTGCTACTCAGAATGAATGTTTTTATCTAAGCTTTCTGTCACAAATAGAGCTAAAGAAGATAGAGGATGCTATGGAAGACTCCAGTTGGATAGAAGCCATGTAGGAAGAACTCAACCAATTTTAACGAAGTAAAGTATGTATATTGGTACCAAGACCAAAGAGTCATCCTGCGATAGGAACTAAGTGGGTCTTCAGAAATAAAATGGATGAAGACGGGGTCATATCCAGAAACAAGGCAAGATTAGTGGCAAAGGGCTATTCTCAAGAAGAAGGTATCGACTACGATGAGACATTTGCACTTGTTGCCAGACTGGAGGACATCAGAATCTTTCTTACCTTTGCTACCCACATGAAGTTCAAAGTCTTTCAGATGGATGTCAAGAGTGCATTTCTAAATGGAGAACTCTAAGAAGAAGTCTATGTAGAGGAACCTCCAGGTTTCATCAATCTATCTCTTTCCAATTATGTCTATAGATTAGATAAATCTTTATATGGTCTTAAACAAGCACCTAGAGCATGGTATAAAATACTGACTAACTTCTTAATCGAAAATGGGTTCACTAGAGGTAGAGTAGATACCACACTATTTCTTAGAAAGCATAAAGATAAAGTCTTACTAGTTCAAATATATGTTAATGATATTATCTTTGGTTCTACTAACGAAAAGTTATGCAAGAGATTCTCTAAGCTAATGCAGAACAAGTTTGAAATGAGCATGATGGGTGAGTTGAACTTCTTCCTTGGACTACAAGTAAAGCAAACTGAAGAAGGAATGGCATGGAATCAGTCTCCCATGAAAACACCAATTGCTCCTGCAACCAAGCTTGACAATGATGAGAAAGGTAAAAGTATTGATATCACTCAATACAGAGGTATGATAGGCTCTCTTTTATACCTAACTGCCAGTAGACCAGACATAATATTTGCAACATGCATATGTGCTAGATTTTAGGCTAACCCTAAAGAGTCACATTTATCTACTGTAAAGAGGATCTTCAGGTATCTCAAGGGTACACCTTACTTGGGGCTTTGATATCCCAAGGAATCCTCATTTAGACTAACAGGATACACAGATGCTGATTTTGCAGGATGCAAAATAGATAGAAAGAGTACCAGTGGCACTTGCCAACTGCTAGGAAACAGACTTGTGTCCTGGTTTAGCAAAAAGCAAAACTCAGTGTCCACTTCAACTGCAGAAGCTGAATATATTATTGTTGGCAGCTGCTGTGCTCAGATCCTATGAATGAGAAATCAGCTAGCTGACTATGGGTTCGATTTCAAATCTATTCCCATACACTGTGATAACACAAGTGACATAGAAATAACTCATAATCCTATCATGCATCCTAGAACTAAGCATATAGAAATAAGGTATCACTTCATTAGGGATCATGTGCAAAATGGAACTATATCTTTACAATATATCCCTACTGAAAATCAACTTGCTGATGTTTTTACGAAACCTCTAGATGAATCCAGATTTAATAAGTTAATAAGTGAGCTAGGAATGCTAAATCTATAACCATGAAATATATGCTCTAGATTATGCTAACCATGATAGATACAAAGGCTAAACTCAAAATCATAGATATGATCAAGGAAAGCTCACGATCGTAGAGCTGAAAAGAAAGCTACCTCAACGATCGTAACAAAGACTTAACTATTGTAGTGCAGACTCAACGATGACACAAGTCCCATCCACAAAGCAAAAATGTATCCTGTGATGACAAGCTTCATAACAAAGCAATCTCTCTAAGAGGTGCCTCAGGAACAAACCTAACCCTTGAATCTCTCCAAAAGGTTGGCCCTTCCTGAGTTACCTTAAAAAGAATGCTTAGTCAAAAACTCATCACAAGGATCCGGTCAGACTCGACGATCGTAGGACAGACTCAATGAATGATTGATCAGACTCGACGATCGTAGGACAGACTCAACGAATGCTGGACAGACTCGACGATCGCAGGACAGACTCAACGAACATAAGACTACCTCAACAATCATAGTCTTCCTAAGGACACCTCAGTTCTGAAGGAGCCAAGGGAAAATTAGTATATTCCTGCACAGTCAAAATTGTAGAGCCAAGCAAAAATCGACACTTGTCCCACCATGAGAAAAAGAAGAGACGGAAGTTACAAGTATAAGTTGAAATAACATTTTTGAAACCTGAAGTCCAAAAGATTTTCTCTCTCTCTCTCTCTCAAAGCAAAAGCCCTTAATCAACAGAAAGCTTAGACGTATCTCACTTCCAACTACAGAATCAATGGTTGCTTCAAATGTGGTATCCGGCT
This sequence comes from Panax japonicus, assembly GCA_020205505.1. Lineage (NCBI taxonomy): Eukaryota > Viridiplantae > Streptophyta > Magnoliopsida > Apiales > Araliaceae > Panax > Panax japonicus. Next base: position 75,838,517 of record CM035096.1, on the reverse strand, counting down.
ACAGACTCTGTTTTAACGAGTTCAAAATAGCTCCACCAAAATTTCACAAGACCCTAGCACTGCTGAAGAAGGCGGGTCTCGAGGAGGCTCTGAGCACAGATACCCTTATCTATCCCAAGCTAATGAAAGAATTCTACAAAAATGGTGTGTTTGAAAATGACACCATCACTATAAGAGTAAAGGAAGTAGAAATTAAACTAAAGGCAGAAGACTTCAATCTGGCCCTAGGTTTCAAGAATGAAGGGCATGCACCCATTCTTAGACAGCATAGACTTCCAAGAAGGACTAAGAAAAATGCATCACAAGAAAACCCCCTCTATGAAAGGGTACAAAAGGAAGGAGTTCCCACAAAGGTACGAATTTTTGGCTGCCATTATTTGGAAATGCATCTGCTGTAAGAGCTCAGGTCATGACTCGGTGAATGAAGCTCAATTTAAGCTCATGACGGCTATGTTTTATGGTATACAACTCAACTATGGAGCTGTATTGCTCGAGTGGATCGGTAAGTGGATCGTCAACTCGAAGAAATCAAAAAGCCCTCAGAAGATGCTATATGGGCATTTCTTAAGTATCATTCTACAATCTGCACTGGGTAACAAAATTGGGGATGAAGAGGGAGAAGCCATAAACCCAAATCGAAGAATGACCCAACAGTTGTTTGAAAACTGGAAGAGAAACCCTGCTGAGTATGTACGAATGATGACCGAGTCCAGTGGAAGAACTGGGGAACTGAAGGACGCAGGCTTTCTTGGAAATATGTCTGTTGTCAGGGAAGCTGAAGAAGAAAGAGAAGCTAACAAGGGAGAACCCTCTGTCCTTACCAGAAAAAGCAAGGGCAAGAGGAAGCTAAGGGCTAGACAGATAGAAGAGCCTCAAGGATCTACAACTGATATTCCTGTAGAGTCCTCTGATATAGAGACTCTGAGGATGTTAAAAAGGAAGCAGCTTCAAGATGAAGCCGATGAGGATCAAGCCACTATATCACAGATCCTAAAGAAGAACAAAGATGGCCATAAGTCCAAAAGGCCATCAATCTCCTCTATCGTAGCGTCTCTACTGTTCATAGAGGCCAGACCAAGTATGGCAGGCAAGGAAGGAGATGTCTCAAGTATAGTGGCTATTGAACAGGACAAAGCTGAGATTCAAGAGTCCTGAAGTTGTGGCTAAACCTAGAAAATAAAAAAGAAAGCTGGTCAAGAAGTACATTCTTGAAAATGAAAAGGTGTTAAAAAAGGAAGCAAAGACTGTGCCGAGCAAATCAAGAGGACAGTGCTCCAGCTGAGGGGGAGATCCCTGAAATTCTCATGATAGAGAATACACCGGCTGAGGGGGAGATGTCTGCAGCTCAAGAAGATGTTCCAGCTGAGGGGGAGTTTCTGAACTCTCAAGAAGGTAATCATGCTGAGGGGGAGCCTTATGATATCCACATGGCAGAAGAAGAGGTCCCTGCACAAAATAAAGATGAACCAGTGCAAGACCATCCAGAGACCGTTGAGATAATGGAATCCTCAGAAGAGAACAAAGAAGAAGAACAAGATGATGATGATGATGAGATCGAAATCACTGGTATGGGTAAAGATGGATATAGAAGCTATCTGTATAATCAAATGTTTTCTTACCTACCCATGATGGCATACCATCAATCTCAAATCCTTAACTCTTGGGATCACATGTTCTGGAGCTTTAAAGAGTATCCAGCCATCTCAGTTCTGTCTCATGGATTCCCAGGGAAAGTCAACTTTGCCAAGAAGCTACTTACTGACCATTCTTCATCCAAGGATAAACTTGAGGTACTGTGTGAGACCCCAAATTTTTTGAATAAAGATTTAAATTTCTCGAAATATTTTTTAAATATTATGGTGTGGATTTGATATAATGTTATAGTTGTGGGTAATATTTATAAATTTTACAAAGTATGCAAGTTGTTATATAATATTCGATTGGTCGGGGAATATTCTTTTTTCCGGGGAATATCCGTACGACGGTACAATCATTGGCGGACCCCACAACTGAAATATTGTCGTAGTTAGAAAACGACAAAATTATCTTTTTATAAAAAAAACGGCGGAGGTGTTACCGTTAAAATTGTTGAACTACCCGGTAGTAAAAGTACAGTAATAGGGGTGGCTGCAAAGTAGTACATGGTATTGATTATTGATGCTTACGTGAGAAGTCACTTAGTTATACTCAATTATTGCTACAGTAATTGCTGCATCATATCTTTTATATTATTAATTCAATTATTGTCACACTATCATCTATATAATATGCTATATTATTAAATCAATAATTGAGACGACAAGTTATAATAATAATGATTAATAATTATTGAAAGATTAAATATGTGTTGATTAAAAATAAAATGATTTGTGATAATATTTATTCAATCCTTGATGTATATAAAGAGTCTATTATGAGACATTTTTGGTAAATTTGGTTATTCTATGGGGGCCCATATGTCATCATCTAAGATTCTCTTTCGCCAATAGTAATTACCTTTACCGGACGTCAAACCACTTGTTGTTTCATAGTACAGGCGTCGAACCAATTGTCGTTTCACATTACAGTCGTCGAACCAATTGTCGTTTCACATTACAAGCGTCAAACCACTTGGTGTTTCACATTATAGGCGACAAACCACTTGGTGTTTCACATTACAGGCGTCAAACCACTTGGTGTTTCACATTACAGGCGTCAAACCACTTTTCTTTTCACATCACCAGTCGTCAAGCCGCTTGCCTTTTCACATTGCAAGTGCTAAGCTAGAAATCTTCTATAAATAGAGGCCTAGTTCTTCATTATTTTTCATGAATTCATTCAAGCGATAGAGAGAGAAAGTATAGAGAGAATAAGAGAGAAAGAAGAAGAGTATTCTGTTACTACACTACTGCAGTATTCAATCTCCTACTAATGTAAGGGGTGTTATTTCTTTTGTATTCATGAAGAGAACTTCTGTTATTCCATTATTTATTATTCTGTTGGAATAACCTGTATACGCGGGCTACCCTATACTTGGTGAAATCCTTTTGTTATTCCAGTCTTTATTATTCTGTTGGAATATCCTATCTGTGCGTTTTACGCCGGACCTGGTTCCAGTCTTTATTATTCTGTTGGAATATCTTGTCTGTGCATTTTATGCCGGACCTGGTTCCATTCTTTATTATTCTGTTGGAATATCATGTCAGTGCGTTTTACGCCGGACCTAGTTCCATTATTTATTATTCTGTTGGAATAACCTGTCTGTGCGGTTTATAGCATGCATGGTGATTTCTTTTGTTATTCCATTATTTATTATACTCAGTTGTTTAAAACTTTGACTTCTATACTCCATGAAATTAGTGGAATATCCTTGATATTTGCGCTTCATCCAGTATCTTTTCATGAAAATATTCTTCTGAGCATTCTTGAATTTTACTCTACAAAGCAGTATCATGTTGACAGTTTGGACGTTATTGGTTCCAGGATAAATTAATTCTTGAACTTAATTTATTGAATTCTTATATCATTGTCATCATCTTCATGTTTATATTTTATTGAAAGTCATCTGTGGCCTGTAGTGCATAGATGGACTTGGTATGATTATGACCAAGGATTATCCAGTGTAATCATGACCGTAATGTTATAAATGATGTGGTAAATGTCCTCATTTACCCGTAGTGCATTGATGGACAGTTGTTGGCATGATCATGACCATTAATGAATACACGAATGTCCTTGGCCCGTAGTGCATGGATAATTTGTGATCGTGATACTGAAGAATATCCTTGGTCGTAGTGTAGGGGTGATTCGATGATGTGGATTATTTAAGATAAGTCTCAGCGATAAAAGTGATGAAAAATCTTTTAGATCATAAAAGATAGTAGATTTTATTCTCTACTTGACTCTTTTAATGGATTGCTTGTTCCGCTGCAGTTAAACTTGATGTTTGTTATATTGTATCAGTTTAACACTGTTTAAGGCTAATGATAATTTATTCTACATTATCTTAGTCATAATATTATTTACTGGGCTAGTTGAGCTCACCCTTTCTTTCACTGTTCTCTTCAGGAAATGAGAATATAACTGGGACGAGTCGGGGAACTGAGTGATGGTCCTAGATGGTGCATTAGTAGTCCTCACTATTCTGTGATATAGTGTGATAATAATTGTAATGAGGACTCCTTTTGTGTTTGTATACTCTCTATTAGATAATATTTGTATTCAAACTCACAGTTTATGTTTTGTCGTATTGTACAAGACAATTATATTATTAAGTTATATTTGAATTCTGTACCATGTATCTGCCAACTCAAGATGGGTGATGTATAGCTAGTTTTTGGGGTGTCACAGTTGGTATCAAAGCTTAGGGATATGATCTCTGGCTAGGATGTGAGAATAGAACTAGGAGAGGAGACTACCTAAGTTTATTTGGTATTTAATTGGTCGGTCAGAATATAGGGATAATATTTTACATGTCAATTAACCTTTGTTTTGTGGCAGTATCTAAAAATAACATCCGAGAATGTTAAGAATAACAATGGAGCACAGGAGACCTTTTATTCTCCACTTATCAATAATCAGGACAATGTTCAATAGGATGGAGATAATCCTCCTGTAAACAACAACACTGATCAATTGACGAATGACGGTACGTTTAGGAGCTTTTTAGAATTCATTGAACATCAGGCGAAGGCAGCTCCTGTTCATAATGTAGGAGGAAACAATTGCAACCCACGGTTGGTCACCGTTAAGCAATTCAAGGAGCTGGGACCACCAGAGTTTTTGGGAAAGCCAGAACCACTTAAGGAGGAGACGTGGTTAAAGCAGATCACCAAGATATTTGATGTCTTGGAATGCTCTGAGGAGCAAAAGGTTCCCATTGCCACCTTTATGTTGCGTGAAGAGGCAGAGCACTGGTGGGAATCTGTAAAACATACCCAGCCTGACGCACTCAAGATGTCTTGGGAGAAGTTCCAAGAGATGTTCAATGACAAGTACTTTCGCGAAAGCATTCGTCACATGACCGTGTCGTAGTACAAAGCCAAGTTTGCTAAGTTGTCCCGATTTGCGTCCCACTTGGTTGATAATGAAGAGAGAATAACGCGAATGTTTTTAAGAGGTTTGAAGCCGGAGATACGTCAATATCTTATTTCTTATAAACTGTGTTTGTATTCAGATGTTATAAATAGGACTCAGTTAGTGGAGCGCGATAACGAGTCAACGCAACCAAAAGAGAGCAACCGGTAAAATGATAATACCAGTGATAACAGTCATCAAAGCGGTGACAATAAGCATGGAGGGAATCAACCTGCCAAAAATGGTAACCACTTCAGTGGTAATCATGGTCAAAAATAATAAGAATGGACATTTCAAGAAGAGGAGATTCAACAATGATGGAAAGACGTCAGCACCAGCACCGATGTTAAAGAAGGAGAACGACTACCTATCATATGCTTCAAATGCGGAGGAGAGGGACACATCAGTCCAAACTGTTCGATGCCGTCCAAAGCATGTTATAATTGTGGAAGAGAAGGTCACTTAGCCCGATTTTTTCGTTCACCGAAGACAAGTTCAGCTAGGATGGAGGCACCACAGACTGTCCCAAAAAAGTCAAAGCCGATAATTTAAGAGAGATCATTTTTTTTCGTGACAAGGAACTTGAATAAAATTATGACGGATATGTTAGTCATAAACTCTTGTGAAGTCTATACCGTGTTAGATACCGGTTCTACTTAATCTTTTATTTTAACTAGTTGTGTTTAATGTTTGAAGTTAACTCCGGAAAAGTTAGACTTTGATATATCTGTTTAAACTCTATTGGGAGAAACATTCGTTACCTCCACTATTTATAAATCTTTTTCAAATCAACAATTTCACATTACGTGTCGATCTTGTCTCTTTGAAAATACTTGCCTTTTATGCGATTTTAGTAATCGATTGGTTAACTACTCATCAGGGTTTTCGTAAGGTTATTAGCTTTCATATTCCTAACCAACCTGTTATGCGAATTCAAGTAACCAAATCACTAAAGTCAATCATTGTCATATCAAGCCATAATTAAAGAGCCTTTATCCTGTCATTGTTGACTTCCTTGTGTGGAATGCACCGAAGCCAGACTTTCCGTAGGAGACGTTATGAATGACGATGGCAAGTTTATAGGTATCAATGTGATGTGTTATCTAAGTCTTTGATGAGAGTCACAGTTTTGAATGATATTTCTATTTGTAATAAATTTCCTGACGTATTCTTAAAGACTTCTTAGCCTACCCTAGAGAGTGAAATCGAATTTTGTATTGACCCCAGTACAAAACCCATTTCTAAAACCCCTCAAATATTTCTTTACTTAAAACGAACGTAAAATGCGCCAAAGACGTTGGCTCGAGCTGTTGAAGATTACGATCGTACCAAGCAATATCATCGTGAAAGTGCGAATGTGGTAGCTGACGTGTTGAGTAGAAGATCGTATGCGGTTACAAGTGCAAATATATGAACCCATGTGAAGATAAAGAATATACGATTAGAATCAACTTTAATCGATAAAGTTAAAGCCGCTCAAGCTACATACTCAGAGCTGATGAATGTGAAGAAGAAGGTTCAAGAGGGCGTTATTCTAAAAGCAAGAATCGACGAAGAGAATAAATCTCAACCCTCGATTTAATTGGCCCATTTGAAATTCTCGATGAAGCAGGAACTATGGCCTATAGACTCATTTTACTGCCAAGTATGTTGCGTGTTCAGAACATTTTTTTTTCGTATCGATGTTACGTAAATATGTGGACGACCCGAACCACATTATTAATTTAGAGCCGGACGAGATAGCAGAAGATTTAACGTATGAGGAGATACGTGTTAACATCTTGGATAAGAAGGATCATATTTGACGCTCAAAGGTTACCTCAAGAGTTAGAATTTGAAGTGAAGTCAAGGTATCCTCACTTGTTCGGCATACCAGGTACGTACGTAAATTTTGAGGGCAAAATTTCATAAGGAGGGGAGATTGTGAGACCCCAAATTTTATGAATAAAGATTTAAATTTCTCGAAATATTTTTTAAATATTATGGTGTGGATTTGATATAATGTTATAGTTGTGGGTAATATTTATAAATTTTGCAAAGTATGCAAGTTTTTATATAATATTCGATTGGTCGGGGGATATTCTTTTTGTCTGGGAATATCCGTACGACGGTACAATCATTGGTGGACCCCACAACAGAAGTATTGTCGTAGTTAGAAAATGACAAAATTATCTTTCTATAAAAATAACGGCGGAGGTGTTACCGTTAAAACTGTTGAACTACCCGGTAGTAAAAGTACAGTAATACGCGTGGTTGCATAGTAGCACACGGTATTGATTATTGATGCTTACGTGAGAAGTCATTAAGTTATATTCAATTATTGTTACAGTAATTGCTGCATCATATCTCTTATATTATTGATTCAATTATTGTCACAGTATCATTTATATAATATGTTACATTATTAAATTAATAATTGAGACGACAAGTTATAATATTAATGATTAATAATTGTTGAAAGATTAAATATGTGTTGATTAAAAATAAAATGATTTGTGGTAATATTTATTCAATCCTTGATGTATATAAAGAGTCTATTATGAGACGTTTGTGGTAAATTTGGTTATTCTATGAGGGCCCATATGTCATTATCTAAGAGTCTCTTTCGCCAATAGTAATTACATTTACCAGACGTCAAACCACTTACCGTTTCATATTACAGGTGTCGAACCAATTGTCGTTTCACATTACAAGCGTCGAACCAATTATCGTTTCACATTACAGGCGTCAAACCACTTGGTGTTTCACATTACAGACGTCAAACCACTTGGTGTTTCACATTACAGCCGTCAAACCACTTTTCTTTTCACATCACTAGTAGTCAAACCGCTTGCCTTTTTACATTGCAAGTGCTATGCTAGAAATCTTCTATAAATAGAGGCCTAGTTCTTCATTATTTTTCACGAATTCATTCAAGCTATAGAGAGAGAAAGTATAGAGAGAATAAGAGAGAAAGAAGAAGACTATTCTGTTACTACACTACTGCAGTATTCAATATCCTACTAATGTAAGGTGTGTTATTTCTTTCGTATTCATGAATAGAACTTCTGTTATTCCATTATTTATTATTCTGTTGGAATAACCTGTATACGCGGGCTACCCTATACTTGGTAAAATTCTTCTGTTATTCCAGTCTTTATTATTTTGTTGGAATATCCTGTCTGTGCGTTTTACGTCAGACCTGGTTCCAGTCTTTATTATTCTGTTGGAATATCCTGTCTGTGCGTTTTAGGCCGGACCTGGTTCCATTCTTTATTATTCTGTTGGAATATCCTGTCTGTACATTTTACGCCGGACCTGATTTCATTATTTATTATTCTGTTGGAATAACCTGCCTGTGCGGTTTATCGCATGCATGGTGATTTCTTTTGTTATTCCATTCTTTATTATACTCAGTTAGTTAAAACTTTGACTTCTATACTCCATGAAATTATTGGAATATCCTTGATATTTGCGCTTCATCCAGTATCTTTTCATGGAAATATTCTTCTGAGCATTCTTGAGTTTTACTCTACAAAGTAGTATCATGTTGACAGTTTGGACGTTATTGGTTCCTGGATAAATTAATTCTTGAACTTATTTTATTGAATTCTTATATCATTGTCATCATCTTCATGTTTATATTTTATTGAAAGTCATTTGTGGCGTGTAGTGCATAGATGGACTTGGTATGATTATGACCAGGGATTATCCGGTGTAATCATGACGGTAATGTTACAAATGATGTGGTAAAAGTCCTCATTGGCCCATAGTGCATTGATGGACAGTTGTTGGCATGATCATGACCATTAATGAATGCACGAATGTCCTTGGCCCGTAGTGCATGGATAATTTATGGTCGTGATACTGAAGAATATCATTGACAGTAGTGCAGTGGTGATTCGATGATGTGGATTAGTCCCAGCGATAAAAGTGATAAAAAACCTTTTAAATCATAAAAGATAGTAGATTTTATTCTCTACTTGACTCTTTTAATGGATTGCTTGTTCCGCTGCAGTTAAACTTGATGTTTGTTATATTGTATCAGTTTAACACTATTTAAGGCTAATGATAATTTATTCTACATTATCTTAGTCATAATATTTCTTACTGGACTAGTTGAGCTCACCCTTTCTTTCACTGTTCTCTTCAAGAAATGAGAATATAGCTGGGACGAGTCGGGGAACAGAATGATGGTCCTAGATGGTGCATTAGTAGTCCTCACTATTCTGTGATATAGTGTGATAATAATTGTAATGAGGACTCCTTTTGTGTTTGTATACTCTCTAGTAGACAATATTTGTATTCAAACTCACAGTTTATATTTTGTCGTAATGTACAAGACAATTGTATTATTAAGTTGTATTTGAATTTTGTACCATGTATCTGGCGAGTCAAGATGGGTGATGTATACCTAATTTTGGGGGCGTCACATATTAACTATCCCTGATCTCTTGAAAGTTAATCATTTGCCATCATCTTCATTCAGTCAATTCTATGAATATCCTCGATGGTTGGAAGTGATTCTTCACCCACTCAATCAATTTTCAGTTGCAGAATCCCAAAATTCTGTAACTGAAGAACCAAATGAAGTCAACCTTACTTTGCTCCCATAAACTACCAACTTTACGATTCCAGACTCTAGACCCATCGTAGAGTCCCAAATAGAGATCGTAGAGGCAATTGTCCCAAACATCCAAACCCAAGCCCCTCCATCCGATATATCATCATACTCATCAAATGACTACTTTAGTCTTGATCTTGCTCTCTATAACCTGAAAGATCAATCCCAGCAAACAACCCCTCCAATCAACAATCCTCAAGCCAATGATACTCTCCCAAACCTGCCTACAAAGGATGACATGAAAGAAACCTCTGAGAAAATGGTCAAGTCTATAGAAGCAAGTCTGAAATCTCACTCCGATCTCATTAATATCTGGCTAAATCAAATGATCACAGCTGCAAATAATTTCCCTGGCACTATGAATACTGAGCTTACAAAGAAGCTGAGAGAAATTATTCAAGAAATTCTTAAGAGCATGAAGGACAGAGATGAGATTCACTTCCAGATAGCTGCCAAGCAAAGAGAGGCTGTTCTTAAAATACAGAAACATCAAGACAGTCAACATACCCTGATGCTGGAGAATATTATCAACTTGAAAGCTTCTGTCCACAACTTCCAGAAATCTTATGTCAATCAGGAATGACAGAATGATATTGTTCTCACTGCCCTCTGAAATAAAGAAGCTAGATCTGAAAAACAGATTAAGGAAAGTCGAGAGGACATTGCTCAAACATAAAGCCAACTGAACGAACTTGTCCAAGGTGTTAATCAAATGTCTCCAGATATTTGAACCCTTGATGCTGACATAAAGGGGGAGAATAAAGGGAAAGGAGTTCAGGGAGGATAGGGATGTCAAGGTAAAGGCAAATGAGGTCATGGAACTCAAGAAAGGGGAAGAGGACAAGTTCATGCTCAAGCATCACGAAGCCCTCCTGCAAGATAAATCCACCATCAGACTCAACGATTTGATCAGCATGGAATTTTAACGGCTATACCTTTAAGACGTCAGGAGTCAACTCCCAGCTCACAAGATGTGTCTACTGTACGCATATGAATTCCAACTGGAGATCCTGCATTCATGTATAAGCATGAAGAAAATCCAAGACTAAGTCCAAACGAGCTAGAAGAGTTAGCCAGAAATGAGGAAGCCTGTAGAAAAAGAAGGGCTGAGGAGTATTCAAACCCACCTCCACGAAAGAGGTCAAAGAAATAGAGATAAGTTGAAACTTTAATTTCTTATTGATGTAATGAAAAACTGTAATATCTCCTGATCATCATTAAATTCATGCTTATTCTCTAGAAATTTTAGCTGCTCACTGAAATACTAAGCCATGTTTAAATTTCCTGCAAATGCATCTAGTCACTAATAATCATGACAACAAATCTCCTTTGTTATGTCAACATCAAATAGGGGGAGATTGTTGGGAGAATGCATATTATGATTTGATGTTTTAATATATATGCTCATAATTATTTGTAAAGTCCTTCAATGAATATATGTACAAGGACTTAGTGATAGATCAAATTTGTTAGGTTGATCTAAGATCTTAACGTGTATCATTCTATAATGGAATGTATAGATAAAAAGATCAAAGCTGTTAGGTTGATCTTGAGATGTAATAGATAGGCTCCGAAAAAATCATAGTGTATCATTTGATCAACACTGCAGAAGTCAAGGCAGAAACGTAGAGCTTCGAAGATCGTAGTGTGCCTGCCTTGAAAGGACTCTTCGAAAATCGTAAAGTGATCCCAACATTTGCTGAGCCAACTCCACGATCGTAGTGTGATGAAGGAAACATGGAGTTTACAAGTCAACGATCGTAGTGTGCTCTCGGGATCGTAGAATCAACTACACGAGAAAGCGAAGATCGTAATATGCAAAGGTCTAAGGGAAATCGTAGTGCCATCGACTGATAGCATCGTAGTGTACAAAGAAGTCAAGACGCTACGATCTAAATCGTAGAGTACCATGATCCAAAATCATAGAGCATCATCTGTCTCATGTCAGAAAACGTCGAGCCCCATGATTTGTGTAAAGGTAGATTTCAACATATGAGGAATGGATTCTAGACGCTGCAGTTCTCAGAAGTCCCAAAGTAATATGAAATATCCTTATTATGCAACAAAGAAGCGTATTGAAGAAGCTAAGTAAAGTACCATAGGTAAGGGGAAAAAACACCTTTTTAGGTGTTAGGTGAGAAAGCAGTCTGCTGTGTCAGTGGGCCAGAATGCAGTTTTAGAAGATGTGCGGAAATGTCTCCATCAAAGATCAGAAAAGTCAAATGCATTTAATGTCTCAACGGATGGATCCAATGGATAGTTTTTAAGATCACATATATGCAGATAAGACATATGAGAGAGGATCAAGCAAGCATTGAACAAACAACGTGAACATCTCTCTCAAGCTCAACTCTATGATCTGAGATATTACAAAACTTGCTCAGCTACTCAGTTCTTTAGAACAAGTGCTTACACAGCAACTGAGTAGCAACCATCAAGAACTCAACATTATCAACCAACTGAAGAAGAGTACCAAGTCTGTTGGACTTGAAGAGTTCGTAGTGAACTATAAGAAAGCCAAGTCTGCTAAACTTGAAGAGTTTAAGAGTGAACTAAGAAGTTCCTAGACTGCTGGTCTAGAAGGAATCTGTGTGATTTAGAAGTTGCAACAGACATCTTTAGTGGATATCCTACTCGTTGAGTAGAAGAGTGGACTAGGAGCTTTAAGTGCTCTGAACCACTTAAAAATGACTGTGTCTTTTTTGTTCATGTCATAACTGCCATATCTGTTATATCTGCCATAACTGCCTCACTCTAATAACTCCACAGCTTGGTAAAGAAGATTAAAACAAATATTAATTCCGCTAAGTTTTAATCATTATCAAAGAACTAGTTAAAAATGAAAGATTTTTATATATTTATTCAACCCCCCTTCTAGATAACTATTGTGCCAACTAGGAACTAACATTATTTAACCACTTGCTTACTTTACAAAATTTGTAAATATTACCCACAACTATAACATTATATCAAATCAACACCATAATATTCAAAAATATAATTCGAGAAAATTATTCTTTATTCATAAAAGTTGGGGTCTTACAACCTCCCGTTCTTATGAAATTTCGTCCTCAAAATTAGGGTACATACCTGATATGTCGAAGAGATGAGGATACCTTGACTTCGTCTCAAATTCTAACTCCCAAGTCATTTCCTCCACATCGTGGTTTCTCCACAAAACTTTGACTTGAGGTATAACCTTGGAGCGTAGAACATGATCCTTCTTATCCATGATTTTAATAGGAAACTCTTCATACGTTAAATCTTCCTCTATCTCGTCTGGTTCTAACTCAATAATGTGATTCGGGTCTTTCACATATTTACGTAACATAGAAATATGAAAAACATAATGAACACGAGACATACTTGGCAGTAAGGCGAGTCTATAGGCCATAGTTCCCACTCGCTCGAGAATTAAAAATGGGCCAATGAATCGAGGATTGAGCTTTCCTCTCTTTCTAAATCTCGTAACTCCTTTCCATGGAGCAACACGTAACAACACATGATCTCCAATATCGAATTCTACGTCCTTTCGATGAAGATCAGCATAACTCTTTTGTCGATCTTGTGAAGTTTTTATACGTTTTCGGATCGTTTAAATCTTTTATATGGTCATACGTACCAACTTCGGTCCCAACAACATTGCTTCACCCACCTCATCCAAGCATACTTGAGAACGACACTTTCTTCCATACAAATGGAGCCATGCTAATACTTGTTTGATAATTGTTGTTGTAAGAAAACTCCACCAACGGTAAGAACTTGTCCCAACTTCCTTTGAAGTCAAGGACACAAAGTCTTAATAGATCTTCAAGAGTTTGAATAGTCCTCTCCGACTGCCCGTCCGTTTGAGGATGATATGCCGAGATAAATCGTAAATACGTGCCCATAACTTTCTGCAAACTAACCCAAAATCGTGAAGTGAATCTTGGGTCTCGATCAGAAACTATGGATACTGGCATACCATGCAGTCTTATAATCTCATTTATGTACATACGAGCAAGACGTTCAAGTGTATAAGTTTCTCGTAGAGGTAAGAAGTGAGCAGACTTGGTCAATCTATCAACAATGACCCAAATTGCATATATTCCTTGAGAAACCCTGGGAAGACCAGTAACAAAATCCATGGTAATGTGCTCCCACTTCCATTCTGGAATTTCAAGTGGTTGCAATGGACCTTTTGGTACTTGATGCTCCGCCTTGACTCGTTGACAAGTTAAACACCTTGAGATAAACTCCGTTATCTCTTTCTTCATATTGCTCAACCAAAATGTATGTTGAAGATCATGATACATTTTGGTACTCCCAAGATGGATTGCAAACGGTGTGTTGTGTGTCTCCATCATGATTTTATACTTTAAATCAGGGTCGTTAGGAACACAAAGTCTGGAGTTGACTCGAAGTATTCTTTCTTCATGGATTCTTGCTTCCGGCATAGCACCTTCTTGCACTTTCTTCCTCATACGCATCAGCTCCAGGTCTGTAGCTTGAGCAACTTTAACTTTATCAATTAAAGTCAGTTCTACTCGTATATTCGCCATCATCACATGGGTCCCTGGAGTCTTCAACTCTATCTCCATCCTTTGCAAGTCACACAAAATGGGCCATTGCGTTGACAATATCCCACTCGTACTTGCATATGATCTTCTACTCAATGCGTCAGCTACCAAATTCACTTTTCCAGGATAGTATTGGATGGTATGATCATAATCTTTCAACAGTTCAAGCCAACGTCGTTGTTGCATGTTGAGTTCCTTTTGAGTGAAGAAATATTTGAGGCTTTTATGATCCGTAAAGATCTCCACTTTCTCCCCATACAAGCAATGCCTCCAAATTCTAAGTGCAAAGACAACAGCTGCTAACTCTAGATCATGAGTAGGATAATTCCTCTCATATTCTTTGAGTTGTCTTAAGGCATAGGCTATTACTTTTCCATGTTGCATGAGAACACATCCCAACCCTTTGCCCGAAGCATCACTATAGATGACAAATCCCTTCGAGCCAGATGGTATTGTCAGAACAAGTGCTGAAATGAGTCTCCTCTTGAGTTCTTGAAAACTCTTCCCACATTCTTCGCTCCAACTGAACTTTGTATCTTTCTGAGTCAGCTGAGTTAATGGAGTAGCGATTCGAGAAAATCCTTCCACGAATCTCCGATAATAACCAGCTAAATTGAGAAAGCTACGTACTTCGGTCACTGATTTAGGTTGCTCCCAGCTTTGAATAGCTTCAATCTTTGTCGGGTGAACAGATATTCCATGACTTGATACTACGTGCCCAAGGAATGCTACTTCCTCAAGCCAGAACTCATATTTCATCAACTTGGCATAAAACTTGTATTCACGAAGCTTTTGGAGTGTCAGCCTCAAGTGTTGCTCATGTTCTTCACGGCTTTTGGAATAAATAAGGATATCATCAATAAAGACGACCACAAAGTGATCCAAATATTCCTTGAATACTCGGTTCATCATATCCATGAAGGCAGCAGGAGCATTAGTCAATCCAAAGGACATGACTAAGAATTCATAATGCTCGTACCGAGTTCTGAAAGTCGTCTTTGGAATGTCATCGGTTCTAATCTTCAATTGGTGATATCCAGAACGAATATCAATCTTTGAAAAGAATTTGGCTCCTTGCAACTGGTCAAACAGGTCATCAATACGTGGCAATGGGTACCTATTTTTGATGGTGACATGATTCAACTCTCGATAATCAATACAAAGTCGCATACTCCCATCTTTCTTCTTCACGAATAGAATAAGTGCACCCCAAGGAGACGTACTAGGACGAATGAAACCAATGTCTAATAATTCCTGCAATTGGTTCTTTAACTCCTGAAGTTCAATAGGAGCCATTCAATATGGGGCTTTGGAAATGGGTTTTGTACCAGGTTCAAGGTCGATACAAAATTTAATTTCACGCTCTAGGGGTAGGCTAGGAAGTTCTTCAGGGAATACGTTAGGAAATTCATTAACAATAGAAATATCGTTCAAAATTGACGTATTTTTGTTTAAATCTGTGACATGAGCTGAGAAAGCTTGACATCCGTTTTTCAATAAACGAATAACTTTATGGCTTGAAATGACCGTGATTGATTTTAATGGTTTGGTCGCTTGAATTCGCATAATAGGTTGATTAGGAATATGAAAACTAACAACCTTACGAAAATAATCAATTTTTGCATGATGAGTAGTTAACCAATCAATCCCTAGAATTACGTCAAACGCGAGTATTTTTACAGAAATAAGATCAACAGGTAATGTGCGGTTACTGATTTGAACCAAACAAGACTTATAAACAGTGGATGTAATGAAGGTTTCTCCCAACGGAGTTTCCACAGATAAGTCAAAGTCTAATTTCTCCGGAGTCAAATTTAATCGTTGAGCGCAAGTAGGAGAAATAAAAGAATGGCTAGAACCGATATCAAATAAAGTATAGACTTTGCTAGAGTTTATGATAAGCTTACCCGTGATGATCTAATTCGGGTTCCTTTCTTTCTGGGAGGTCACAACAAACGCTCTTCCTTGCACTACCGGCTTTGAC
The DNA here is from genome assembly GCA_020205505.1 of Panax japonicus. Classification (NCBI taxonomy): domain Eukaryota; kingdom Viridiplantae; phylum Streptophyta; class Magnoliopsida; order Apiales; family Araliaceae; genus Panax; species Panax japonicus. The sequence continues at coordinate 75,822,316 of CM035096.1, read as the reverse complement.
TTTTCTGGGACGACCTTTGGTGCCTCCATCCTAGCTGAACTTGTCTTCGGTGAACGACAAAATTGGGCTAAGTGACCTTCTCTTCCACAATTATAACATGCTTTGGACGGCATCGTGCAGTTTGGACTGATGTGTCCCTCCCCTCCGTATTTGAAGCATTAGATAGGTGGTCGTTCTCTTTCCTTAACAACGGGTGCTGGTGCTGACGTCTTTCCATCATTGTTGAATCTCCTCTTCTTGAAATGTCCATTCTTAATGTTTTGGCCCTGATTACCACCGAAGTGGTTACCATTTCTAGCATGTTGATTCCCTCCACGCTTGTTGTCACCGCTTCGATGACTGCTCTCACTGGTATTATCATTTTGTCGGCTGCTCTCTTTTGGTTGCGTTGACTCGTTATCACGCTCCACTAACTGAGCCCTATTTACAACATCTGAATACAAACACAGTTTATGAGAAATAACATGTTGACGTATCTCTGGCTTCAAACCTCTTAAAAAAATCCGCGTAATTCTCTCTTCATTATCCACCAAGTGGGATGCAAACCGGGATAACTCCAAAAAACTTGTCTTTGTACTGCAACACGGTTATATTATTTTGCTCCAACTAGATGAATTCTACCTCTTTTATATGACGAATACTTTCGGGAAAGTACTTGTCGTTGAATAGTTCTTGGAACTTTTCCCAAGACATCTTCAGTGCGGCAGGTTGAGTACGCTTTACCGATTCTCACCAGTAATCTGCCTCTCCTCACAACATAAAGGCGGTAAAGGAAACCTTTTGCTCCTTGGAGCATCCCAAGACATCAAATATCTTGGTGATCTGCTTTATCCATGCTTCCGCCTTAAGTGGTTTTGGCTCTCCAATAAACTCCGGTGATCCCAGCTCCTTGAACTGTTTAGCGGTGACCGTCCGAGAGTTTCTAGTGTTTCCACCTACATTTTGGACAGGAGCCGCTCTCGCCTGCTGTTACATGAATTGCGTAAAGCCTCTGAATATTCTATCATTCATCATTTGGTCAGTGTTGTTGTTTGCATTAGGATTGTCGCCTTCCTAATGCACATTATCCTGACTATTGATATATAGTGAATCAACAGGTCGCTTGTGCTCCATTGCTATTCTCAACATTCTCGGATGTCATTTTCAGATACTGCCACAAAACAAAAGGTTAATTGACATGTAACATATTATCCCTATATTCTGACCGACCAATTAAATACCAAAAAACTTAGGTAGGTCATACTAGCGAAGAAATTCTCTGTCTCTCCCCTCCTAGTTCTATTCTCACATCTTAGCAAGGGATCATGTCCCTAAGCTTTGATACCAACTGTGACGCCCCCAAAACAGGTTTACATCACCCATCTTGAGTCGCCAGATACAAGGTACTGAATTCAAATACAACTGTCGTATACAATACAAGAAAACATAAACTGTGAGTTTGAATACAAATATTGTCTACTAGAGAGTATACAAACTCAAAAGAAGTCCTCATTAAAATTATTATCACACTATTTCACAGAATAGTGAGGACTACTAATGCACCATCTAGGACCATCACTCTGTTCCCCGACTAGTCCCAGCTACGTTCTCATTTCCTGAAGAGAACAATGAAAGAAAGGGTGAGCTCAACTAGCCAGTAAGAAATATTATGACTAAGATAATGCAGAATAATTTATCGTTAGCCTTCAACAATGTTAAACTGATAAAATATAATAAATATCAAGTTTAACTGCAGCGGATCAAGCAATTCATTAGAAGAGTCAAGTAGAGAATAAAATCTACTATCTTCTATGATTTAAAAGATTTTTCATCACTTTTATTACTGGGACTCATCTTAATAAATAATCCACATCATCGAATCACCCTTACAACACGGCCAAGGATATTCTTTAGTATCACAACCACAAATTATCCATGCACTACGGGCCAAGGACATTCGTGTATTCATTAATAGTCATGATCATGCCAACAACTGTCCAGCAATGCACTACGGGTCAATGAGAACTTTTACCACATCATTTGTAACGTTACGGTCATGATTACACCGAATAATCCCTGGTCATAATAATACCAAGTCCATCTATGCACTACATGCCACAGATGACTTTCAACAAAATATAAACATGAGGATGATGACAATGATATAAGAATTCAATAAAACAAGTTCAAGAATTAATTTATCCAGGAACTAATAACGTCCAAATTGTCAACATGATACTTCTTTGTAGAATAAATTTTCAAGAATGCTCAGAAGAATATTTCCATGAAAAGATACTGGATGAAGCGCAAATATCAAGGATATTCCACTAATTTCATGGAGTATAGAAGTCAAAGTTTTAACCAACTGAGTATAATAAAGAATGGAATAACAAAAGAAATCACCATGCATGCGATAGACCGCACATACAGGTTATTCCAACAGAATAATAAATAACGGAACCAGGTCAGGCATAAAATGCATAGACAGGATATTCTAACAGAATAATAAAGAATTGAACCAGGTCCGGCGTAAAATCCACAGACATGATATTCCAACAGAATAATAAAGAATGAAATAACAGAAGAATTTCACCAAGTATAGGGTAGCCCGCGTATACAGGTTATTCCAACAGAATAATAAATAATGGAATAACAGAAGTTCTCTTCATGAATACAAAAGAAATAATACCCCTTACCGTAAAAGAAACTGAATATAAGAGTAGGGAAGTAGCAGAATAATTTTCTATAGTTTCTCTATAACTTTTCTCTCTAGAGTTTCAGTGAATTCGAAAGAAATAATGAAGGAATGAGCTTCTATTTATAAAAGAATGGACTGCATAGTAACAAACTTATGAACGGTCCAGATTGATTTACTTTAAACGGACGATCCAGATTGGTTTACTATTAAAACTTAAAGCAACGGTCCATACTGATTTACTATTAAAACTTTAAACCAGCGATCCATATTGATTTACTATTATAACTATCCACCAGCGGTACATATTGATTTATTATTATATCTTCAACCAATGGTCTGAAAAATTAGCACATCTCCTCATGGAATAATATTGTACCCAAAAATAATTTGGACCGAAAAGAAATATATTTTACGGGTGAATAGTACTCCGTGATTAGTAACTCGTGAATAGTAACTCGTGAATAGTAACTCATGAATAGTTACTCGTGAATAGTAATTCGTGAATAGTACTCCAACACGAAAAGTGTCCTGAATACCCGATTGAACAATATATCCTCCAGACATCAATAATTATCAAAACAAATGTCTATTTCCACTAACACAAATAATTCCAACACTATAAAATTCATTTTTAATCAACACGAACTTATTCATCATTAATATTATAATTCACAATATTTAATAACCAGGTCGTTCCCAGGAAAGAGGGGGCTTTCCAATAAAGATTTCTCCTTATTGGCGCGCAATTAGGTGACCAAACCTCTCCTTGACAGAACTTCTAGACATTGTCAATATTGCAAATAATAATATGAATAACTTTGCCGTCTCAATCATTGATTTAATAATATATCATATTATGAAGATGATACTGTAACAATACTTGAATCAATAATATGAGAGATATGATGCAGTAATTATTGTAGCAATAATTGAGTATAACTGAATGACTTCTCACGTAAGCATCAATAATCAATACCGTGTGATACTGTGCAACTACGCGTGTTACTGTACTTTTAACACCGGGTGTTTCAATAGTTAACGGTAAAACTTCCACCGTTATTTTCATAAAGTATTTTTGTCGTTTTCTAACTACGACAATACTTCCGTTGTGGGGTCCACCAATGATTGTGCCGTCGTACGAATATTCCCTGTTAAAACAAATATTCCCCGACCAATCAAATATTATACAACCACTTGTTTACTTTGCAAAATTTGTAAATATTACCCACAACTATAACATTATATCAAATCAACACCATAATATTCAAAAATATAATTCGAGAAAATTATTCTTTATTTATAAAAGTTGGGGTCTTACACACTGTCTATGCGAAGTACCGCATACATGGTGAAATTCTTCTGTTATTCCATTCTTTATTATTCTGTTGGAATAACATGTCTGTGCGGTCTATCGCATGCATGGTGAATTCTGTTGTTATTCCATTCTTTATTATTCTGTTGGAACATCTTGTCGGTGCGGATTACGCATGACCTGGTTCCATTCTTTATTATTTTGTTGGAACATCCTGTCCGTGCGGATTACGCCTGACCTGGTTCCATTCTTTATTATTCTGTTGGAACATCCTGTCTGTGCGAATTACGCATAATCTGGTTCCATTCTTTATTATTCTGTTGGAATAACCTGTCTGTTCGGATTACGCATGCCTGGTGAATTCTTCTGTTATTCCATTCTTTATTATTCTGTTGGAATAATCTGTCCACGTGGATTACCGCATGGCGGTAAAAATCTATTTGCGATTTTATATCTTCTATTATACTCAATTGATTAAAGTTTTGGCTTCTATACTCCATAAAATTAGTGGAATATCCTTGATATTTGCGCTTCATCCAGTATCTTTTCATGGAAATATTCTTCTGAGCATTCTTGAATTTTACTTCACAAAGCAGTATCATGTTGACAATTTGGACGTTATTGATTTCTGGATAAATTAAATTATAAATCTTTACAAATTGATCCTTGAACTTGTTTTATTGAATTCTTATATCATTGTCATCATCCTCATGTTTATTATATCTTGAAAGTTATTTGTGTCCTGTAGTGCATAGATGGACTTGGTATGATTTTGACCAGGGATTATTCGGTATAATCATGACCGTAATGTTATAAATGATGTGGTAAAAGTTCTCATTGGTCGTAGTACATTGATGGACAGTTGTTGGCACGATCATGACCATTGATGAATACACGAATATCATTGGCCCGTAGTGCATAATGAATATCCTTGGCCGTAGTGCAAGGATGATGTGGTTTATTTATTAAGTTGAGTCTCAGCGATAAAAGTGATGAAAAACCTTTTAAATCATAGAAGATAGTAGATTTTATTCTCTACTTGACTCTTCTAATGGATTGCTTGTTCCGCTGCAGTTAAACTTGATGTTTATTATATATTATCAGTTTAACACTGTCGTCTTAGTCATAATATTTCTTACTAGACTAGTTGAGCTCACCCTTTCTTTCCCTGTTCTCTTCAGGAAATGAGAACGTAGCCGGGACTAGTCGGAGAACGGAGTGACGGTCAAAATGATAGCATTAGTAGTCCTCACTATTCTGTTAAATAGTGTGACAATAAATGTAATGAGGACTCCATTGAGTGCGGATATTGTCAATATGACAATATTCTTATTAAAACTCTTAGATTATGTTTTGTCATATTTTACACGACAGTTTTATAATTAGGTTGTATTTGAATTTTGTACCATGTATTTGGCGACTCAAGATGGGTGATGTATACCTATTTTGGGGGCGTCACAGTTGGTATCAAAGCTTAGTGTCACGCCCCCAAAATTAGGTATACATCACCCATCTTGAGTCGCCAGATACATGGTACAGAATTCAAATACAACTTAATAATACAACTGTCGTATACAATACGACAAAACATAAACTGTGAGTTTGAATACAAATATTGTCTACTAGAGAGTATACAAACTCAAAAGGAGTCCTCATTACAATTATTATCACACTATTTCACTGAATAGTGAGGACTACTATTGCAAACATCTAGGATCATCACTCTGTTCCCCGACTAGTCTCAGCTACATTCTAATTTCCTGAAGAAAACAGTGAAAGAAAGGGTGAGCTCAATTAGCCCGGTAAGAAATATTATGACTAAGATAATGCAGAATAATATATTGTTAGCCTTCAACAGTGTTAAACTGGTAAAATATAATAACTATCAAGTTTAACAGCAGTGGAACAAGTAATCCATTAGAAGAGTCAAGTAGAGAAAAAAAATCTACTATCTTCTATGATTTAAAAGGTTTTTCATGACTTTTATCGCTGAGACTCAGCTTAATAAATAATCCACATCATCAAATCATCTCTGCACTACAGGCCAAGGATATTCTTTAGTATCACGGCCACGAATTATCCATGCACTACGGCTAAAGATAATCATGTTTTCATCAACGGTCCTGATCATGCCATAAAATAATTTATCTTTTCACTACGGTCAAAGAGAATCCATAGCCATAATCATACCAACTATTGTCTATCAATGCACTACGAGCCAATGAGGACTTTTTCCACATCATTTGTAACATTACGGTTATGATTATACCGAATAATCTCTGGTCATAATCATACCAAGTCCATCTATGCACTACAGGCCACAGATGACTTTCAAAAAAAAATAAACATGAGGATGATGACAATGATATAAGAATTCAATAAAACAAGTTCAAGAATTAATTTATCCAGGAACTGATAACGTTCAAATTGTCAACATGATACTGCTTTGTAGAGTAAATCTCAAGAATGCTCAGAAAAATATTTCCATGAAAAGATACTGGATGAAGCGCAAATATCAAGGATATTCCACTAATTTTATGGAGTGTAGAAGTCAAAACTTTAACCAACTGAGTATAATAACGAATGGAATAACAAAAGAAATCACCATGCATGCAGTATTTCGCATAGACAGGTTATTCCAACAGAATACTAAATAACGGAACCAGGTTAGGCGAAATTCGCATCGACAGTATATTGCAACAGAATAATAAATAACGGAACCAGGTCAGGCGTAAAACGCACAGGCAGGATATTCCAACAAAATAATAAATAACAGAACCAGGTCCGGCGTAAAACGCACAGATAGGATATTCTAACAGAATAATAAAGAATGGAATATTAGAAGAATTTCACCATGTATGCAGTACTTTGCATAGACAAGTTATTCCAACATAATAATAAAGAATGGAACAACAGAAGAACTTCACCAAGTATAGGGTAGCCCGCATATACATGTTATTCTAACATAATAATAAAGAATGGAATAACAGAAGTTCTTTTCATAAATAAGAAAGAAAGAGTACCCCTTACGAGTACAACAAATAATATTTCCTACCTTAAGAAGAAGAGTACTGGATATATAAGTAGTGAAGTATCAGAATACTTTCTTCTTTCTCTCTATAGTTTATCTCTCTAGAGTTTCAGTGAATTCGTAAGAAAATAATGAAGGAATGAGCTTCTATTTATAGAAAATGGAATGCATAGTAACTAACTCATGAACGGTCCAGATTGATTTACTTTAATCTGACGGTCCATATTTAAAGCAAAATCTTTTAAATAAAATATAATATATTTTATTTATAATCTAATAAAATAAATAACTTTATAAAAGATTTTACTATGCATAATAAAATATAATATATTCTAATTATTGTCTAATAAAACAGATAACTTTATAAAGTATTCTGTTTTATATAAAAAGATTTTACTATGCAAAACACTATGCACACACTATGCAATACTATGCATAATAGAATATAATATATTATATTTATAGAATAACTTTATAAAAGTATTCTGTGTTATATAAAAAGATTTTCTGTATTATTACATTAATAATACCAATAAAACAAAACTGAGTGACTTATCACTATGCACACACTATGCAAACTGAGTGCTACTGTGTAACCACACGTATTACTATACTTTTACTACCGAGTAGTTCAACAGTATTAACGATAAAACTTCGGCCGTTATTTTCATAAAATATTTTTGTCGTTTTCTCAATTCGACAATAATTTCGTTGCGGGGTCCACCAATGATTGTGTCATTGCACGAATATTCCCTGATAAAACAAATATTACCCGACCAATCGAATATAATATGACAACTTGCATACTTTGCAAAATTTATAAATACTACCCACAACTATAACATTATTTCCAATCCACACCATAATATTTAAAAAAATATTTCGAGAAAATTAAATCTTTATTCATAAAATCTGGGGTTTCACAATCTCCCCTCCTTATGAAATTTCGCCCTCGAAATTTACGTACATACCAGGTATGTCAAACAGGTGAGGATACCTTAACTTCACTTCAAATTTTAACTCTTGAGGTATAACCTTTGAGTGTTGAATACGATCCTTCTTATCCAAGATTTTAACACGTATCTCCTTATACGTTAAATCTTCTGTTATATCGTTTAGTTCTAATTTAATAATGTGGTTCGGGTCGTCCACATATTTACGTAACATCGGTACGTTAAAAATGTTATGAAAACGCAACATACTTGACGGTAAAACTAGTCTATAGGCCACAGTTCCTACTTCATCGAAAATTTCAAATGGGCCAATTAAATCAAGGGTTGAGATTTCCTCTCTTCGTCGATTCCTGCTTCTAGAATAACGCCTTCTTGAACTTTTTTTCTTCACATTTATCAGCTCCGGGTGTGTAGCTTGAGCGGCTTTAACTTTATCGATTAAAGTCTGTGAGACCCCAGATTTTATAAATAAAGATTTAATTTTCTCGAAATATTTTTTTTAAATATTATGGTGTGGATTTAATATAATATTATAGTTGTGGGTAGTATTTATAAATTTTGCAAAGTACGCAAGTTGTTATATAATATTCTTTTTGTCGGGGATATCCGTACGACGGTACAATCATTGGTGGACCCCACAACGGAATTATTGTCGGATTGAGAAAATGACAAAAAATACTTTTTGAAAATAACGGCGGAAGTTTTACCGTTAACTGTTGAAACACCCGGTGTTAAAAGTACAGTAACACGCGTGGTTGCATAGTAGCATACGGTATTGATTATCACATAAGCATCAATAATCAATACCGTGTGCTACTATGCAACCACAGATATTACTGTACTTTTACTACCGAGTAGTTCAACAGTATTAACGGTAAAACTTCCGCCGTTATTTTCATAAAATATTTTTGTTATTTTCTCAATCCGACAATAATTCCTTTGCGAGGTCCACCAATGATTGTGTCATTGCACGAATATTCCCTGATAAAACAAATATTCCCCGACCAATCGAATATAATATGACAACTTGCATACTTTGCAAAATTTATAAATACTACCCACAACTATAACATTATTTCCAATCCACACCATAATATTTAAAAAAATATTTCGAGAAAATTAAATCTTTATTCATAAAATCTGGGGTCTCACACTTAGGGATATGATCCCTGGCTGAGATGTGAGACAAGAACTAGGAGGGGAGAGACAGGAAATTCCTTTGCAAGTATGACCTACTTAAGTTTATTTGGTGTTTAATTGGTCGGTCAGAGTATAGGGATAATATGTGACATGTCAATTAACCTTTTTTTTGTGGCAGTATTTGAAAATGACATCCGAGAATGTTGAGAATAGCAATGGAGCACAGGAGACCGTTGAGTCACCACAGATCAACACCCAAGATAATGTGCATCAGGAAAGTAATAATCCTCAGGTGTACAACAACACCGACCAAATGGAGAACGACGGAATGTTTAGGAGCTTTCTGCAATTCGTATAACATCAGGCAAGAGAGACTCGTGTCCAAAATACAGGTGGAAACACTGGCAACTCTCGGACAGTCATCGCTAAACAGTTCAAGGAGTTGGGACCACCGGAGTTTATTGGAGAGCCAAAACCACTTAAGGCGGAGACATGGATAAAGCAGATCACCAAGATATTTGATGTCTTGGGATGCTCCGAGGAGCAAAAGGTTCCCTTTGCCACCTTTATGTTGCGAGGAGAGGCAGATTATTGGTGGAAATCGGTAAAGCGTACTCAAACTGCCGCACTGAAGATGTCTTGGGAGAAGTTCCAAGAACTATTCAACGACAAGTACTTTCCCGAAAGTATTCGTTACATGAAAGCGATAGAGTTCATCAAGTTGGAGCAGAACAATATGACCGTGTCACAGTACGAAGCTAAGTTTTCTGAGTTATCCCGGTTTACGTCTCACTTGTTTGACAATGAAGAGAGAATGACGTGGATGTTTATAAAAGGTATGAAACCCGAGATACGTCAATATCTAATTTCTCACAAACTGTGTTTGTATTGAGATGTTGTTAATAAGGCTCAGTTATTGGAGAGCGATAACGAGTCAACTCAACCAAGAGAAAGAAGCAGACAAAATGATAATACCAGTGGTAGTAGTCATCGAAGCGATGACAACAAACGTGGAGGGAATCAACATGCCAGAAATAGTAACTACTTCGGTGGTAATCATGGCCAAGACAGTAAAAATAGACATTTGAAGAAAAGGAAATTCAACAATGATAGAAAGATATCAGCACCAGCACCCGTTGTTAAGGAAGGAGAACGACCTCCTATCATATGCTTCAAATGCGGAGGGGAGGGACATATCAGTCCAAACTGCGCGATATAGTCCAAAGCGTGGTATAATTGTGGAAGAGAAGGTCACCTCACCCAATTTTGTCGTGCACCAAAGACAAGTCCAGCTGGAATGGAGGCACCAAAGGCTGTCCCAGAAAAGTCAAAGCCGGTAGTTCAAGGGAGAGCATTTATTGTAACCTCCCAGAAAGTAAGGAACCCGAACGAGGTCATCACGGGTAAGCTTATCATAAACTTTAGCGAAGTCTATACCTTATTTGATACCGGTTCTACCTATTCTTTTATTTCTCCTACTTGCGCTCAACGTTTAAATTTGACTCCAGAGAAATTAGACTTTGATTTATCGGTTGAAACTCCGTTAGGAGAAACCTTCATTACATCCATTGTTTATAAGTCTTATTTGATTCAAATCTGTAACCGCACATTACCTGTCGATCTTATTTCTTTAAAAATATTTGTATTTGACGTGATTCTAGGGATTGATTGGTTAACTACTCATCATGCTAAAATTGATTATTTTCGTAAGGTTGTTAGCTTTCATATTCCTAATCAACCTATTATGCGAATTCAAGCGACCAAACCATTAAAATCAATCACGGTCATCTCAAGCCATAAATTTATTCGTTTATTGAAAAACGGATGTCAAGCTTTCTTAGCTCATGTCACAGATTTAAACAAAAATATGTAAGATTTGAAAGATATTTCTATTGTTAATAAATTTCCTGACGTATTCCCCGAAGAACTTCATGGCCTACCCCCAGAGCGTGAAATTGAATTTTTTATCGACCTTAAACCCAGTACAAAACCCATTTCCAAAGCCCAATATCGAATGGCTCCTATTCAACTTCAGGAGTTAAAGACCCAATTACAGGAATTGTTAGACATCGGTTTCATTCGTCCTAGTACGTCTCCTTGGGGTGCTCCTGTTCTGTTCATGAAAAAGAAAGATGGAAGTATGCGACTTTGTATTGATTATCTGGAGTTGAATCATGTCACCATCAAAAATAGGTACCCGTTGCCTCGCATTGATGACCTATTTGACCAGTTGCAAGGCACCAAATTCTTTTTAAAGATTGATCTTCGTTTCGGATATCATCAGTTAAAAATTAAAATGAATGACATTCCAAAGACTGCTTTCAGAACTCGGTACGGGCATTATGAATTCTTTGTCATGTCTTTTGGATTGACTAATGCTCCTGCTGCCTTCATGGATATGATGAAATGAGTATTCAAGGAATATTTGGATCACTTTGTGGTCGTCTTTATTGATGACATCCTCATATACTCCAAAACCCATGAAGACCATGAGCAACACTTGAGGCTGATACTCCAAAAGATTAGTGAAAACAAGCTATATGCCAAGTTCAAGAAATGCGAGTTCTGGCTTGAGGAAGTTGCATTCCTTGGGCACGTGATATCAAATCATGAGATATCTGTTGACCCAGCAAAGATTGAAGCAATTCAAAGCTGGGAGCAACCTAAATCAGTGACCGAAGTACGTAGCTTTCTCGGCTTAGCTGGTTATTATCGGAGATTCGTAGAAGGGTTTTCTCGAATCGCTACTCCATTAACTCAGCTGACTCGAAAAGATACAAAATGCGGTTGGAGCGAGGAATGTGAGAAGAGTTTTCAAGAACTCGAGAGGAGACTCATTTCAGTATCTGTTCTGACAATACCATCTGGCTCGGAGGGATTTGTCATCTACAGTGATGCTTCAGGCAAAGGGTTAGGATGTGTTCTCATGCAACATGGAAAAGTCATAGCCTATGCCTCACGACAACTCAAAGAATATGAGAGGAATTATCCTATTCATAATCTAGAGTTGGCAGCAGTCATTTTTACGCTTAAGATTTGGAGGAATTACCTGTATGGAAAGAAGGTGGAGATCTATACGGATCATAAAAGCCTCAAATATTTCTTCAATCAAAAGGAACTCAACATTCGGCAACGACGATGGCTTGAGTTGTTGAAAGATTATGATCATACTATTCAATACCATCCTGGAAAAGCGAATGTAACAGCTGATGCATTGAGTAGAAGATCATATGTGGGTACGAGTGCATTATTGTCAATACAAAGGCCCATTTTATATGACTTACAAAGGATGTAGATAGAGTTAAAGACTCCAGGGACCCATGTGATGATGGCGAATATAGGAGTAGAACCGACTTTAATCGATAAAGTTAAAGCCGCTCAAGCTACAGACCTGGAGCTGATGCGTATGAGGAAGAAAATGCAAGAAGGTACTATGCCGGAAGCAAGAATCGATGAAGAAGGAATACTTCGAGTCAACTCCAGACTTTGTGTTCCTAACAACCCTGATTTAAAGTATAAAATCATGATGGAGGCACACAACACACCGTTTGCAATCCATCCTGGGAGTACCAAAATGTATCGTGATCTTCGACATACATTTTGGTGGAGCAATATGAAGAGAGAGATAGCGGAGTTTATCTCAAGGTGTTTAACTTATCCACGAGTCAAGGCGGAGCATCAAGTACCAAAAGGTCCGTTGCAACCACTTGAAATTCTAGAATGGAAGTGGGAGCACATTACCATGGATTTTGTTACTGGTCTTCTCAAGGTTTCTCAAGGAATAGATTCAATTTAGGTCATAGTTGATAGATTGACCAAGCATGCTCATTTCCTACCTATACGAAAAACTTATACACTTGAATGTCTTGCTCGTATGTACATAAACGAGATTTTAAGACTACATGGTATGCCAGTATCCATAGTTTCTGATCGAGACCTAAGATTCACTTTAAGATTTTGGGTTAGTTTGCAAAAAACTATGGGCACGGATTTACGATTTAGCTCGGCATATCATCCTCAGACGGACGGGCAGTCGGAGAGGACTATTCAAACTCTTGAAGATTTATTAAGATTTTGTTTCCTTGACTTCAAAGGAAGTTGGGACAAGTTCTTACCATTGGTGGAATTTTCCTACAACAATAGTTATCAAACAAGTATTGACATGGCTCCATTTGAGGCGCTGTATGGAAGAAAGTGTCGTTCTCCAGTATGGTGAGATGAGGTGGGTGAAGCAATGTTGTTGGAACTGGAGTTGGTACGTATGACTACGGAAAAGATTCAAACGATCCGACAACGTATAAAAATCTCACAAGATCGACAAAAGAGTTATGATGATCTTCATCGAAAGGACGTGGAATTCGATATTGGAGATCATGTGTTGTTACGTGTTACTCCATGGAAGGGAGTTACGAGATTTGGAAAGAGAGAAATACCCAACCCTCGATTCATTGGCCCATTTTTAATCCTTGATCGAGTAGGAACTGTGGCCTATAGACTCACCTTACCGCCAAGTATGTCTCGTGTTCATAACTTTTTTCACATATCTATGTTATGTAAATATGTAAAAGACCCAAACCACATTATTGAATTAGATCCAGACGAGATAGAGGAAGATTTAACGTATGAAGAGTTACCTATTAAAATCTTGGATAAGAAGGATCATATTCTACGCTCTAAAGTTATACCTCAAGTCAAAGTTTTGTGGAAAACTACGATGCTGAGGAAATGACCTTAGAGTTAGAATCTGAAATGAAATCAAGGTATCCTCACCTCTTCGATATACCAAGTACGTACCCTAATTTTGAGGACTAAATTTCATAAGAAGGGGAGGTTGTAAGACCCCAACTTTTATGAATAAAGAATAATTTTCTAAAAATATATTTTTGAATATTATGGTATGGATTTGATATAATGTTATAGTTGTGGGTAATATTTTCAAATTTTGCAAAGCAAGCAAGTGGTTATATAATATTTGAATGGTCGGAGAATATTCGTTTTAACAGGAATATTCGTATGACGGCACAATCATTGGTGGACCTCACAATGGAAGTGTTGTCGTAGTTAAAAAAACGAAAGAATTATCTTTTAATAAAAATAACGGCGAAAGTGTTACCGTTAAAACTGTTGAACTACCCGGTAGTAAAAGTATAGTAATACACGTGGTTGTATAGTATCACACGGTATTTATTATTGATGCTTACGTGAGAATTCACTCAGTTATACTTAATTATTGCTACAGTATTTGCTGCATCATATCTCTCATATTATTGATTCAATTATTGTCACAGTATCATCTGCATAATATTTATTATTATTGATTCAATTCAGTTATTCATATTATTATTTGCAATATTGACAATTTCTAGAAGTTCTGTCAATTAGATTTTGGTGACCTAATTGCACGCCAATAAAGAGAAATCCTTATCGGAAAGCCCCCTCTTTCCTGGGAACGACCTGGTTGTTAAATATTGTGAGTTATAATATTAATGATGAATAAGTTGTGTTGATTAAAGATGAAATTGATAGTTCCATTGTGTTGGGATTATTAGTGTTAGTGAAAATCGACATTTATTTCGATAATAATTGATGTTTGCAGGTTATATTGACCAATCGGATAATTAATAGGATAAATGAGCAATTAATTGCTATTATTTCACATGCTTATAACTATTTGTTCACATGTGTGTACTATTGATTCACATTCATGTACTATTAGGGGAGGTGGTGCAAGATTGATAATACTTGCATGACTAAATTAAAAATAGAGGTATAGTTGAAGGTACTATATTGTAATTAGTTTTTTCACTTGATTATACTATTGAGTCACATGAATGAACTATTAATTCACATTATTTACTATTAGGGGAGGTGGTGCAAGTTTGATAATACTTTCAGGACTAAATTAAAAATGAAGAAAAAGAGGAAGGTATTATACTATAATATTTCGAGCCCAAAACGTGCAATTATCGAAACTATATTTTTTTATAAATAGAAGCTCATTCTTCCTTCATTTCTCACCAATTCACAAAAGCTTTAGAGCAATTATTATAGAGAGAAATTATAGAGAGAGAAGAAGAGAAGTCTGCTACCTCACTATTCTAGTATCCAATTTTTCTAAGGTAAGGGGTATTATTCTTTCGTATTCATGAAGAGAGTTATTTTCGTTCAATACTCGTAAGGGTTGTTATTCTATTCTTTATTATTATATTGGAATACCCTGTCTATGCGAAGTACTGCATACATGGTGAAATTCTTCTGTTATTCCATTCTTTATTATTCTATTAGAATAACCTGTCTGTGCGGTCTATCGCATGCCTGGTGAATTCTGTTGTTATTTCATTCTTTATTATTCTGTTGGAACATCCTATCTGTGCGGATTACGCATGACCTGATTCCATTCTTTATTATTCTGTTGGAATATCCTGTCTGTGCGGATTACGCATGACCTGGTTCTATTCTTTATTATTCTGTTGGAATAACATGTCTTTACGGATTACGAACACCTGGTGAATTTTTCTGTTATTCCATTCTTTATTATTCTGTTGGAATAATCTGTCCACGTGGATTACCGCATGGTGACAAAAATCCATTTGCGGTTTCATATATTCTATTATACTCAGTTGATTAAAGTTTTGGCTTCTATACTCCATGAAATTAGTGGAATATCCTTGATATTTGCGCTCTCGCATGCTGTTACTTGAATTGCGTAAAGCCTCTGAACATTCCATCATTCATCATTTGGTCAGTGTTGTTGTTTGCATTAGGATTGTCGCCTTCCTGATGCACATTATCTTGATTATTGATATATAGTGAATCAACGGTCGCTTGTGCTCCATTGTTATTCTCAACATTCTAGGATATCATTTTCAGATACTGCCACAAAACAAAAGGTTAATTGACATGTAACATATTATCCCTATATTCTGACCGACCAATTAAATACCAAAAAACTTAGGTAGGTCATACTAGCGAAGGAATTATCCGTCTCTCCCCTCCTAGTTCTATTCTCACATCTTAGCAAGGGATCATATCCCTAAGCTTTGATACCAACTGTGATGCCCCCAAAACAGGTTTACATCACCCATCTTGAGTCGCCAGATACAAGGTACTGAATTCAAATACAACTTAATAATACAATTGTCGTATACAATACGACAAAAGATAAATTGTGAGTTTGAATACAAATATTGTCTAATACAAACTCAAAAGAAGTCCTCATTACAATTATTATCACACTATTTCACAGAATAGTGAGGACTACTAATGCACCATCTAGGACCATCACTCTGTTCCCCGACTAGTCCCAGCTACGTTCTCATTTCCTGAAGAGAACAGTGAAAGAAAGGGTGAGCTCAACTAGCCAGTAAGAAATATTATGACTAAGATAATGCAGAATAATTTATCGTTAGCCTTCAACAATGTTAAACTGATAAAATATAATAAATATCAAGTTTAACTGCAGCGGATCAAGCAATCCATTAGAAGAGTCAAGTAGAGAATAAAATCTACTATCTTCTATGATTTAAAAGGTTTTTCATCACTTTTATTACTGGGACTCAGCTTAATAAATAATCCACATCATCGAATCACCCCTACACCACGGCCAAGGATATTCTTTAGTATCACGACCACAAATTATTCATGCACTACGGGCCAAGGACATTCGTGTATTCATTAATAGTCATGATCATGCCAACAACTGTCCATCAATGCACTACGGGCCAATGAGAACTTTTACCACATCATTTGTAACGTTACGGTCATGATTACACCGAATAATCCCTGGTCATAATAATACCAAGTCCATCTATGCACTACAGGCCACAGATGACTTTCAACAAAATATAAACATGAGGATGATGACAATGATATAAGAATTCAATAAAACAAGTTCAAGAATTAATTTATCCAGGAACTAATAACGTCCAAATTGTCAACATGATACATCTTTGTAGAATAAATTTTCAAGAATGCTCAGAAGAATATTTCCATGAAAAGATACTAGATGAAGCGCAAATATCAAGGATATTCCACTAATTTCATGGAGTATAGAAGTCAAAGTTTTAACCAACTGAGTATAATAAAGAATGGAATAACAAAAGAAATCACCATGCATGCGATAGACCGCACATACAGGTTATTCCAACAGAATAATAAATAACGGAACCAGGTCCGGCATAAAATGCATAGACAGGATATTCTAACAGAATAATAAAGAATTGAACCAGGTCCGGCGTAAAATGCACAGACAGGATATTCCAATAGAATAATAAAGAATGAAATAACAGAAGAATTTCACCAAGTATAGGGTAGCTCGCGTATACAGGTTATTCCAACAGAATAATAAATAATGGAATAACAGAAGTTCTCTTCATGAATACAAAAGAAATAATACCCCTTACCGTAAAAGAAATTGAATATAAGAGTAGGGAAGTAGCAGAATAATTTTCTATAGTTTCTCTATAACTTTTCTCTCTAGAGTTTCAGTGAATTCGAAAGAAATAATGAAGGAATGAGCTTCTATTTATAAAAGAATGGACTGCATAGTAACAAACTTATGAACGGTCCAGATTGATTTACTTTAAACGGACGATCCAGATTGGTTTACTATTAAAACTTAAAGCAACGGTCCATACTGATTTACTATTAAAACTTTAAACCAGCGATCCATATTGATTTACTATTATAACTATCCACCAGCGGTCCATATTGATTTATTATTATATCTTCAACCAATGGTCTGAAAAATTAGCACATCTCCTCATGGAATAATATTGTACCCAAAAATAATTTGGACCGAAAAGAAATATATTTTACGGGTGAATAGTACTCCGTGATTAGTAACTCGTGAATAGTAACTCATGAATAGTTACTCGTGAATAGTAATTCGTGAATAGTACTCCAACACGAAAAGTGTCCTGAATACCCGATTGAACAATATATCCTCCAGACATCAATAATTATCAAAACAAATGTCTATTTCCACTAACACAAATAATTCCAACACTATAAAATTCATTTTTAATCAACACGAACTTATTCATCCTTAATATTATAATTCACAATATTTAATAACCAGGTCGTTCCCAGGAAAGAGGGGGCTTTCCAATAAAGATTTCTCCTTATTGGCGCGCAATTAGGTGACCAAACCCCTCCTTGACAGAACTTCTAGACATTGTCAATATTGTAAATAATAATATGAATAACTTTGCCGTCTCAATCATTGATTTAATAATATATCATATTATGCAGATGATACTGTAACAATAATTGAATCAATAATATGAGAGATATGATGCAGTAATTACTGTAGCAATAATTGAGTATAACTGAGTGACTTCTCACGTAAGCATCAATAATCAATACAGTGTGATACTGTGCAACTACACGTGTTACTGTACTTTTAACACCGGGTGTTTCAATAGTTAACGGTAAAACTTCCACCGTTATTTTCATAAAGTATTTTTGTCGTTTTTTAACTACGACAATACTTCCGTTGTGGGGTCCACCAATGATTGTGCCGTCGTACAAATATTCCCTGTTAAAACGAATACTCCCCGACCAATCAAATATTATACAACCACTTGTTTACTTTGCAAAATTTGTAAATATTACCCACAACTATAACATTATATCAAATCAACACCATAATATTCAAAAATATAATTCGAGAAAATTATTATTTATTCATAAAAGTTGGGGTTTTACACCCTATCTATACGAAGTACCGCATACATGGTGAAATTCTTCTGTTATTCCATTATTTATTATTCTGTTGGAATAACCTGTCTGTGAGGTCTATCACATGCCTGGTGGATTCTGTTATTATTCAATTCTTTATTATTCTGTTGAAACATCCTGTCGGTGCGGATTACGCATGACCTGGTTCCATTCTTTATTATTCTGTTGGAACATCCTGTCCGTGCGGATTACGCATGACCTGGTTCGATTCTTTATTATTCTGTTGGAACATCCTCTCTGTGCGGATTACGCATAACCTGGTTCCATTCTTTATTATTCTGTTGGAATAACCTGTCTGTGCGGATTATGCACGCCTGGTGAATTCTTCTGTTATTCCATTCTTTATTATTCTGTTGGAATAATCTGTCCACGTGGATTACCACATGGCGGTAAAAATCTATTTGCGGTTTTATATATTATATTATACTCAGTTGATTAAAGTTTTGGCTTTTATACTCCATAAAATTAGTGGAATATCCTTGATATTTGCGCTTCTTCCAGTATCTTTTCATGGAAATATTCTTCTGAGCATTCTTGAATTTTACGCCACAAAGCAGTATCATGTTGACAATTTGGACGTTATAGATTTCTGGATAAATTAAATTATAAATCTTTACAAATTGATCCTTGAACTTGTTTTATTGAATTCTTATATCATTGTCATCATCCTCATGTTTATTATATCTTGAAAGTTATCTGTGTCCTTTAGTGCATAGATGGACTTGGTATGATTATGACCAGGGATTATTTGGTATAATCATAACCGTAATGTTATAAATGATGTGGTAAAAGTTCTCATTGGTCGTAGTGCATTGATGGACAGTTGTTGGCACGATCATGACCATTGATGAATACACGAATATCATTGGCCCGTAGTGCATGGATAATTTGTGGTCGTGATACTAATGAATATCCTTGGCTGTAGTGCAGGGATGATGTGGTTTATTTATTAAGCTGAGTCTCAACGATAAAAGTGATGAAAAACCTTTTAAATCATAGAAGATAGTAGATTTTATTCTCTACTTGACTCTTCTAATGAATTGTTTGTTCCGCTACAGTTAAACTTGATGTTTATTATATTTTATCAGTTTAACACTAGTTGAAGGTTAATGATAATTTATTCTGCATTATCTTAGTCATAATATTTCTTATTGGGCTAGTTGAGCTCACCCTTTCTTTCACTGTTCTCTTCAGGAACTGAGAACGTAGTCGGGACTAGTCAGGGAACGGAGTGACGGTCCAGATGATAGCATTAGTAGTCCTCACTATTCTGTTAAATAGTGTGACAATAAATGTAATGAGGACTCCATTAAGTGTGGATATTATCTAGATGACAATATTCTTATTAAAACTCTTAGATTATTTTTATCGTATTTTACACGACTGTTGTATAATTAAGTTGTATTTGAATTTTGTACCATGTATTTGGCGACTCAAGATGGGTGATGTATACCTATTTTGGGGGTGTCACATCGAATGTGTTGTGACATAGTATTTTTATTAGAATATACCGTATGGTATACCTGAGTTATAACCACCTGTGGGGGTACCACAGAAATGTCGTCTTGGCACGAGAGACATGACACTTTTCGTGGCGGTGTAATTAGACCACGACGTCTCTGTTTGGGCTCCGGAGGAAGTAGGCCATTTGGTATTTTGTTGTGGGAGGCGTATGTGTTAACCCTAGTTTTCTGTTCTGTGGATTTGTGATGTTGTGCCAAACACACCTATCCAATTTGCATACATTTGGATTCGCGGTCCAATGTTTGATTTGCCTGTGTGACATTGTTTTGACTTGTCATGTGTGGCATCATTTGACTTGCATGTGTGGCATTATTTTGACTTACCTGTGTGGCAATGAATATTTCTAAGCTCGCACGGTATGAAATAACACACAACCATTTGATTCAGCCTATTCTTTCATTGTTTTAGTTTTGTTTGTTTCTGTTCAGTTCAATTCATTGAGTTAGTTACTTCAGTTCGTTATTTCTTTATTCTCCATTGGTTTCGTCAATTCTGTTGATTCAGATATATTCCATTCAGATCTTTGGAGCTTATATTTTCGTCCGTATTTACACTTGAGGCTTTGTTCAGTATTTTGTCTTAGTTGTTTCGTATATCAGTTACATATCTTTTGTATATCTGTATCCGTACTAGGCAATTGGCTCATGTTGTGTTTTTCTTCCGGCAGGTTGTAGGGGTGATTAAGGGCTAGTGTGATGAGAGTGTTGCCTTGACCATCTAGGTGGATTAAATTTTTGGTTTTGATTATTTTGATTCTAGTTGGAGAATTATATTTAGTACTTTATTGATGGACATCATTATTAATATTTTGAAGTTAGTAGTACTCTGTTTACTAATTTTGAGGTTTGTTGTGCTTTGCACGTGACCTCCCTTTCCTATTCGGGAAGGGGGTGTTACAATACTCTCATCTTCAAATAACGTTGCTATCACATTAAAAAATTTACATAATATTCGCATACACACACATATATATTTGTAGATTCCACATATCAAATAGAGCTCATAGTATGTATATATGTATGTGAACATTATGTGACCTTTTTATATGATAATAACATTGTTGTCATCATCTTTATCTACTGCATTTTATAAAACGTGAGCCAATTGATGTGTTATATTTATGAAACATTTTTCAGCTAGGCTGTCGTTTATAGTGTTTGAATTTTCAAACGAATCATTCTCTCTTTTTTTATATATTATTTGATCATTATTGATTTTAAAAAAAAATAAATTTTAAATTCATAATTAACATAGATTCTTTTAATTTTAATAAATAAAATAATAAATATTATAAACTATTTAAAAATATTATTCATTGTAAATTTTATTGTTTCATAATTTTTAATAAATCATCTCAATTTTACGAAATGAA
Source organism: Panax japonicus (assembly GCA_020205505.1). NCBI lineage: Eukaryota > Viridiplantae > Streptophyta > Magnoliopsida > Apiales > Araliaceae > Panax > Panax japonicus. The sequence continues at coordinate 75,800,566 of CM035096.1, read as the reverse complement.
AGTATTCAATTTTTCTATTTAGTAAATAGTTAAATTGATAAAAGTTTAAAGTTATGGGTGAAATTATTTTTTCTCAAAATAAGCAAGTGGTTATAAAATATTCATTGTTGTCGGGGAATATTCGTTTAGTCAGTGAATATTCTTGTTGTCGGGTAATATTCGTACGACGGCGCATCCATTCGTGGGCCCCATAACAGAATAACTGTCGGGTGAAGAAAATGACAAATTTAAGTTTTTATAAATAACAGCGTAATCGTTACCGTTAACACTGTTGGAATATACGGTGGGTAAAGTAAAATAATACGCGTTGTTGCACAGTAGCACACGGTATTGCACAATATTTTTGAATTATTGATTCTTACTGTAAGAAGGCACTACTCAATAATGGTTACAGTAATTATTGTTCAATATTTTATTTTATTGATTCAATAATTGTTGCGTTGATATTTTATATTATTGTTATTTCAATAATTGTCACTGCATAGTATTTCTCATTATCAGATTAATAATTCATATTATTTGAATAATATTATTGGCAATGTCTAGAAAGTTATGTCTAGGAGAGGTTTGGTCACCTAATTGTGCGCCAGTAAGAAAAAATCCTTATTGGAAAGCCCCCTCTTTCCTAGGAACAGCCTTGTTGTCAATATTATGATTTTGTAATATTATTTGTGAATAATTAATTATTGATTTATATGATAAGAAAATATTCATTTTATGTGGATATAGATTGAGAAAATTTTTAATGTGACAATTGTTGAAAATTGATATTTTATCTTTTCTGATAAAATAATTCATTTAAATATATTATTATATTTTAATAATATAATAATGGTAATATTTTTACAAATGAGGAGGAAGAGTATTATTGTTATAAAAAAATTTACAATATATGTTTAATATAGGACTATATTCTACTAAATCTCAGAAAAGAAAAAATTTTGGGACTGATTTGGTATTTTTCATGAAAATAGACTAGTTGTGAATAAATGAATTAAATATGTTATGTGAAGTAAGAAAATTGGAAAATAGGATTTTATGGCTTGTGTGACGCCCCCAAAACAGGTATACATCACCCATCTTGGGTCGCCAGATGCAAGGTACTGAATACAAATACAACTTAATTATACAACATTCGTGTAAAATACGACTAAACATAGGCTGTGAGTTTTAATACAAATATTGTCATCTAAACAATATCCACACTCAATGGAGTCCTCATTATATTTATTATCACACTATTTCACAGAATAGTGAGGACTACTAATGCACCAACTAGGACCATCACTCTGTTCCCCGACTAGTCCCAGCTACGTTCTCATTTCCTGAAGAGAACAGTGAAAGAAAGGGTGAGCTCAACTAACCCAGTAAGAAATATTATGACTAAGATAATGCAGAATAAATTATCATTAGCCTTCAACAATGTTAAACTAATAGAATATAAAAGACAACAAGTTTAACTGCAGTGGAACAAGCAATCCATTAGAAGAGTCAAGTAAATTATAAAATCTACTAGTCTTCTAATATTTAAAAAGTTTTTCATCAACTTTATCGCTGAGACTCAGCTTAATAAATAAAATCGAATCATCCCTGCTCCACGGCCAAGGATATTCATGTAATCATCAATGGTCATAACTATACTGAATAATCTCTGGTCATAATCATACCAAAAACTGTCCATCAATGCACTACGGGCCAATATGGACTTTTTCCACATCATTTGTAACATTACGGGCATGATTATACCGAATAATCCATGGTCATAATCATACCAAGTCCATCTATTCACTACAGGCCACAGATGGACTTTCAACATAATATAAACATGAGGATGATGACAATGATATAAGAATTCAATAAAACAAGTTCAATGAATTAATTTATCCAGGAACTAATAACGTCCAAATTGTCAACATGATACTGCTTTGTGGAGTAAAAATTCAAGAATGCTCAGAAGAATATTTCCATAAAAAGATATTGGATGAAGCGCAAATATCAAGGATATTTCACTAATTTCATGGAGTATAGAAGCCAAAGCTTTAACCAACTTAGTATAATAGAATATATAAAACTGTAAATGGATTTTCGCCCGTCATGCGGTAATCCACGTAGACAGATCATTTCCACAATCTAATAAGGAATGAATACGAAGGATCATTGATCATGCACGTGGTAATCCACATAGATATGTTATTCCAACAGAATAATAAAGAATGGAATAACAGAAGGATTCACCATGTGTGCGATAGACTGCACAGACATGTTATTACTAACAGGATAATAAATAATGGAACTAGGTCTGGCGTAAACGCACAGACAAGATATTCCGACTGAATAATAAATAATGGAACCAGGTCCGGCGTAAATGCACAGACATGATATTCCGATAGAATAATAAAGAACGAAATATTAGAAGAATTTCACCATGTATGCGGTACTTCGCATAAACAGGTTATTCCAACAGAATAATAAGAATGGAATAACAACAGAATTTATCAGGCATGCGATAGACCGCACAGACAGGTTATTCCAATAGAATATAAAGAATGAAATAACAGAAGAATTTCACCATGTATGCTGGTACTTCGCATAAACAGGTTATTCCAACATAATAATAAAAAAATGAATAACAGAAGTTCTCTTCATGAATACGAAAGAAATAATACCCCTTACGAGTACAACAAATAATATCCCTTACCTTTGAAAGAAGAGTATTCCGACTGATAGGGCGAGGATATACTCGAAGAAAACTTACACTACGCTCAAAGGTTTCTTAAGTTCTAAAGAAATACGCTCAAGATTATAGAAGAAGAATTCTCTCTCTAGAGTTTCAGTGAATTCGTAAGAAATAATGAAGGAATGAGCTTCTATTTATAGGAGAATGAACTGAATAGTAACTAATTCATGAACGGTCCAGATTGATTTACTTTTAATCGGACGGTCCATATTTAAAGCAAAATCTTTTAAATAAAATATAATATATTCTATTTATAATCTAATAAAATGAATAACTTTATAAAAGTATTCTGTTTTATATAAAAAGATTTTACTATGCAAAACACTATGCAGGCACTATGCATAATAAAATATAATATATTCTATTTATAGAATAACTTTATAAAAGTATTTTGTTTTATATAAAAAGATTTTACTATGCAAAATACTATGCATAATAGAATATAATATATTCTATTTATATAATAACTTTATAAAAGTATTATGTTTTATATAAAAAGATTTTACTATTAAAATTTTAAACCAACGATCCATATTGATTTACAATTATATTTCAACCAACGATCTGAAAAATTAGCACATCTCTTCATGGAATAATATTGTACCCAAAAATAATTTGGACCGAAAAGAAATATATTTTTCGGGTGAATAGTACTTCTAGAATAGTACCCTGACACAAAAAGTGTCTCAAATACCTGAGTGAACAATTGTAGGGTGAATAGTAATCGGGTGAATAGTGTAAGACCTCGAATTTTATGAAATAAAAGTATTCAATTTTTTCTTATAATTACTATTCAGTAAATTGTTAAATTGATAAAAAGGTTAAAGTTAAGGGTGATATATGAAAAAAAAAAATTCAAAATATGCAAGTGGTTATAAAATACTCATTTCTATCAGGGAATATTCGTTTGGTCGTAGAATATTCTTTCTGTCGGGGAATATTCGTACGACGGCGCAACCATTTGTGGGCCCCATAACAGAATAACTGTCGGATGAAGAAAACGACAAAAGGGAGTTTTTATAAATAACGGCGTAGTTGTTATCGTTAACACTGTTGGAATACCCGGTGGTTAAAACACAGTAATACGCGTTATTGCACAGTAGCACACGGTATTGCTTCAATTATTGATTCTTACGTAAGAATCAATAATTGTCCAATCCACCCAACCTATTCTGAGTCGCCAAAAACATGGTACAGAAACAACTACAACTTCATTAATACAATTGTCGTGCAAAATATGACACCACATAAACTGTGAGTTTAAATACAAATATTGTCTTCTAGACAATATCCACATGTAAATAAATCCTCATTATCGATACACTATTTTACAGAATAGTGAGGACTACTAAAATAGCTATCTAGAACCATCACTCCACACTCCGACTACTATATTCTATATATGAATTTAAAAGTTCATCGTCAATATTTTATCCCTGTAACATCAATCAATATATATCTGGAATTAAATATTCATCTTTGCACTACAGGCCAAAGATATTCATCAGTTGGTCATGTTCATCTAAACAGCCTGTTCATCTTTGCACTACGGGCCAAAGATATTAATCAGTCGGTCATGTTCATCTCCACACATGTTCATATTTGCACTACGGGCCAAAGATATTCATCAAGAAATCATTCATCTTTGCACTACAGGCCAAAGATATTCAGTAATATCATCATTTAGGACTGAGGATGATAAAAAATATTTTAAAGAAAACGAATCCAGTGAAACAAAAGAACAAGTATTAAGGATTCGTACTTTAAATAATCCAAGTTCAAAAATACTTCATAAATAACCAGATTGGAGTAAAATTCAAGAATGAAGATCAAAACATAGATCCAATCAAAGATAGAAATCATAACAGACAATTTTGGACACAGAAAAGAAAATTTAATTTTTCTGTGAATAGTGTCGTATTCGTGAATAGTGCCGTATACGTGAATAGTGTCGTATATGTAAATAGTAACTCTGACACCAAAAGATAGAAATTTCATAAAAAAAACATCATCACGCTTCGTGAATAGTACTTGTAAATAGTAACTCGTGAATAGTAACTCATAAATAATAATTCGGGAATAGTAACTCATGAATAGTAACGCCGACATAAAAAAGTTCTAAATTTGATAAAACTTTCCAACCAATATTTCGGCATAATGATATTGAAGAAATAATATCATTTTCGAATAAAATAACATCCTTTATCTCAGAAAGAATAGTACTTCTGACTGGAATACTGTATATAGTGCTGAAAGATCTTGCACTGTATAGCAATACTCAAAGTACTAAAATACTCACAAAATACGCTCGATATTATAGAGAGAGAAAGAGAGAGAAAACTTTAGTTTCTGGTGTGATTTTCAATTCTAACCTAAGCACCCTATTTATAGGAAATTGCTTAGAACACCAAAAGCAGAAAATTTATTAAAATAATTTTATTTAATAAAAATTCAAGCCCACCACCCAAGAATCTGAATTTCAGCAATTCACACATGCTAACCTTCTAAAAAGAATAAGAAAAAATGTTTTTCATCAAATAAATAATTAAAACTTCCAAAAATTAATTATTCTGGAACTTCGAAACTTCAATAATTCATAATAAATAGCCTTTTTGTCAGAAAATTCAAATCTCGCATTTTTTTTTTATAGAAAATTCAATTCTCTACAACTTTGCAAAAGAAAGTTTTTTCAAATTCCAAACAAAAATTGACCAAAATTCACAAACGGACGATTTTACAGGCTATAATCAAATTTCAGTTAAGAAATGGGGTCCACCGACACACAAAACATGTGTTAATCATTTAATGCAACAAAAATACTCTTCCTCCTCATATACTCATATATCTCACATTCATTGTAAAAATATCATCATTAATATATTATTGAAATAATATATTTAAATGAATTATTTTATCAGAAAAAGATAAAATATTAATTTTTAACAATTAGTCACATTAAAAATTTTCTCCATCTATATCCACATAAAATCAATATTTTGCTCATCATATAAATTAATAATTAATTATTCACAAATAATATTACAGATTCACAGTACTGATAACCAGGCCGTTCCTAGGAAAGAGGGGGCTTTTCAATAAGAATTTCTCCTTACTAGCTCGCAATTAGGTGACCAAACCTCTCCTTAGACAGAACTTTCTAGACATTGCCAATAATATTTTCTAATAATATTATTCAGATAATATGAATTATTGCTTCGATAATAGAAAATACTGTGTAGTGACAATTATTGAAATAACAGTAATATAAAATATCAACTGCAGCAATTATTGAATCAATAAAATTAAATACTGAACAGTAATTACTGTAACAATTATTGAGTAGTGTCTTCTTACGTAAGAATCAATAACTGGTGCAATACCGTGTGCTACTGTACAACAACGCGTATTACTGTGTTTTTAACCACCAAGTATTCCAACAGTATTAACGGTAACAATTGTGCCGTTATTTATAAACAACTTATACTTGTCGTTTTCTTCATCCAATCGATTTCCGTAATGGGGCCCACAAAAGACTGCGCTGTCGTACGAATATTCCCCGACAGCAAGAATATTCCACGACCAAACGAATATTCTCCGACAACAATGAATATTTTATAACCACTTTCTTATTTGAAATATTTGCACATTTACCCATAACTAACCACATTAATCAAATCAACCCTTACTATTTCAAAATGATAAATAAGAGAAAATTAAATTTTATTTATTAATAATTTGGGGTCTTACAGCACTACTCAATAATTGTTACAGTAATTACTGTTCAGTATTTTATTTTATTGATTCAATAATTGCTGCGTTGATATTTTATATTATTGTTGCTCAATAATTATCACTACACAGTATTTTCTATTATCGGAGCAATAATTCATATTATCTGAATAATATTATTAGATAACATTATTGGTAATGTCTAGAAAGTTCTGTCTGAGGAGAGGTTTGGTCACATAATTACGCACCAGTAAGGAGAAATTCTTATTGGAAAGCCCCCTCTTTCTTGGGAACGGCCTAGTTGTCAGTATTGTGATTCTGTAATATTATTTGTGAATAATTAATTATTGATTTATATGATGAGGAAAATATTGATTTTATGTGGATATAGATGGAGAAAATTTTTAAAGTGACAATTGTTGAAAATTGATATTTTATCTTTTCTGATAAAATAATATTTTATTATATTATTATAATAATGATGATATTTTTACAATGAATGTGGGATATATGATTATATGAGGAGGCGGAGTATTTTTGTTATAAATGTTGTTTAAAACATGTTTTGTGTGCCGGTGGACCCCATTTCTTGACTAAAATTTGATTATAGCCTGTAAAATCGTCTATTTATGGATTTTGGTCAATTTCTGTTTGGAATTTGGAAAAACTTTCTTCTGAAAAGTTGTAGAGAATTGAATTTCCTATAAAAATCGCGAGATTTGAATTTTCTGATAAAAAAGGTTATTTATTATGAATTATTGAAGTTCCGAAGTTCTGAAATAATTGATTTTTGGAAGTTTAAAATATTTTAATTATGAAAAAACGTTTTTGTTATTATTTTGGGTGAATGGCTGATGAGTTTGGTCTGGTGTGGTGTGCGTAGGATTATAATTTAATTATAATAATATTTTATTAAATTTTCTGCTTTGGTGTTCTAAGTAATTTCCTATAAATAGAGTGCTTAGGTTAGAATTGAAAAACACACCAGAAACTGAAGTTTTCTCTCTATTTCTCTCTCTATATTATCGAGTGTATTCTTGTGAGTATTTTGATATCTTGAGTGTTGTTATACGTTGCAAATTCGTTCAGTGTTATTCCAGTCAGAAGTACTGTTCTTTTGAGGTAAGGAATTTTAAGGGATTTTAAGGGATTGAAATGGATGTTATTTTCTTCGTAAGTGATATTATATCTTCAATATAATTATTTTGAAATATTGGTTTGAACTTTTTATCAAATTTGAAACTTTTTCATGTCGGGGTTACTATTCACGAGTTATTATTCACAAGTTACTATTCACGACGAGTTACTATTCATGAGTTACTATTCACGGGTACTATTCACTACAAAATTAGTTTCTTTTTCTAACCAAATTATAGTTGATTTATGAATATTACTCTAGAGATTAAAACTATGTATTGATTATATTGATTTTATTATCATATATAATATTTTTATATCCCTGATGTTGAAATTCTATTTGACTTGAGTGTAAAGATGGGTAAAGTATTGGTATGATCGTGACTATGGGTTCTCTTTGGCCAGTAGTGCAAAGTTGAATTGTTGACTAGTATGATCATGACCATTGAATTTACAATGGAATATTTTTAGCTTAAGTGCAAGGTGAATTGATCAACATGGTTATAATTATGTTTTATATAAATTCTGAAATGATTATGTATTTCTTTGAGATATGAATATCTTTGGCCTGTAGTGCAAAGATGACCTGTTGTTGAATATCTTTGGTCTGTAGTGCAAAGATGAACTGCTTGATGAATATCTTTGGCCCGTAGTGCAAAGATGAATTTATTAGTATGATTATGAACAGGAACTGTGATTTGGTATAACCATGATCTTTGATGTTTCAGGTAAAGACAGGTGATAAAAATTATCTTCGTCCTGAATGCGAAAAGGAATTTAGAACTACAATTATGATTATGAGTTATTCACATGATTGTGGACAAGAACTGTTGATTGATGTTACAGGGTTAAAACATTGTTGGTGGACTTTTCACATGGAGAAGATAATAGACTTTATGGTCTATTTGACTCTTCTAATGGAGTGCTCGTTCCGCTGTAACTATGGTTGAAAAGTTTTATCATCTACCATATGTTTTAAATCTCTGATTTATTACTGTTGAAGGCTATTGAGAATTTATTTATCTTTAGTCATAATATTCTTTACTGAGCTAGTTGTGCTCACCCTTTTGCTTCACAATTCCTTTCAGGTAATACGAGTGTAGCTTGGTCAAGCGGAGGATAACGGGGGAGTAGAACGGTGGTCATTATTTAGTAGTTATATTTGGTGAATCAACTAGGGTGAGGCAAACCCAACGTTGGAAGGGTGTTTTACCACTATCATACAAGATGTCTAATGACATACCACCTCATATCATCATAAGACAGGGATATGCTCATCCACTTGCTGAGTATATATACGAGCACTACCTATATAATCTTGGAGTTTGGTTGAAGTATAATTCTCAATTAGAGATGGTGGAGATAATGATATGTCAAGAGAAGCCACACCATTGGAAAGAATATGATAGTAATCTTCTGGTTTTTCTTTGGGGTCTATTAGGTTAACCAAGGATAATTTTGTGGCATATGATATCTATCATAACCTAGACGCATGGCTTCCCAAGTACGAAGGTTTCCTTGAGCACTTCCCAAAGATTCTAATTTCTAAAACAGTTTTTGACTATACATTTATGTAAGGTGTCATTGTGACGTGTTATCCAAGGTTGGGATAAGAGTCACAGTTGGTATATATTTGTATCTAAACTCACAGCATGTGTGTTGTTATATTTTGCACGACAATTGTTGTAATAAAGTTGTAGTTGTTTTCTGTACCATGTATTTGGCGACTCAGAATAGGTTGGATGGAATGGACCTATTTTGGGGTTGTCACAAATAGTAATCTGTGAATAGTAACTCGTGAATAGTACTCTGACACAAAAAGTGCCCCAAATACTCGAGTGAACAATACTAGAGTGAATAGTAACTGGGTATTTTACGACAACTTGTCTACTTTGAAAAAATTTCACATATCACCCTTAACTTTAAAATTTTATCAATTTAACTATTTACCAAAATAGAAAAATTGAATACTTTTATTTTATAAAATTTGGGGTCTCACAATCTCCTCTCCTTATGAAATTTCGTCCGCAAAATTTACGTACGTACCTGATATTCGAAGAGATGAGAATACATTGCTTTCTATTCGGACTATACCTTCCTAGTTATTTTCTCTGTATCATGATTTTCCCATTGCTCAGTTCCTGTATTTCAAATATCATTCTAGAATACAGTTTCAAAATAAGGGTTAATTGACATGCCACATATTATCCCTATACTCTGACCGACCAAATAAATACCAAATAAACTTAGGTAGGTCATACTAGCGAAGGAATTCCCCATCTCTCCCCTCCTAGTTTTTGTCTCACATCTCAACCAGGAATCATATCCCTAAGCTTTGATACCAACTGTGACTCCCCCAAAACAGATATACATCACTCATCTTGGGTCGCCAGATATAAGGTACTGAATACAAATACAACTTAATTATACAACAGTCGTGTAAAATACAACTAAACATAGGCTGTGAGTTTTAATACAAATATTGTCATCTAGACAATATCCACACTCAATGGAGTCCTCATTACATTTATTATCACGCTATTTCACTGAATTGTGAGGACTACTAATGCACCATCTAGGACCATCACACTGTTCTCCGGCTAGTCCCAGCTACGTTCTCATATCCTAAAGAAAACAGTGAAAGAAAGGGTGAGCTCAACTAGCCCAGAAAAAAATATTATGACTAAGATAATGCAGAATAAATTATCATTAGCCTTCAACAATGTTAAATTGATAGAATATAAATGTAAGACCCCAGCTTATTATAAATAAAATCGAATTTCCTCTAATTATTATTGTGAATAATAAGGTATTAATTTGATATAATTCTCTGGTTATGGATAAAATGTGCAAATTTTGTAAAATATGCAAGTGGTTATAAAATAATCATTGTTGTCAGGGGAATATTCATTTGGTCGTGGAATATTCTTGTTATCGGGGAATATTCGTACGACGGCGCAGTCATTTGTGGGCCCCATAACAGAATAATTGTCGGATGAAGAAAACGACAAGTTTGAGTTTTTATAAATAACGGCATAGTTGTTACCGTTAACATTGTTGGAATACCCGGTGGTTAAAATACAGTAATACGCGTGGATGCACAGTATTGATGAAATATTGATCATTACGTAAGAAGGCACTACTCAATAATTGTTACAGTAGTTACTGTTCAATATTTTATTTTATTAATTCAATAATTGATGCGTTGATATTTTTTATTATTGTTGTTTTAATAATTGTCACTGCACAGTATTTCCCATTATCAGATCAATAATTCATATTATTTAAATAATATTATTAGATAGCATTATTGGCAATGTCTAGAAAGTTCTGTCAAGGAGAGGTTTGGTCACCTAATTGCGCTCCAGTAAGGAGAAATTCTTATTGGAAAGCCCCATCTTTCCTAGGAATGGCCTAGTTGTCATAAATGTGATTCTGTAATATTATTTGTGAATAATTAATTATTGATTCATATGATAAGGAAATATTTATTTTATTTGGATATAAATATTGGATATATTTATTGTGGTTAAAAATGAAGGAGTTAATGTTGAGGTGTTTTATCAATATTTTTGTCGGAATGGATGTATTAAAAATTAAACCAGTATTTTTGAGATATATTGCGTGAGTTATAATTTTTAATCCGACCGTTGGATCGTTTCAATTTTTGGATATGTTATACATATATAAGTTGAGTATATGTCCACAAATTTTGAACCATTAAAAATGAACGTATGATTTGTTATGAATTTTAAGAGGTGAGTGGTTCAGAAATTGTTGAAGTATCCGAATTTAGCATTTTGGTAGAAAATTCTAGAATTAGTGGGCCCCACTTGTGGTTGGTGAAGAAATGTGCTGAATTTTATTTCAAATGTGGTGGGTGGGAATAGTAACAGGTAAAGCCATCAGGTTACAGGTCAAGTCTGCTAACATTTTCCTATAAATAGAAGGCAAAGTTAGAATTGAAAATCACACCAGAAACATAAGTTTTCTCTCTTTCTCTCTCTAGATTATTGAGTGTATTTTGTGAGTATTTAGATACTTTGTGAGTTTCTATTCATCATTGCAAGTTTCCTTCAGCCTTATACGATATTCCGATCAGAAGTACTGATATTTTGAGGTAAGGGATATTATTTTCTTCTTAAATGATATTTTCTTCAATATCATTATGCCAAAATATTGGTATGAACTTTTTATCAAATTTGGAACTTTTTATGTTGGGGTTACTATTCACTTATACAGCACTATTCACGAATACGTTATTATTCACCGAAAAATGAAATTTTCTTCTTTTTGTCCAAGATGTCTATTATGGTTACTATCTTTGATTGTATCCATGTTTTTTATCTTTATTCTTGAATTTTGCTTCAAAATTGGTTATTATGGAGTATTATTGATCTTGGATAAACTGTTATACGAATCCTTACTATTTGTCCTTCTGTCTCACTGGATTCGTTTTCTTTAAAATATTTTTCATCATCCTCAGTCCTAAATGATCGATATTATTGATATCTTTGGCCTGTAGTGCAAAGATGAATGATTAACTGATGAATATCTTTGGCCCGTACTGCAAAGATGAACAGGTGTTGAGATGAACATGACCTACTGGTGATATAAATGAATATCTTTGGCCTGTAGTACAAAGATGAATATTGATTAAAGATGTATATTGATTGTTGTTACAGGGATAAAATATTGATGATGGACTTTTAAATCTTAGAAGATAGTAGAATTCTTTCTCTACTTGACTCTTCTAATGGATTGCTGTTTCCGCTGCAGTTGTTGATCTAAAACTTGTTGTCTATTATATTTTATCAGATTTTTCCCTGTTGAAGACTAACGATAATTTGTTGTATATTATCTTAGTCATAATATTCTTTACTGGGCTAGTTGAGCTCACCCTTATCCTTTTTGTTCCATTTTTCTTAGGAGGTGAGAACATAGCAGAAACTAGTCGGGGTACGAAGTGATGGTTCTAGAAAGATGTTTTAGCAGTCCTCACTATTTCTGTAAAATAGTGTTTGAATAATTACAATGAGGACTTATTTGAGTGTGGATATTGTCTAAAAGATAATATTTGTATTTAAACTCACAGTATGTGTTGTCGTATTTTGCACGACATGTATTATTGAAGTTGTAGTTTGCTTTCTGTACCATGTATTTGGCGACTCAGAATGGGTGTTGTATACCTATTTTGGGGGCGTCACAGTTGGTATCAGAGCTTAGGGATATGGTCTATGACGGAGATCGGGTAATAGAACTAGTAGAGGAGAAATGAGTAAATCCTTCGCTAGTGTGTCCTATCTAAGCTTATTGTTGGTCAGTCATAATACAAGAATATTATGTGATATGTTAATTTGTTTAATTAACCCTTGTTTTATGGCAGTATTTAAGAATGGCTGCCGAGAACATTAACAATGGAGTGTATGAGACTGTGGAACAATCTTTAGTTACAAACCAGGAGAACGTGCAACATGAAGGCAATAATCCTCCTGTAAACAACACTACCGAACAAATGATGAATGATGGGATGTTCAGAAGTTTTTTACATTTTATGCAAAACCAGACGAGGGAAACTCGTGCACAGAATACGGGTGGAAATGCTAGCTATGTGCGGCTTGTCACAGCCAAGCAGTTCAAAGAGTTGGGACCTACCAGAATTTAAGGGAAAGCCAGGATCTGATCATGGCGGAAACGTGGGTCAAGCAAACTACCAAGATATTTGATGTCTTGGGATGCACGGAGGAACAGAAGGTTCCATTCGCCACCTTTATGTTCCGCGGTGAGGCAGACTACTGGTGGGAGTCTGTGAAGCGTACCCAGCCAGCCGCACTCAGCATATCTTGGGAAACATTTCAAAAACTATTCAATGACAAGTACTTTCCTGAAAGTATTCGTCATATAAGGAGGTGGAGTTTATCAGAATGGAACAAAACAACATGACGATGTCCCAGTACGAGGCGAAGTTTGCAGAGTTATCCAGGTTTGCTACCTTATTTGGTCGAAAATGAGGAACGAATGACAAGGATGTTTCTGAGAGGTCTAAAGTCCGAGATTCGGCAATATCTCATATCTCATAAATTTTCTTTATATTCAGATGTTATAAACAGGGCTCAATTATTAGAGCGAGATAGTGAGTATGTTCAACCGAGGGACCACAACCAGGGTCATACCGGTGACAGTAGTCATCAGAGCGATGATAACCGACGGGGAGGGAAAAATACGAACAAAGGCGGTAACCACTCGGGTGGTCATCGTGGCCATGATAATAGGAGAGGTGAGTCAAGTGGAAATTTCAGAAAGAGGAGATTCAACAATGACGGGAAGACATCAGCACCATCACCAGCACCAGCACCAACAACAAATTCTAGGGGAGGAGAATGACTGCTAGTTAGATGTTACAAATGCGGGAAAGAGGGACATATCAGCCCAAACTGTCCACAACAATCCAAGGTATGTTACAACAGTGGAAATGAAGGCCACATAGCTCGGGATTGATCTGTAGCAAAACCAAGTTCAACGGGGATGGTGACTCCAAGGGCTGTCCCAGATAAGTCGAAATCGGCGGTTCCTGGAAGAGCATTTGTCGTGACTGGCCAAAATGCAAGGAACCCGAACGAGGTGATTACGGGTAAGATAATCTTGAACTCTTGCGAAGTTTATACCTTACTGGATACCGGTTCTACCCATTCTTTTATCTCTCCTACTTGTGCTCAACGTTTAAACTTGACTCCGGAGAAATTAGACTTTGATTTATCAGTGGAGACTCCGTTGGGTGAAACTTTCGTTACATCCATAGTTTATAAATCTTGCATGATCCAAGTTGGCACTATCACATTACCTGTTGATCTTATCTCATTAAAGATACTTGCTTTTGATGTGATTTTAGGAATTGATTGGCTAACCACTCATCATGCCAAAATTGATTGTTTTCGCAAGGTTGTTAGTTTTCATATTCCTAACCAACCTGTCATACGAATTCAAACAACTAAACCACTAAAATCAGTCACTATCATATCAAGCCATAAAGCTATTCGTTTATTAAAAAGCGGATGTCAAGCTTTCTTAGCCCATGTTATGGATTTGAACAAAGACAAGTCAGATTTGAATAATATTTCTGTTGTTAGAGAATTTCCAGATGTATTTCCTGAAGAACTTCCTGGTCTACCCCCAGAACGTGATGTTGAATTCTTTATTGACCTTGAGCCGGGTACAAAACCCATTTCTAAAACCCCATATCGAATGGCTCCTATTGAACTTCAGGAGTTAAAAGCCCAACTACAGGAATTGTTAGATATAGGTTTCATTCGTCCTAGTACATCTCCTTGGGGTGTTCCTGTTTTATTCGTAAAGAAGAAAGACGGGAGTATGCGACTTTGTATTGACTACCGAGAATTAAACCATGTCACCATCAAGAATAGGTATCCGCTACCTCGCATTGATGACATGTTCGACTAGTTGTAAGAAGCACAATTCTTTTCAAAGATCGATCTTCGTTCTGGATACCATCAACTGAAGATTAAAACTGAGGATATTCCAAAGAATGCCTTCAGAACTCGGTACGGACATTATGAATTCTTAGTCATGTCTTTTGGATTGACTAATGCTCTAGCTGCTTTCATGGATATGATGAACCGTGTATTCAAGGAATATTTGGATCAGTTTGTTGTTGTCTTTATTGATGACATCCTCATCTATTCCAAAAGCTGTAAAGATCATGAGCACCATTTGAAGCTGATACTTGAAAGGCTTCGTGAAAACAAACTTTATGCCAAGCTGAAGAAATGCGAGTTCTGGCTTGAGGAAGTAGCATTCCTTGGGCACGTCGTGTCAAAACATGGAGTATTTGTTGACCCGGCAAAGATTGAAGCAGTACAAAGTTGGGAGAAACCAAAGTTGGTGACCGAAGTGCGTAGCTTTCTCTGCTTAGCTGGTAATTATCGGAGATTCGTGGAAGGATTTTTTCGAATCGCTACTCCGTTAACTCAGCTGACTCGAAAAGATACAAAATTTGTATGGAGCGAGGAATGCGAGAAGAGTTTCCAAGAGCTCAAGAGGAGACTCATTTCGGCACCTGTTCTGGTAATATCATCTTGTACGAATGGATTTGTTATATACAGCAATGCTTCAGGCAAAGGTTTAGGATGCGTTCTCATGCAACATGGGAAAGTCATAGCCTATGCCTCACGATAACTCAAAGAATATGAGAGGAATTATCCTACTCATGATCTAGAGTTGGCAGCAGTCGTATTCGCGTTGAAAATTTGGAGACACTACTTGTTTGGGGAGAAAGTGGAGATTTATACGGACCATAAAAGCCTCAAATATTTCTTCACCCAAAAAGAACTCAACATGCGGCAACGACGTTGGCTTGAACTATTGAAAGATTACGATCACACTATTCAATATCATCCTGGAAAAGCGAACGTAGTAGCTGACGCATTGAGTAGAAGATCATATGCGAGTACGAGTGCGATATTGTCAATACAAAGGCCCATTCTGTATGACTTGCAAAGGATGGAGGTAGAATTAAAGACTCTAGGGACCCACGTGATGATGGCGAATATACGAGTAGAACCGACTTTAATCGATAAAGTTAAAGCTACTCAAGCTACGGACATGGAGCTGATGCGTATGAAGAAGAAAGTGCAAGAAGGTGCTATTCCAGAAGAAAGAATCGATGAAGAATGAATACTTAGATTCAACTCCAAACTTTGTGTTCCTAACGATTCTGACTTGAAGCATAGAATCATGATGGAGGCACACAACACACTATTTTCAATCCATCCTGGGAGTACCAAATGTATCATGATATTCGACATACATTTTGGTGGAACAATATGAAGAGAGAGATCGCGGAGTTTATCTCGAGGTGTTTAACTTGTCAACGTGTAAAGGCGGAGCATTAAGTGCCAAAGGGTCCATTACAACCACTTGAGATTCTGAAATAGAAGTGGGAACACATTACTATGGATTTCGTTACAGGTCTTTCCAAAGTTTCTCAAGGCATAGATGCTATTTGGGTTATTGTTAATAGATTAACCAAGTCTGCCCATTTCTTGCCGATACGTG
This sequence comes from Panax japonicus, assembly GCA_020205505.1. NCBI lineage: Eukaryota > Viridiplantae > Streptophyta > Magnoliopsida > Apiales > Araliaceae > Panax > Panax japonicus. The sequence continues at coordinate 75,783,891 of CM035096.1, read as the reverse complement.
AGATTTATTCCCTTGAACGTCTTTCTAGTATGTACGTGAATGAGATTGTGAGATTACATGGTATGCCAATATCCATAGTTTAGGATCGTGACCCAAGATTCACTTCACGATTTTGGGTTAGCTTGCAGAAAGCTATGGGTACGGATTTACGATTTAGTTCGGCATACCATCCTCAAACGGACGGACAATCAGAGATGACTATTCAAACCCTTGAAGATCTATTAAGACTTTGTGTCCTAGATTTTAAAGGAAGTTGGGATAAGTACTTGCCACTGGTGGAATTCTCCTACAACATCAGTTATCAAGCAACTATAGGCATGGCTCCATTTGAGGCGTTGTATGGACGAAAGTGTCGTTCTACAGTATGCTGGGACGAGGTGGGAGAAGCAACGTTGTTGGGACCAGAATTAGTACGCATGACTACAAAAAAGATCCAAATGATTCGACAACGTATTCAAACCTCACAAGATCGACAAAAGACTTGTGTTGATCTTCATAGAATGGACGTAAAGTTTAATATTAGAGATCATGTATTGTTAGGTGTTGCTCCATGGAAGGGAGTTACAAGATTTGGAAAGAGAGGAAAGCTCAATCCACGATTTGTTGGTCCATTTGAGATTCTTGACCGAATAGGAAATGTGGCCTATACACTCGCATTACCTCCAAGTATGTCTCGTGTTCATAATGTTTTTCACATATCCATGCTTCATAAATATGTGAAAGACCCGAACCATATTATTGCGTTAGAACCAGACGAGATAGCCAAAGATTTAACGTACGAAGAAGTACCTGTTAAGATCTTGGATAGGAAAGAGCATGTCCTATGCACCAAGGTTATACCACAAGTTAAGGTTTTGTGGAGAAACCATTGTGACGCCCCCAAAATAGGTATACAACACCCATTCTGAGTCGCCAAATACATGGTATAGAAATAACTACAACTTTATTAATACATTTGTCGTGCAAAATACGACAACCTATATACTATGAGTTTAAATTCAAATATTGTCTTCTAGACAATATCCACATGCAAATAAATCCTCATTATTGATACACCATTTTACAGAATAGTGAGGACTACTAAAACAGCTATCTAGAACCATCACTCCACATCCCGACTAGTTCCTGCTATAATCTCGTTTCTTGAGAAGAAAAATGGAACAAAAGGAAAGGGTGAGCTCAACTAGCCCAGTAAAGAATGTTATGACTAAGATAATGTACAACAAATTATCGTTAGTCTTCAACAGGGAAAAATCTGATAGAATACAATAGACAACAAGTTTCAGATCAATATTCGCAGCGGAAATAATAATTCATAGAAGAGTTACGTAGAGAATGCAAACTACTATCTTCTATATATGAATTTAAAAGTTCATCGTCGATATTTTATCCCTGTAACATCAATAAATATATATCTGGAATCAAATATTCATCTTTGTACTACAGACCAAAGATATTCATCAGTTGGTCATGTTCATCTAAACACCAGTTCATCTTTGCGCTACGGGCCAAAGATATTAATTAGTCGGTCATGTTCATCTCAACACCTGTTCATCTTTACACTACGAGCCAAAGATATTCATCAAGAAATCATTCATCTTTGCACTACAGGCCAAAGATATTCAGTAATATCGTCATTTAGGACTGAGGATGATGAAAAATATTTTAAAGAAAATGAATCCAGTGAAACAAAAGAACAAGTATTAAGGATTCGTACTTTAAATAATCCAAGTTCAAAAATACTTCATAAATAACCAGATTGGAGTAAAATTCAAGAATGAAGATCAAAACATAGATCCAATCAAAGATAGGAATCATAACAGACAATCTTGGACACAGAAAAGAAAATTTAATTTTTCTGTGAATAGTGTCGTATTCGTGAATAGTGTCGTATACGTGAATAGTGCCGTATATGTACTCAAAAGATAGAAATTTCACAAAAAAACATCATCACACTTCGTGAATAGTACTCATGAATAGTAACTCGTGAATAGTAATTCCAACATGAAAAAGTTTCAAATTTGATAAAAAGTTCAGAACAATATTTCGGTATAATGATATTGAAGAAGATAATATCATTTAAGAAGAAAATAGCATCTCTTACCTCAGAAAAAATAGTACTTCTAACTGAAATACTGGATATAGTGCTGAAAGAACTTGCACCGTATAGCAATACTCAAATTACTAAAATACTCAGAAAATACGCTCGATATTATAGAGAGAGAAAGAGAGAAAAACCTTTAGTTTCTGGTGTGATTTTCAATTCTAACCTAAGCTCCCTATTTATAGGAAAATGTTTAGAATACCAAAGCAGAAAATTGAATATAATATTAATATAATTATACAAATTTTCCTTAGCCCACCTTTTGGTCAAAAACACCAGCCACACATGTTAATGATGTCCAAAAAAATACAAAAAATGTTTTTCTCAAAATAATTAACTAAAACTCCCAAAAATCAATTATTTCAGAACTTCAATAATTCATAATAAATAGCCCTTTTATCAGAAAATCCTAATCTTACGATTTTTTATAGGAAATTATATTCTCTACAACTTTGCAGAAGGAAGTTTTTTCAAATTTCAAACAAAAATTGACCGAAATCCATAAACGGACGATTTTACAGGCTAAAATCAAATTTCAGTCAAGAAATGAGTCCACCAACATGTTAACATGTTTTTAGTATTTATTGCAACAAAAATACTCCTCCTCCTCATTTACTCATATATACCACATTCATTGTAAAAATATCATTATTATTATATTATAATAATTTCATAAAATATTATTTTATCAGAAAAGATAAAATATCAATTTTCAACAATTGTCACTTTAAAAAATTTTCTCCATCTATAACCACATAAAATCAATATTTTCCTCATCATATAAATCAATAATTAATTATTCACAAATAATATTACAGAATCACAGTACTAGCAACCAGGCCGTTCCTAGGAAAGAGGGGGCTTTCCAATAAAGATTTCTCCTTTACTGGCGCGCAATTAGGTGACCAAACCTCTCCTTAGACAGAACTTTCTAGACATTGCCAATAATATTCTCTAATAATATTATTCAGATAATATGAATTATTGCTCGGTAATGGAAAATACTGTATAGTGACAATTATTGAAACAATAGTAATATAAAATATCAACGTAGCAATTATTGAATCAATAAAATAAAATACTGAACAGTAATTACTGTAACAATTATTGAGTAGTGTCTTCTTACGTAAGAATCAATAATTGGTACAATACCGTGTGCTACTGTGCAACAACGCGTATTACTGTGTTTTAACCACCGGGTATTCCAACAGTATTAACGGTAACAACTGCGCCGTTATTTATAAACAACTCATACTTATCATTTTCTTTATCCAATTACTTTCCGTTATGGGGCCCACACAAGGCTGCGTCGTCGTACAAATATTCTCCGACAGCAAGAATATTCCACGACCAAACGAATATTCTCCGACAACAATGAGTATTTTATAACCACTTGCTTATTTAAAATATTTACGTATTTTATTCATAACTAACCACATTAATCAAATCAACCCCTTACTATTTCAAAATAATAAATAGAGAAAATTAAATCTTCATTTATAAAAAGTTGGGGTTTTACAACCTCTCCTTCTTATGAAATTTTATCCTCGAAATTGACGTGCGTAGGACATGCTCCTTCCTATTCAAGATCTTGACTGGTACCTCCTCGTTCGTTAAATCTTCTGCTATCTTGTCTGGTTCTAACTCAATAATGTGGTTCAGGTCGTCCACATATTTACGTAACATCGATACGTGAAAAAAGTTATGAACACGCGTCATACTTGGCTGTAAATCGAGTCTATAGGCCATAGTTCCTATTCAATCGAGGATTTCAAATTGACTAATAAATCGAAGGTTTGAGCTTTCCTCACCTCACCAATTCTCGCTTTTGGAATAACAACTTCTTGTACCTCCTTCTTCATATTCATCAGCTTCGGTGTGTAGCTTGAACATTTTTAACTTTATCGATTAAAGTTGGTTCTACTCGTATATCATCACGTGGGTACCTAGAGTTTTTATCTCCATCTCTATTATTTGTAAGTTATACGAAATGGGTCTTTGACAATATCGCATTCGTACTCGTATACGATCTTTTACTCAACACGTCAGCTACCACGTTCGGTTTTCCAGGATGGTATGGTCAGAACATGTGCCGAAATGAGTCTCCTATTGAGTTCTTTGAAGATCTTCCCACATTCCTTGCTCCATTCGAATTTTGTATCTCTATGAGTCAGCTGAGTTAATGGAGTAGCGATTCGAGAAAATTTTTCCACGAAATCTTCGATAATAACTAGCTAAGCATAGAAAGCTACGTATTTCGATTACTGACTTAGGTTGCTCTCAACTGTGACTCATATCCAAATCTTGGATAGCACGTCACAATGACACCTATCAGTTTACTACCGCACGAATATGGCGTCCCCTACGGAGAGTCTGGCTTCGGTGCATTTCACAAAGGAAGTCACCAGATAAAGGCTCGGGTACCAAATTCTATAGTTGAATTTTTAACTCCTGAAGTTCAATAAGAGCCATGAGATTTTTAGAAATGGGTTTTGTACCGGGTTCAAAGTCGATACAAAATTCAATATCACACTTTGGGAGTAAGCCAAGAAATTCTTCAGGAAATACATCAAGAAATTTACTAACAATAGAAATATCATTCAAATCTGACGTACTTTTGTTCAAGTCCATGACATGGGCTAAGAAAGCTTGACATCCGTTTTTCAATAAACGAATGGCTTTATGGCTTGATATGAAAATGTTTGACTTCAATGGTTTGATTGCTTAAATTCAAATATCAGGTTGCTTAGGAATATGAAAACTAACAACCTTACGAAAGCAATCAATTTTGGCATGATGAGTAGTTAATCAATCAATCCCCAAAATCACATCAAAAACAAGTATCTTTAAAGAGATAAGGTCAACAGGTAAGGTGATTGTTCCGACTTGGATCAAGCAAGATTTATAAACAGCGGATGTAACAAAAGTTTCTCCTAACGGAGTTTCAACAGATAATTCAAAGTCTAATTTTCTCCGGAGTCAAGTTTAAACGTTGAGTATAAACAGGAGAGATAAATAAATGGGTAGAACCGGTATCTAATAAGGTATAAACTTCATAAGAATTTATAATTAACTAACCCGTGCTAACTTTGTTCGGGTTCCTCGCATTCTGACCAGTCACGAAAAATGTTGTTCCAGGAACCGTTGACTTTGACTTTTCTGGGACAGCCTTTTGAGTCACCATCCCCACTGGGCTTGGTTTCACTACCGTACAATCTCGAGCGATATGTCTTTCCTTTCCACAATTATAGCATACCTTGAACTGTTGTGGACAGTTTGGGCTGATGTGTCCCTCTTTTCCACATTTATAGCATACGACCGGTGGTCGTTCTCCTCCCTCAAAACCAGTTGCTTCTTGTGCTGACGTCTTCGCAGTGTCATTGTTGAATCTCCTCTTTTTAAAATCTCCCCCCGACTCGCTTCTTCTATTTTCATGGCCACGATTACCACCAGAGTGGTTGTCGCTCTTGTCCATATTTTTCTTTCTCCGCTGATTATCGTTGTTCTGATGATTGTTGTCACCGGTATGATCTTGGTTGCGGTCTCTTGGTTGAAGGTACTCGTTATCTCGTTCTAATAATTGAGCCCTGTTGACAACATCTGAATATAAAGAAAATTTATGAGAGATAAGATATTGCTGAATCTCGGGTTTTAAACCTCTCAGAAACATCCTCGTCATTCGTTCCTCATTCTCTACCAAATAAGGTGCAAACCTGGATAACTCTGCGACTTTCACCTCGTATTGGGACACCGTCATGTTGTTTTATTCTAGTCTAATAAACTCTACCTCTTTCATATGGCGAATACTTTCAGGAAAGTATTTTTCATTGAAAAGTTTCTGAAACGTTTCCCAAGACATGCGGAGTGCGACAGGCTGAGTACGTTTCATAGACTCCCACCAGTAATCCGCCTCGCCATGGACCATAAAAGTGGCGAATGGAACCTTCTGTTCCTCCGTGCATCCCAAGACATCGAATATCTTGGTAATTTGCTTGACCCATATTTTCGCTATGATCAGATCCGGCTTTCCCTTAAATTCTGGTGGTCCCAACTCTTTGAACTGCTTGGCCGTGACAAGCCGCGCGTTGCTATCATTTCCACCCGTATTCTGTACACGAGTCTCCCTCGTCTGATTTTGCATGAACTGCAAAAAGCTCCTAAACATCCCGTCGTTCATCGTCTGCTCAGTGGTGTTGTTTACAGGAGGAATATTGCCAGCCTGTTGCACGTTCTCCTCGTTGGTGAGTACAGGCGTCTCCACGGTCTCATTTACTCCACTATTAATATTCTCAGTCGACATTCTCAAATACTGTCATAAAACAAGGGTTAATTAAGCAAATTAACATATCACATATTAACCATATAGTTCAACTGACTAACAAATAAGCTTAGGTATGACATACAAGCGAAGGATTACTCGTCTCCCCTCCTAGTACTATTCCCCAATCTCCGCCAGAGACCATATCCCTAAGCTCTGATACCAACTGTGACGCACCCAAAATAGGTATACAACACCCATTCTGAGTCGCCAAATACATGGTACAGAAATAACTACAACTTTATTAATACATTTGTCATGCAAAATATGACAACCTATATACTATGAGTTTAAATACAAATATTATCTTCTAGACAATATCCACATGCAAATAAATCCTCATTATTGATACACCATTTTACAGAATAGTGAGGACTACTAAAACAGCTATCTAGAACCATCACTCCACACCTCGACTAGTTCCTATTATAATCTCGCTTCTTGAGAAGAAAAATGGAACAAAAGGAAAGGGTGAGCTCAACTAGCCCAGTAAAGAATGTTATGACTAAGATAATGTACAACAAATTATCGTTAGTCTTCAACAGGGAAAAATCTGATAGAATACAATAGACAACAAGTTTCAGATCAATATTCGCAGCGGAAATAATAATTCATAGAAGAATTACGTAGAGAATGCAAACTACTATCTTCTATATATGAATTTAAAAGTTCATCGTCGATATTTTATCCCTGTAACATCAATAAATATATATCTGGAATCAAATATTCATCTTTGTACTACAGACCAAAGATATTCATCAGTTGGTCATGTTCATTTAAACACTTGTTCATCTTTGCGCTACGGGCCAAAGATATTAATCAGTCGGTCATGTTCATCTCAACACATGTTCATCTTTACACTACGAGCCAAAGATATTCATCAAGAAATCATTCATCTTTGCACTACAGGCCAAAGATATTCAGTAATATCGTCATTTAGGACTGAGGATGATGAAAAATATTTTAAAGAAAATGAATCCAGTGAAACAAAAGAACAAGTATTAAGGATTCGTACTTTAAATAATCCAAGTTCAAAAATACTTCATAAATAACCAGATTGGAGTAAAATTCAAGAATGAAGATCAAAACATAGATCCAATCAAAGATAGGAATCATAACAGACAATCTTGGACACAGAAAAGAAAATTTATTTTTTCTGTGAATAGTGTCGTATTCGTGAATAGTGTCGTATACGTGAATAGTGCCGTATACATGAATAGTAACTCCGACCTCAAAAGATAGAAATTTCACAAAAAAATATCATCACGCTTCGTGAATAGTACTCGTGAATAGTAACTCGCGAATATTAACTCCAACATGAAAAAGTTCAAAATTTGATAAAAAGTTTAGAACAATATTTTGGCATAATGATATTGAAGAAGATAATATCATTTAAGAAGAAAATAAAATCCTTTACCTCAGAAAAAATAGTACTTCTGACTGAAATACTGGATATAGTACTGAAAGAACTTGCACCGTATAGCAATACTCAAAGTACTAAAATACTCAGAAAATACGCTCGATATTATAAAGAGAGAAAGAGAGAGAAATCTTTAGTTTCTGGTGTGATTTTCATTTCTAACCTAAGCTCCCTATTTAAAGGAAAATGCTTAGAACACCAAAGCAGCAAATTGAATATAATATTAATATAATTATACAAATTTTCCTTAGCCCACCTTTTGGTCAAAAACACCAGCCACACATGTTAATGATGTCAAAAAAAATACAAAAAATGTTTTTCTCAAAATAATTAACTAAAACTCCCAAAAATCAATTATTTCGAAACTTCAATAATTCATAATAAATAGCCTTTTATCAGAAAATTCGAATCTCGTGAATTTTTATAGGAAATTCAATTCTCTATAACTTTGCAAAATGAAGTTTTTCCAAATTCCAAACAGAAATTGACTGAAATCCATAAACGAACGATTTTACAGGCTAAAATCAAATTTCAGTCAAGAAATGAGTCCACCAACATACTCCTCATCCTCATTTACTCATATATACCACATTCAATGTAAAAATATCATCATTATTATATTATAATAATTTAATAAAATATTATTTTATCAAAAAAAATAAAATATCAATTTTCAACAATTGTCACTTTAAAAAAATTTCTTCATCTATAACCACATAAAATCAATATTTTCCTCATTATATTAATAAATAAATAATTATTCATAAATAATATTACAGAATCACAGTACTAGTAACCAGGTCGTTCCCAGGAAAGAGGGGATTTTCCAATAAAGATTTCTCCTTTACTGGTGCGCAATTAGGTGACTAAACCTCTCCTTAAACAGAACTTTCTAGACATTTCCAATAATAGTATTATACTGTGCAACAACGCGTATTATTGTGTTTTAACTACCGGGTATTCTAATAGTATTAACGGTAACAACTGCGCTGTTATTTATAAACAACTCATACTTGTCGTTTTCTTCATCCAATCGCTTTCCGTTATGGGGCCCATACAAGGCTGCGTCGTCGTACGAATATTTTTCGACAGCAAGAATATTCCACGACCAAACGAATATTCTCCGACAACAATGAGTATTTTATAACCACTTGCTTATTTAAAATATTTACGTATTTTACCCATAACTAACCACATTAATCAAATCAACCCCTTACTATTTCAAAATAATAAATAAAGAAAATTATATCTTCATTTATAAAAAGTTGGGGTCTTACAACCATGCTATTGAAGAAATGACTTGAGAGTTGGAATCAGAAATGAAAGCGAGGTATCCTCACCTTTTCAAAACAACAGGTACGTATGTCATTTTCGAGGACGAAATTTCATAAGGAGTGGAGGTTGTAAGACCCCAACTTATTATAAATAAAATTGAATTTCCTCTAATTATTATTGTGAATAATAAGGTATTAATTTGATATAATTCTATGGTTATGGGTGAAATGTGTAAATTTTGCAAAATATGCAAGTGGTTATAAAATAATCATTGTTGTCGGGGAATATTCATTTGGTCATGGAATATTCTTGTTATCGAGGAATATTCGTACGACGGCGCAGTCATTTGTGGGCCCCATAACAGAATAATTGTCGGATGAAGAAAATGACAAGTTTGAGTTTTTATAAATAACGGCGTAGTTGTTACCGTTAACACTGTTGGAATACCTGGTGGTTAAAATACAGTAATACGTGTGGATGCACAGTATTGATGAATTATTGATCCTTACGTAAGAAGGCACTACTCAATAATTGTTACAGTAGTTACTGTTCAATATTTTATTTTATTGATTCAATAATTGATGCGTTGATATTTTATATTATTGTTGTTTCAATAATTATCACTGCACAGTATTTTCCATTATCAGATAATAATTCATATTATTTGAATAATATTATTAGATAGCATTATTGGCAATGTCTTGAAAGTTCTGTCAAGGAGAGGTTTGGTCACCTAATTGCGCGCCAGTAAGGAGAAATTCTTATTGGAAAGCCCCCTCTTTTCTAGGAACGGCCTAGTTGTCATAAATGTGATTCTATAATATTATTTGTGAATAATTAATTATTGATTCATATGATAAGGAAATATTTATTTTATATGGATATAAATGTTGGATATATTTATTGTTGTTAAAAATGAAGGAGTTAATGTTGAGGTGTTTTATCAATATTTTTGTCAGAATGGAGGTATTAAAAATTAAACCAGTATTTTTGAGATATATTGCGTGAGTTATAATTTTTAATCCGACCGTTGGATCGTTTCAATTTTTGGATATGTTATACATATATAAGTTGAGTATATGTCCACAAATTTTGAACCGTTAAAATGAACGTATGATTTGTTATGAATTTTAAGAGGTGACTGGTTCAGAAATTGTTGAAGTATTCGAATTTAGCATTTTTGTTGAAAATTCTAGAATTGGTGGGCCCCACTTGTGGTTGGTGAAGAAATGTGCTGAATTTTATTTCAAATGTGGTGGGTGGGAAATAGTAGCAGGTAAAGCCATCAGGTTGCAGGTCAAGTCTGCTAACATTTTTCTATAAATAGAGGGCAAAGTTAGAATTGAAAATCACACCAGAAACATAAGCTTTTTCTCTTTCTCTCTCTAGATTATTGAGTGTATTTTATGAGTATTTAGATACTTTGTGAGTTTCTATTCATCATTACAAGTTTCTTCATGCCTTATACCGATATTCCGATCAGAAGTACTGATATTTGAGGTAAGGGATATTATCTTCTTCTTAAATGATATTTTCTTCAATATCATTATGCCAAAATATTGGTATGAACTTTTTATCAAATTTGGAACTTTTTGTGTTGGGGTTACTATTCACGTATACAACACTATTAACCGAAAAATAAAATTTTCTTCTTTTTGTCCAAGATGTCTATTATGGTTACTATCTTTGATTGTATCCATGTTTTGATCTTTATTCTTGAATTTTGCTTCAAAATTGGTTATTATGGAGTATTATTGATATTGGATAAACTGTTATACGAATCCTTACTATTTGTCTTTCTGTCTCACTGGATTCGTTTTCTTTAAAATATTTTATATCATCCTCAGTCCTAAATGATGATATTATTGAATATCTTTGGCCTGTAGTGCAAAGATGAATGATTAACTGATGAATATCTTTGGCCCGTAGTGCGAAGATGAACAGGTGTTGAGATGAACATGACCAACTGGTGTTATAAATGAATATCTTTGGCTTGTAGTGCAAAGATAAATATTGATTAAAGATGTATATTGATTGTTGTTATAGGGATAAAATATTGATGATGGACTTTTAAATCTTAGAAGATAATAGAATTCTTTCTCTACTTGACTCTTCTAATGGATTGTTGTTTCCGCTGCAGTTGTTGATCTAAAACTTGTTGTCTATTATATTTTATCAGATTTTTCCATGTTGAAGACTAACGATAATTTGTTGTATATTATCTTAGTCATAATATTCTTTACTGGGCTAGTTGAGCTCACACTTTTCATTTTTGTTCCATTTATCTTAGGAGGTGAGAACATAGAAGGAACTAGTCGAGGTACGGAGTGATGGTTCTAGAAAGATGTTTTAGCAGTCCTCACTATTTCTGTAAAATAGTGTTTGAATAATTATAATGAGGACTTATTTGAGTGTGGATATTGTTTAAAAGACAATATTTGTATTTAAACTCACAGTATGTGTCGTCGTATTTTGCACGACAATTGTATTATTGAAGTTATAGTTTCTTTCTGTACCATATATTTGGCGACTCAGAATGGGTGTTGTATACCTATTTTGGGGGCGTCACAATAAAAGACAACAAGTTTAACTGCAGCAGAACAAGTAATCCATTAGAAGAGTCAGGTAAAGTATAAAATCTACTATCTTCTATGATTTAAAAAGTTTTTCATCAACTTTATCGCTGAGACTCAGCTTAATAAATAAAATCGAATCATCCTTGCTCCACGGCCAAGGATATTCATGTAATCATCAATGGTCATGACTATACCGAATAATCCCTAGTCATAATCATACTAAAAACTGTCCATCAATGCACTACGGCCCAATGAGGACTTTTTCCACATCATTTATAACATTACAGTCATGATTATACCGAATAGTCCATGGTCATAATCATACCAAGTCCATCTATGCACTACATGCCACAGATGACTTTCAACATAATATAAACAAGAGGATGATGACAATGATAAAAAATTCAATAAAAACAGGTTCAAGAATTAATTTATCCAGGAACTAATAACGTCCAAATTGTCAACATGATACTGCTTTGTGGAGTAAAAATTCAAGAATGCTCAAAAGAATATTTTCATGAAAAGATACTGGATGAAGTGCAAATATTAAGGATATTCCACTAATTTCATGGAGTATAGAAGTTAAAGCTTTAACCAACTGAGTATAATAGAATATATGAAACTGCAAATGGATTTTTGCCCGCCATGCGGTAATCCACGTAGACAGATCATTTCCACAATTTAATATGGAATGAATACGAAGGATCATTCACCATGCACGTGGTAATCCACATAGACAGGTTATTCCAACAGAATAATAAAGAATGAAATAACAGAAGGATTCACCATGCGTGCTATAGACTGCATATACAGGTTATTCCCAACACAATAATAAATAATGGAACCAGGTCCGACGTAAACGCACAAACAAGATATTCCGACAGAATAATAAATAATTGAACCAGGTCCGGCGTAAACGCACAGACAGGATATTCCGACAGAATAATAATAATAGAACCAGGTCCGGCGTAAACGCACAGACAGGATATTTTGACTGAATAATAAAGAACGAAATATTAGAAGAATTTCACCATGTATGCGGTATTTTGCATAAACAAGTTATTCCAACAGAATAATAAGAATGGAATAACAACAGAATTCACCAGGCATGCGATAGACCGCACAGACAGGTTATTTCAACAGAATAATAAAGAATGGAATAACAGAAGAATTTCACCATGTATGCGGTACTTCGCATAAATAGGTTATTCCGACATAATAATAAAAAATGGAATAACAGAAGTTCTCTTCATGAATACGAAAGAAATAATACCCCTTACGAGTACAACAAATAATATCTCTTACCTTTGAAAGAAGAGTATTCCGACTGGTAGGGCGAGAATATACTCGAAGAAAACTTACACTACGCTCAAATCTTTCTTAAGCTCTAAAGAAATACGCTCAAGATTATAGAAGAAGAATTATGTCTCTAGAGTTTCAGTGAATTCATAAGAAATAATGAAGGAATGAGCTTCTATTTATAGGAGAATGGACTGAATAGTAACTAATTCATGAACGGTCCAGTTTGATTTACTTTTAATCGGACTGTCCATATTTAAATCAAAATCTTTTAAATAAAATATAATGTATTCTATTTATAATCTAATAAAACGAATAACTTTATAAAAGTATTCTGTTTTATATAAAAAGATTTTACTATGCAAAATACTATGCAGGCACTATGCAACACTATGCATAATAAAATATAATATATTTTATTTACAGAATAACTTTATAAAAGTATTCTGTTTTATATAAAAAGATTTTACTATGCAAAACACTATGCATAATAGAATATAATATATTCTATTTATAGAATAACTTTATAAAAGTATTTTATTTTATATAAAAAGATTTTACTATTAAAACTTTAAGCCAACGATCCATATTGATTTACTATTATAATTTCAACCAACTGTCTGAAAAATTAGCACATCTCCTCATGGAATAATATTGTACCCAAAAATGATTTGGACCAAAAAGAAATATATTTTTCGGGTGAATAGTACTTCGGGAATAGTACCCTGACACAAAAAGTGTCCCAAATACCCGAGTGAACAATACTAGAGTGGATAGTAATCGGGTGAATAGTAATTTGTGAATAGTTATATGTGGTGAATCAAATAGGGTGAGGCGAACCCAACGATGGAAGGGTGTTTTGACACTATCATACAAGATGTTTAATGACATACAACCTCGTGTTATCATAAGACAGGGTTGTGCACATCCACTTGTTGAGTATATCTACGAGCACTACCTGTATAATCTTGGAGTTTGGTTGACGTATAGTTCTCAATTAGAGACAGTGGATATAATTATATGTCAAGAGAAGACTCACAATTGGAAAGAATATGATAGTAATCTTCTCATTTTTCTTTGGGATCTATTGGGTCAACCAAGGATAATTCTCCAGTCTTATGATATCTATTATAACCTAGACGCATGGCCTCCCATGTACGAATATTTTCTTGAGCACTTCCCAAAGATTTTAATTTCTAAAACAGTTATTGACTGTACCTTTATGTAAGGTGCCATTGTGACGGGCTATCCAAGGTTGTGACATGAGTCACAGTTGGTATACATTTGTATCAAAACTCACAACATTTGTGTTATTGTATTTTGCATGACAATTGTGATAATGAAGTTGTAGTTATTTTTTGTACCATGTATTTGGCGACTCAGAATAGGTTGGGTGAATTGGACCTATTTTGGGGGCGTCACGGTTGGTATCAGAACTTAGGGATATAATCTTTGGCGGAGATGCAGGATTAGAACTAGGAAGGGAGAAACGAGTAATATCATTCGTAGTGTGTGTCCTATCTAAGCTGAATTTTCTTACTTAAGTTGATAAATTATGATATGTCAATTAACCTTTATTTTGAAGATGTATTCTAGAATTATATATGAAATACAGGAGATGAGCAATGGAGAAATCATGATGACATGGAAGATGGAATCTGAAAAGAAATCAAGGTATTCGCAACTCTTTGAAATACCATGTACGTAAATTTCGAGGGCTAAGTTTTATAAGGAGTGGAGATTGTAAGACCCCGAATTTTACAAAATAAAAGTATTCAATTTTTTTATTTAGTAAATAGTTAAATTGATAAAAGATTAAAGTTATAGGTGAAATTATTTTTTTCAAAATAAGCAAGTGATTATAAAATATTCATTGTTATCGTGGAATATTCGTTTGGTCATGGAATATTCTTGTTGTCGTGGAATATTCGTACGACGGTGCAGCCATTTGTGGGCCCCATAACAGAATAACTGTCGGATGTAAAAATGACAAATTTAAGTTTTTATAAATAACGGCGTAATCGTTACCGTTAACACTAATGGAATACCCGATAGGTAAAGTAAAGTAATACGCGTTGTTGCACAGTAGCACACGGTATTGCACAATATTTTTGAATTTTAATTCTTATGTAAGAAGACACTACTCAATAATTATGACGCCCCCAAAATTAGGTATACATCACCCATCTTGAGTCGTCAGATACATGGTACAGAATTCAAATACAACTTAATAATACAACTGTCGTGTACAATACGACAAATCATAAACTATGAGTTTGAATACAAATATTATCTGCTAGAGAGTATACAAACTCGAAAGGAGTCCTTATTACAATTATTATCACACTATTTCACAGAATAGTGAGGACTACTAATGCACCATCTAGGACCATCACTCTGTTCCCCGACTAGTCCCAGCTACGTTCTCATTTCCTAAAGAGAATAGTGAAAGAAAGGGTGAGCTCAACTAGCCCAGTAAGAAATATTATGACTAAGATAATGCAGAATAATTTATCGTTAGCCTTCAACAGTGTTAAATTGATAAAATATAATAACTATCAAGTTTAATTGCAGCGGAACAAGCAATCCATTAGAAGAGTCAAGTAGGGAATAAAATCTACTATCTTCTATGATTTAAAAGGTTTTTCATCACTTTTGTCGCTGAGGCTCAGCTTAATAAATAATCCACATCATCAAATCATCCCTGCACTACAGGCCAATGATATTCTTTAGTATCACGACCACGAATTATCCATGCACTACGACTAAAGATAATCATGTTTTCATCAACGGTCCTGATCATGCCATAAAACAATTCATATTTACACCCTTGGCCGAAGAGAATTCATAGCCATAATCATACCAAAAACTGTCCATCAATGCACTACGGGCCAATGCGGACTTTTTCCACTTCATTTGTAACATTATGATTATGATTATACCGAATAATCCCTGGTCATAATCATACCAAGTCCATCTATGCACTACAGGTCACAGATGACTTTCAAAAAAAATAAACATGAGGATGATGACAATGATATAAGAATTCAATAAAACAAGTTCAAGAATTAATTTATCCAGGAACTAATAACGTCCAAATTGTCAACATGATACTGCTTTGTAGAGTAAAATTCAAGAATGCTCAAAAAAATATTTCCATGAAAAGATACTGGATGAAGCGCAAATATCAAAGATATTCCACTAATTTCATGGAGTATAGAAGTCAAAACTTTAACCAACTGAGTATAATAAAGAATGAAATAACAAAAGAAATCACCATGGATGCGGTACTTCACATAGATAGGTTATTCCAACAGAATACTAAATAACGGAACCAGGTCAGGCGAAATTCGCACCGACAGGATGTTCCAACAGAATAATAAAGAATGGAATAAAAATAGAAATCACCATGCATGTGGTACTTCGCATAGACATGTTATTCCAACATAATACTAATAAGGACGAAATCAGGTCCGGCGTAAAACGCACAGACAGGATATTCCAACAGAATAATAATAAAGACGGAACCAAGTCCGGCGTAAAACGCACAGACAGGATATTCCAACAGAATAATAAAGACGGAATCAGGTCCAACGTAAAACGCACTGATAGGATATTCCAACAGAATAATAAAGATGGAATAATAGAAGAATGTCACCAAGTATAGGGTAGCCCGCGTATACAGGTTATTCCAACAGAATAATAAAGAATGGAATAACATAAGTTCTCTTCATGAATACAAAAGAATAACACCCCTTACGAGTACAACAAATAATATTCCCTACCTTAAGAAGAAGAGTACTGGATATAGAAATAGTGAAGTAGCAGAACACCTTTCTTCTTTCTCTCTATAGTTTCTCTCTCTAGAGTTTCAGTGAATTCGTAAGAAAATAATGAAGGAATGAGCTTCTATTTATTGAAAAATGGACTGCAAAGTAACTAACTCGTGAACGGTCCAGATTGATTTACTTTAATCTGACGGTCTATATTTAAAGCAAAATTTTTAAATAAAATATAATATATTCTATTTATAATCTAATAAAACGAATAACTTTATAAAAGATTTTACTATGCAAAACACTATGCAACACTATGCATAATAGAATATAATATATTCTATTTATAGAATAACTTTATAAAAGTATTTTGTTTTATATAAAAAGATTTTCTGTATTATTACATTAATAATTCCAACAAAACTGAGTGACTTATCACGTAAGCATCAATAATTAATACCGTGTACTACTATGCAACCACGCGTATTACTTTACTTTTAACACCGGGTGTTTTCAACAGTTAACGGTAAAACTTTCGCCATTATTTTCATAAAGTATTTTTATCGTTTTCTCAATCCGACAATAATTCTATTGTGGGGTCCACCAATGATTGTGTCGTCGTACGGATATTCCCCGACAAAAAAGAATATTCTCCGACCAATCGAATATTGTATAACAACTTACATACTTTGCAAAATTTATAAATATTACCCACAACTATAACATTATATCAAATCCACACCATAATATTCAAAAAAATATTTCGAGAAAATTAAATCTTTATTCATAAAATATGGGGTCTCACAATCTCCCCTCCTTATGAAATTTCGCCCTCAAAATTTATGTATGTACCTGGTATACCGAAGAGGTGAGGATACCTTGACTTCATTTCAGATTCTAATTCTTGAGGTATAACCTTTGAGTGTTGAATACGATCCTTCTTATCCAAGATTTTAACACGTATCTCCTCATACGTTAAATCTTTTACTATCTCGTCTAGTTCTAATTTAATAACGTGGTTCGGGTCATCCACATATTTACGTAACATCGATACGTGAAAAAAAACGTTATGAACACGCAACATACTTGGCGGTAAAACGAGTCTATAAGCCACAGCTCCTACTCGATCAAGGATTTCAAATGGGCCAATTAAATCGAGGGTTGAGATTTCTTCTCTTCGTCGATTCTTATTTCTAGAATAACGCCCTCTTGAACCTTCTTCTTCACATTAATCAGCTCCGGGTGTGTAGCTTGAGCGGCTTTAACTTTATCGATTAAAGTCGATTCTACTCGTATATTCGTTATCTTCATGTGGGTTCGTATATTCGCACTTGTAACCGCGTACGATCTTCTACGCAACGCATTAGCTACCATGTTCATTTTTCCTACGATGGTATTGAATGGTACGATCATAATCTTCAACAGCTCGAGCCAACGTCTTTGGCGCATGTTGCATTCGTTTTAAGTAAAGAAATATTTGAGGGTTTCAGAAATGGGGTTTGTACTGGGGTCAATACAAAATTCGATTTCACGCTCTAGGGGTAGGCTAAGAAGTCTTCAAGAATACGTCAGGAAATTTATTAACAATAAAAATATCATTCAAAACTGTGACCCTCATCCAAGACTTGGATAGTACGTCACATTGATACCTATAAACTTGTCATCGTCATTCACGACGTCGCCTACAGAAAGTTTGGCTTCGGTGCATTCCACACATGGAAGTCAATAACGAAAGGACCGGGGATCTTTACTTATGGCTTGATATGACAATGATTGACTTTAGTGGTTTGATTACTTTGAATTCGCATAACAGGTTGGTTAGGAGTATGAAAGCTAACAAACCTTACAAAAAAACATGATGAGTAGTTAACCAATCTATTCCTAAAATCACATCAAAGGCAAGTATTTTCAAAGAGATACAATCGACAGGCAACATGAAAGTGTTGATTTGAACAAGATTTATAAATAGTGGAGGTAACGAAGGTTTCTCCCAACAGATATATCAAAGTCTAACTTCTTCGGAGTTAACTTCAAACATTGAACATAACTAGGTGAAATAAAAGAGTAAGTACAACTGGTATTTAACATGGTATAGACTTCGCAAGAGTTTATGATTAACATACCCGTGATAATTTTATTCAGGTTCCTCGTCACGAAAAAAAATGCTCTCTCTTAAACTATCGGCTTTGGCTTGTCTGGGACATCCTTTGGCATCACTATCCCAGCTGGAATTGACTTTACCATACGACAAAATCGAGCTAGGTGACCTTCTCTTCACCAATTAAAACACGTTTTGGATTGCTGCGTACAGTTTGGACGGATGTGTCCCTCCTGTCCGCATTTGAAACATACGACTGGTGGTCGTTCTTCTTCTTTTGAAACAGGTGCTGGTGCCGACGTTTTTACATCATTGTTGAACCTTTTCTTCTAGAAATGTCCATTCTTATTGTTTTGGCCATGATTACCACCGAAGTGGTTACCATTTCTGGCATATTGATTCCCTTCATACTTATTGTCACCGCTTTGATGACTGTTATCACCGGTATTATCATTTTGTCAGCTGCTCTCTTTTGGTTTGGTTGACTCATTATCGCACTCCAATAACTGAGCCCTATTAACAA
Source organism: Panax japonicus (assembly GCA_020205505.1). NCBI lineage: Eukaryota > Viridiplantae > Streptophyta > Magnoliopsida > Apiales > Araliaceae > Panax > Panax japonicus. The sequence goes on along the minus strand of CM035096.1, from coordinate 75,764,502 downwards.
AATCTGAATACAAACACAGTTTATGAGAGATAAGATATTGACGTATCTCAGGTTTCAAAACTCTTAAAAACATCCATGTCATTCTCTCTTCATTATTAACCAAGTGGGACGCAAATCGGGACAACTCGGTAAACTTGGCTTCGTACTGCGACACGGTCATGTTGTTTTGGTCCAACTTAATAAATTTCACCTCCTTCATGTGACAAATGCTTTCGGGAAAGTACTTGTCATTGAACAGCTCTTGGAACTTCTCCCAAGACATCTTGAGTGCGTCGGGCTGGGTATGTTTTATAGATTTCCACCAGTGATATACCTCTTCACGCAACATAAAGGTGGCAAAGGGAACCTTTTGCTCCTCGGAGCATCCCAAGACATCAAATATCTTGGTGATCTGCTTTAACCACGTCTCTGCCTTAAGTGGTTCTGGCTCTCCCAAAAACTTCGGTGGTCCCAGCTCCTTGAATTGCTTAGCGATGACCAACCGTGGGTTGCCATTGTTTCCTCCTGCATTATGAACAGGAGCCGCCTTCGCCTGATGTTACATGAATTCTAAAAAGCTCCTAAACGCATCGTCGTTCGTCAATTGATCAGTGTTGTTGTTTACAAGAGGATTATCACCATCCTGTTGCGCATTGTCCTGATTATTGATCTGTGGAGAATCAACAGTCTCATGTGCTCCATTGCTTATCTCAACATTTTCAGATGTCATTTTCAAATACTGCCACAAAATATGGGTTAATTAACATATCACATATTATCTCTATACTCTGACCGACCAATTAAATATCAAATAAACTTAGGTAGGTCATACTAGCGAAAGAATTCCCCGTCTCTCCCCTCCTAGTTCTATTCTCACATCTTAGCCAGGGATCATATCCTTAAGCTTTGATACCAACTGTGACGCCCCCAAAATTAGGTATACATCACCCATCTTGAGTCGCCAGATACATGGTACAAAATTCAAATACAACTGTCGTGTACAATACGACAAAACATAAACTGTGAGTTTGAATACAAATATTGTCTACTAGAGAGTATACAAACTCAAAAGGAGTCCTTATTACAATTATTATCACACTATTTCACAGAATAGTGGGGAATACTAATGCACCATCTAGGACCATCACTCTGTTCCCCGATTAGTCCTAGCTACATTCTCATTTCCTGAAGAGAACAGTGAAAGAAAGAGTGAGCTCAACTAGCCCAGTAAGAAATATTATGACTAAGATAATGAAGAATAATTAGTATGATTATGAACAAGAACTGTGATTTGGTATAACCATGATCTTTGATGTTTCAGGTAAAGACAAGTGATGAAAATTATCTTCGTCCTGGGTACGAAGAGGAATTTAGAACCACAATTATGATTATGAGTTATTCATATGATTGTGGATAAGAACTGTTGATTGATGTTACAGGGATAAACATTGTTGGTGGACTTTTAACATGGAGATGATAATAGACTTTATGGTCTATTTGACTCTTCTAATGGATTGCTCGTTCCGCTGCAACTATGGTTGAAAAGTTTTATCATCTACCATATGTTCTAAATCTCTGATTTATTACTGACGAAGACTATTGATAATTTATTTATCTTTAGTCATGATATTCTTTACTGGGCTATTTGTGCTCACCCTTTTGCTTCACAATTCCTTTCAGGTAATAAAATTGTAGCTGGGTCGAGCAGGGATAACAGGGGAATAGAACGGTGGTCTCTAGCTGTGGAGATTCTCCCTAAACAGTATAGAAAAGTGTGTTATATTTTATATATCATTTAGTAGTTATATGTGGTGAATCAAATAGGGTGAGGCGAACCCAACGATGGAAGGGTGTTTTAACACTATCATACAAGATGTTTAATGATATACAACCTCGTGTTATCATAAGACAGGGTTGTGCACATCCACTTGTTGAGTATATCTACGAGCACTACCTGTATAATCTTGGAGTTTGGTTGACGTATAGTTCTTAATTAGAGACAGTGAAGATAATTATATGTCAAGAGAAGTCTCACAATTGGAAAGAATATGATAGTAATCTTCTCATTTTTCTTTGGGATCTATTGGGTCAACCAAGGATAATTCTCCAGTCTTATGATATCTATTATAACCTAGACGCATGGCCTCCCATGTACGAATATTTTCTTGAGCACTTCCCAAAGATTTTAATTTCTAAAACTGTTATTGACTGTACCTTTATGTAAGGTGTCATTGTGATGGCTATCCAAGGTTGGGACATGAGTCACAGTTGATATACATTTGTATCAAACTTACAACATTTGTGTTGTTGTATTTTGCACGACTATTGTGTTAATAAGTTGTAGTTATTTTTTGTACAATATATTTGGCGACTCAGAATAGGTTGGGTGAATTGGACCTATTTTGGGGGCGTCACAGTTGGTATCAAAGCTTAGAGATATGATCTCTGGCGGAGATCTGGGATTCGAACTATGAAGGGAGAGACGAGTAATATCCTTCGCTAGTGTGTGTCCTACCTAAGCTGAATTTTCTTACTTAAGTTGACAAATTGTGATATGTCAATTAACCTTTGTTTTGAAGCTGTATTCTAGAATGATATCTAAAATACACGAGATGAACAATAGAGAAATCATGATGATATGGAAGATAGAATCTGAAAAGAAAGCAAGGTATTCTCAACTCTTTGAAATACCATGTACGTAAATTTCGAGGGCGAAATTTCATAAGGAGGGGAGATTGTAAGACCCCGAATTTTACGAAATGAAAGCATTCAATTTTTCTATTTCGTAAATAGTTAAATTGATAAAAGTTTAAAGTTATTGGTGAAATTATTTTTTTTAAAATAAGCAAGTGGATATAAAATATTCATTGTTGTCGAGGAATATTCGTTAAGTCGTGGAATATTCTTGTTGTCGGGGAATATTCGTACGACGACGCATCAGTTTGTGGGCCCCATAACAGAATAACTGTCGGATGAAAAAAACGACAAATTTAAGTTTTTATAAATAACGGCGTAATCGTTACCGTTAACACTGTTGGAATACCTGGTGGGTCAAGTAAAGTAATACGCGTTGTTGCACAGTATCACACGGTATTGCACAATATTTTTGAATTATTGATTCTTACGTAAGAAGGCACTACTCAATAATGGTTACAGTAATTACTGTTCAATATTTTATTTTATTGATTCAATAATTGATGCGTTGATATTTTATATTATTGTTGTTTCTGTAATTGTCACTACACAGTATTTTCCATTATCAGATTAATAATTTATATTATTTGAATAATATTATTAGATAGTATTATTGACAATGTCTAGAAAGTTCTGTCAAGGAGAGGTTTGGTCACCTAATTGCGCGCCAGTAAGGAGAAATCCTTATTGAAAAGCCCCCTCTTTCCTTGGAACAACTTAGTTGTCAATATTGTGATACTGTAATATTACTTGTGAATAATTAATTATTGATTTATATGATAAGGAAAATATTCATTTTATGTGGATATAGATGGAGAACATTTTTAATGTGACAATTGTTGAAAATTGATATTTTATCTTTTCTGATAAAATAATTCATTTAAATATATTATTATATTTTAATAATATAATAATGGTAATATTTTTACAATGAATGTGTGATATATGAATAAATGAGGAGAAAGAGTATTTTTGTTATAAAAAAATATCTAACACGTGTTTTGTGTGTTGGTGGACCTCATTTCTTGATTGAAATTTTATTATAGCCTGAAAAATCGTCCGTATGTGGATTTCGGTCAATTTCTACTTGGAATTTGGAAAATCTTAAACTTATAAAGTTGTAGAGAATTGAATTTCCTATGGAATGATAATAAGATTCGAGTTTTTTTGATAAAAGAGCTATTTATTATGAATTATTGAAGTTCCGAAGTTCCAGAATAATTGATTTTTGAAGTTTTAATTATTTTTTTAAGAAAAACGTTTTTAATATGTTGGTGGGCCCCACTAGTATTGCAAATGTGCTGAGTTCAGTTATTCAAAGTGGCGTAGGAATTTAAAATAATTATATTAATATTTTATTAAATCTTTTACTTTGGTGTTCTAAACATTTTCCTATAAATAGGGTTCTTAGGTTAGAATTTAAAATCACACCAAAAACATAAGTTTTCTCTCTCTATATTATCGAGCGTATTTTTTTTAGGTATTTAGATACTTTGAGAGTTTTTATTCAGTGCAAGTTTCCTTCGGCTTTACATCCGATATTCCAGTCAGAAATACTGCTCTTTTGAGGTAGGGGATTGTAAGGGTTATTATGTTTTTCAGTTTTGTAGTTTTTCCTGACCCTTAAAAATTCTGGAAACTTTTGAAAATGATAATTTGATGAGTTTTCTAGATTGTGTCAAAAAATGGCGATTTTTGGATATATAGATTAGGAGTTATGAATTTTATGGGCAAATTCTATTTTAAAAGTAAACTCCTTATAACTCCTTGTGGCTAACTCCAAAATTGGTGAAATTTTTATTGGGAAGTACATGTATATAACAGAAGTATACTCTATAAATTGTCTATAAATTTAAAAAATGATTAAAATATTGTGGTAATATTAATAATATTAGATTATGATATTATTAAGTGATTTATAACATTTGGATTAAAGTTGTTATGAAATTATTGATTTAAAATATTATTTAATGATTAATAATATTAGTAAAATCATTGTCTTGAGAATGACCTGGTTGTTAAATATTGTGAGTTATAATATTAATGATGAATAAGTTCGTGTTGATTAAAGATGAAGTTGATAGTTCCATTATGTGGAATTATTAGTGTTAGTAGGAAATCGACATTTATTTCGATAATAATTAATGTCTGGAGGTTATATTGACCAATCGGGTAATTCACCAGATAAATGAGCAATTAATTGTTATTAATTCACATGCTTATATAACTATATGTTCACATGTGTGTACTACGCGTACTACCGCATGCATGGTGAATGACCCTTCGTATTCATTCTTTATTAAATTGTGGAAATGATCTGTCTACGTGGATTATCGCATTGCGGATGAAAATCCATTTGCAGTTTCGTATATTCTATTATACTCGTATGAGATATTCTTTCTTTTGTACTCGTCATAGAATATCGTTTTCTTTTGTATTTTCCTTTTATGAGTACTATTCATGAAGTTACTATTCACGGGTACTATTCATAAAGTACTATTCACGAAGTACTATTCATGAGTATTATTAATAAAGTACTATTTATGGGGTACTATTCCCGAAGTACTATTCACGGGTTACTATTCGCCTGAGTACTATTCACCCAAAGTACTATTCATGACAAAAATTGATTTTTTTCTGTCCAATTCATTTTTTATACAATATCATTCTTAAATTTTACTCCACAAAGCAGTATCATGTTGACAATTTGGATATTTTTAAACTCTGGATAAATTTAAAGTCTTTAATATTTATCCTTGATTTTGTTTGATTAATGCTTATATCATTGCCATCATTCTCATGCTTATATTGTGATGAAAGTTATCTTTGACTTACGTGCATAGATGGACTGTTGATTGGTATGATTATGACCAAGGATCATTCGGTATAATCATGACCCGTAATGTTATAAATGATGTGGTAAAAGTCTTCATTGGCCCGTAGTGCATTGATGAACAATTGGTGGTATGATTATGACTAGGGAATTATTCAGTATAATCATGACCATTGATGATTACATGAATATCCTTGACCCGTAATGCAGGGATGATTCGATGATGTGGTTTATTTATTAAGCTGAGTCTCAGTGATAAAATTGATGATAAACTTTTAAATCATAGAAGATAGTAGATATCATGCTCTACTTGACTCTTCTAATAGGTTACTTATTCCGCTGCAGTTGTTGATTTAAAACTTGTTGTTTATTATATTCTATCAGTTGTTATACTGTTGAAGGCTAAGGATAATTTATTATGCATTATCTTAGTCATAATATTTTTTACTGGGCTAGTTGAGCTCACCCTTTTCTTTCATTGTTCTCTTCAGGAAATGAGAATATAGCTGGGACGAGTCGGAAAATGGAGTGATGGTCCAAGATAAGTGACTTTAGTAGTCCACACTATTCTATGAAATAGTGTGATAATAATTGTATTGAGGACTCCATTGAGTGTGGATATTGTCTAGAATGACAATATTCGTGTTAAAACTCTCAGCTTATATTTTGTCGTATTTTACACGACAGTTGTATAATTAAATTTTTATTTATATTCTGTACTATGTATTTGTCGACTCAAGATGGGTGAATGTATACCTATTTTAGGGGCGTCACAATATGTGTTGTCGTATTCTGCACGATAATTATAATAATGAAGTTTGTAATTGTTTCTGTATCATATATTTAGCTATTCAAAATGAGTTATGTGAACCTATTTTGGAGGCATCACATTAGTGAACTACCATGCAAACTGTTGAACTGGTGTCTCGGGTGGTTCAATGTTCGGTGTAATTCTAGTAACTAAAATTGTGATTAATATTTTGAGTTGAAATTGATACAATATATTATTATGAGTTTGTACTCGAATTAAAACTAATATGTTAAGTGACTATTATATTAAAATGAAAAATGTGATTTAATATTATTCAATGACTAATATGCTCTAATAACGACCTCTAATATTCAAATTTTGTGGAAGTTATAGCATTCAATTATACAATCCTTAATTTATGGTAACGTGCACACTGTATTGGTATAGAGTACATCTAATTTCTCACCTTAATAAAATTTTATATTTATTAAATGTTACAAACTTAATTTGGTATTAACTATATTAAAATTACATGTCTTAAATAAATTCAAAATTATTAATATTCATTTAAAATTACTAAATAATAAATCTTATAATTAGTAGTGATTCGATAGTTTATATTTAACAATATTTATTTTTATATTCACTAAAATTAAACGAATTTATGTCAATTTTAAATTTAAAAATATATTCAATTGACTTTAAAAAGTCAATAATGATCTCTTTTTTTTTGAAAGGAATGGAGTATCACTATATTAACCAATATCTAAAACATCTTAAAAGTTTTATTAATATGAACAATTAATAAATTTAATTAAATTAAATAATATTTTTTAAAGCCTTAATTTTTAAATAATACACTCGCGGGATCTTAGGATAATTTTATGAATAAGTAGACCAACGTATGCACTATTTAAATAATTAAACGAAATTAATGTTTTAATTAGAATATTATGTATGAAAATAATATTAGAAATTAGCTTATGAAAATATTTTATATTTTTTGAGGTAAATTTATATGAAGTTATTCGATATTAACACATTGTGATAGAGCTTGATAATACAAAATTAACCCAAGACAATAGCCAATAATTCTATCCATAATAAAAAATAATAATTCTCCTTCAAATATAAATTATACAATTTAGAATCAAATTAATATATAAAAGAGACAAGAGAAGTCACACTTGGACCAGTAATTAACTCATAATAAAAAAAGAAGAAGAAAAACTCCATTAACCTTATAACAAATCAACCAAAAAATGTCGATTTAAAATATTTTTAAATTCAAAATTATTAACATTCATTCAAAACTACTAAATAATAAATCTGATAATTAGTAGAGATTCAATAGTTTATATTTAACAATATTCATTTTAATATTCACTAAAATTAAATGAATTTATGTCAATGTTGAGAAATTATTTTGTGAGCCGATTGATTCTATGGGACCCATTTCACGTGGCGTAGTTTTTCCACATAACAATATAGAGGCTTGACTTTTAAGACTTGTGATTCTCATGTCGATTTTGACTTCTTAGTTTTTAGACAATCAAATTTATTTTAACACATAATAATTAAACTAATCACAATTTAGGTATTATAATAAAAGAGACAAGAGAAGTCACGGTTGGACTAGTAATTAACACATAATAAAAAAAAACCTCCATTAAGCTTATAACTAATCAAACAAAAAAATGAATTTTAGAATCAATCAAAAGGAAAAATTACTCATAAGAGATAAAAAGAAAATTGCTCCCAAATTTCACAACTCATGTCATAGTTAGGGCTGAGCATTCGGTTATAACCGAAAATCAAAATTAACACTATTTTGATATACTAAATTGTTAATCGAATTTGAAGATAACCGAATAACCAAATAATCGAATTTACTATTCGGTTATACGGTTAATAACTGAAATGAAGGACTTTTCACTAAAAAAATATACATATTGCCCCTAATGGACATCTTCTGTGCTAATCAGCTAATACCTCCCACTGAAAATATACCTAGTGTACATTGAGGAATTTACTTGATGATATCAACCACTTAGGCTTCTGGCTTCAAACATAACACAATTGTGAGACTTCATTTCATAAATGACTGGTTCCAATTCAAAGGTTTTCTGTCTACATATGCAGGAGAACCCCCATAAGATTGGCCACATTCATCTCCCATATTGAGGATAAGAACACCCAGAGAAACAAACAAGATAAAGAGGAAATTTTGGATTTGTTTAAATCGTGTTTCAAGTATAGCAGCACTAGTGGTTGAACCTTCAACTCCACAATTCCAACTTAATTTTGAATCTAGCTCACTGCCACTATGTAAGACCCCAATTTTTATGAAAAAAGAATAATTTTCTAAAAATATATTTTGAATATTATGCTGTGGATTTGATATAATGTTATAGTTGTGAGTAATATTTACAAATTTTACAAAGTAAGCAAGTGGTTATATAATATTCGATTGGTCGGAGAATATTCGTTTTAACAGAGAATATTCGTACGACGGCACAATCATTGGTAGGACCCCACAACGGAAGTATTGTCTTAGTTAGAAAACGATAGAACTATCTTTTTATAAAAATAACGACGAAAGTGTTACCGTTAAAACTGTTTAACTACCCGGTAAGTAATACTGCGTGGTTGCATAGTAGCACACAGTATTGATTATTGATGCTTACGTGAGAAGTCACTTAGTTATACTCAATTATTGCTACAGTAATTAGTTGCATCATTACTCTCATATTATTGATTCAATTATTGTCACAATATCATCTGTATAATATTTTATATTATTAAATCAATAATTGAGACGACAAAGTTATTCATATTATTATTTACAATATTGACAATGTCTAGAAGTTCTGTCAAGGAGATGTTTTGTCACCTAATTGAGCGCCAATAAGGAGAAATTCTTATCGGAAAGCCCCCTCTTTCCTGGGAACGACCTAGTTGTTAAATATTGTGAGTTATAATATTAATGATGAATAAGTTCGTGTTGATTAAAGAAGAAGTTGATAGTTCCATTGTGTGAGAATTATTAGTGTTAGTGGAAATCAACATTTATTTCGATAATAATTAATGTCTGGAGGTTATATTGACCAATCGGGTAATTCACCAGATAAATGAGCAATTAATTGTTATTAATTCACATACTTATAACTATATGTTCACATGTGTGTACTATTGATTCACATGATTTACTATTAGGGGAGTTGGTGCAAGATTGATAATACTTGCATAACGAAATTAAAAATAGAGGTATACATGAAGGTACTATATTGTAATTAGTTTTTTCACATGATTATATTATTAAGTCACATGAATGAACTATTAATTCACATTAATTACTATTAGGGGAAGGTGGTGCAAGTTTGATAATACTTGCAGGACTAAATTAAAAATAAAGAAAAAAAGGAAGGTATTATACTGTAATATTTCGAGCCCCAAAACGTGCAATTATTGAAACAATATTTTCCTATAAATAGAACCACATTCTTCTTTCATTCTCACCTATTCACTAATTCTCACAAGAGCAATTATTATAGAGAGAAATTATATAGAGAAAGAAGAAGAGAAGTCTGTTACCTCACTATTCCAGTATCAAATTTCTTCTAAGGTAAGGGGTATTATTTCTTTCGTATTCATGAATAGAGATATTTTCTTTCAATACTCGTAAGGGTTGTTATTCCATTCTTTATTATTCTGTTTGATTAACCTATCTGTTCGGTCTATCGCATGCCTGGTGAATTCTTCTGTTATTCCATTCTTTATTATTCTGTTGAAATAACCTATCTATGCGGTCTATCGTATGCCTGGTGAATTCTTCTATTATTCTATTCTTTATTATTATGTTGGAATAACCTGTCTGTGTGGACTACCGTATGCCTGGTGAATTCTTCTGTTATTCTATTCTTTATTATTCTGTTGGAATAACTTGTCTATGTGGATTATCACATGCATGGTGAATGATCCTTCGTATTCATTTCTTATTAAATTGTGGAAATGATATGTCTACGTGGATTACCGCATGGCGGGCAAAAATCCATTTGCAGTTTTATATATTCTATTATACTCAGTTGGTTAAAGTTTTGACTTCTATACTCCATGAAATTAATAGAATATCCTGGATATTTATGCTTCATCCAATATCTTTTCATGAAAATATTCTTCTGAGCATTCTTGAATTTTACTCCACAAAGCAGTATCATGTTGACAATTTGGACGTTATTGATTTCTGGATAAATTAAATTATAAATCTTTAAAATTTATCTTGAACTTGTTTTATTGAATTATTTTGTCATTCTCATCATCCTCATGCTTATATTGTGATGAAAGTCATCTTTGGCTTACGTACATAGATGGACTTGGTATGATTATGACCAGGGATTATTTGGTATAATAATGACCGTAATGTGACGAATGATGTGGTAAAAGTCCGCATTGGCCAGTAGTTCATTGATGGACATTTTAGGACCAGGGATTATTCGGTATAATCATGACCATTGATGATTACATGAATATCCTTGGCACTGATGCAGGGATGATTTGATTTTATTTATTAAGCTGAGTCTCAGCGATAAAGTTGATGAAACACTTTTTAAATAATAGAAGATAGTAGATTTTATGCTCTACTTGACTCTTCAAATGGATTGCTTATTCTGCTGCAGTTGTTGATCTAAAATTTGTTGTCTATTATATTCTATCAGTTGTTATACTGTTGAAGGCTAAAGATAATTTATCCTGCATTATCTTAGTCATAATATTTCTTACTGGGCTAGTTGAGCTCACCTTTTCTTTCAATGTTCTCTTCAAGAAATGAGAATATAGTTGGGACAAGTCGGGAACGGATTGATGGTCCAGGTGGTTGATTTAGTAGTCCTCATTATTCTATAAAATAGTGTGATAATAAATGTAATGAGGACTCAAAGTCCAGTTAGGATGGAGGCATCAAAGGCCTTCCCAGACAAGACAAACCTGGTAGTTCAAGGGAGAGCGTTTGTTGTAACCTCCCAAAAAGTGAGAAATTCGAACGAGGTGATCACAGGTAAGCTAATCATAAACTCTAGTGAAGTATATAACTTATTTGATACCGGTTTTACCCATTCTTTTATTTCTCCTACTTGCGCTCAACGTTTAAATTTGACTCGGGAGAAATTAGATTTTGACTTATCGGTTGAAAGTCCGTTGGGAGAAACCTTTATTACATCCACTATTTATAAGTCTTGTTTGATTCAAATCGGTAACCACATGTTACCTGTCAATCTTATTTCTTTGAAAATACTTGGATTTGATGTGATTTTAGGGATTGATTGGTTAACTACTCATCATGCTAAAACCGATTATTTTCGTAAGGTTGTTATCTTTCATATTCCTAACCAACCTATGATGCGAATTCAAGCAACCAAACCACTAAAATCGATCACTGTCATATCAAGCAATAAAGCTATTCGTTTATTGAAAAATGGATGTCAAGCTTTCTTAGCCCATGTCACAGATTTAAATAAAAATACGTCAAATTTGAATGATATTTCTATTGTTAATAAATTTCCTGACGTATTTCCTGAAGAACTTCCTAACCTACCCTCAGAGCCTGAAATTGAATTTTTTATCGACCTTGAATCCGGTACAAACCCCATTTCCAAAACCCATATCGAATGGCTCCTATTAAACTTTAGGAGTTAAAAACCCAACTACATGAATTGTTAGACATCGGTTTCATTCGTCCTAGTACGTCTCCTTAGGGTGCTCATGTTCTATTTGTGAAGAAGAAAGATGGAAGTATGCGACTTTGTATTGATTATCGGGAGTTGAATCACGTCACCATCAAAAATAGGTACCCGTTACCTCATATTGATGATCTGTTTGACCAGTTGCAAGGCGCCAAATTCTTTTCAAAGATCGATCTTCGTTCTGGATATCATAAGTTGAAGATTAAAACTGATGACATTCCAAAGACTAATTTCAGAACTCGGTACGGGCATTATAAATTCTTAGTCATGTCTTTTGGATTGACTAATGCTCATGCTGCCATCATGGATATAAGGAACTGAGTATTCAATGAATATTTGGATCACTTTGTGGTCGTCTTTAATGATGACAACCTCATATACTCCAAAACCCGTGAAGACCATGAGCAACACTTGAGGTTGATACTCCAAAAGCTTCGTGAAAACAAGTTATATGCCAAGTTGAAAAAATGCGAGTTCTGGCTTGAGGAAGTTGCATTCCTTGGGCACGTGATATCAAATCATGGAATATCTGTTGACCTGGCAAAGATTGAAGCACTTCAAAGCTGGGAGCAACCTAAGTTAGTGACCGAAGTACATAGCTTTCTCGGCTTAGCTGGTTATTATAAAAGATTCGTAGAAGGGTTTTCTCGAATCGCTACTCTATTAACTCAGCTAACTCAAAAGATACAAAATTTGGTTGGAGCGAGAAATGTGAGAAATGTGAGAATATGAGAGGAATTATTCTACTCATGATCTATGTGATGCCCCCAAAATAGGTATACATCACCCATTTGAGTCGCCAAATACATGGTACAGAATTTAAATACAAACTTCTTTAATACAGTACGACAAAAAGTAGCTGAGAGTTTCAACACGGATAATGTCTCGTAGAGAGTATACAAACTCAAATAAAGTCTCATTACAATTATTATCACACTATTTCACATAATAGCGAGGACTACTATAGCCACATATCTGGACCGTCACTCCGTTCCTCGACTAGTCCCAACTATATTTTCATTTCCTGAAGAGAACAATGAAAGTAAAGGGTGATCTCAACTAGTCCAGTAAAGAATATTATGACTAAGATAATGCAGAATAAATTATCGTTAGCCTTCAACAGTGTTAAACTGATAGAATATAATAGACAACAAGTTTAACTGCAGTGGAACAAACAATGTATTGGAAGAGTCATGTAGAGCATGATATCTACTATCTTCTATGATTTAAAAGTTCATCATCAATTTTATCGCTGAGACTCAGCTTAACAATTAATCCACATCACTGAATTATCCATGCACTACGGGCCAAGGATATTCATTATTATCACCAATGGCCATGATCGTGCCAACAACTGTCCATCAATGCACTACGGGCTAATGAGGACTTTTTCCACATCACTTGGAACATTATGGGTCATGATTATACCGAATGATCCATGTTCATAATCGTACCAATCAACAATCCATCTACGCACTACGGGCCAAAGATGACTTTCATAACAATATAAACATGAGGATGATGACAATGATATAAGAATTCAATAAAACAAGTTCAAGGATAAATTTTTAAAGATTTATAATTTAATTTATCCAGAAATCAATAACTTCCAAATTGTCAACATGATACTGCTTTGTGGAGTAAAATTCAAGAATAATATTGTACCAAAAATAATTTGGACCGAAAACGAATCAATTTTTATCATGAATAGTATCCCGGGTGAATAGTACACGAGTGAATAGTACCCCGTAAATAGTACTTCGGGAATAGTAACCAGTGAATAGTACTCTGGCATGAAAAGGTTAAAACTTATCAAGAATGCTCAGAATAATATTTTTATAAAAAGAAACTGGATGAAGCGCAAATATCAAGGATATTCTACTAATTTCAGGAATTATAGAAGCAATACATACCATGGTAAGTTTAAATTTAGGAATATGAAATGAAATAATATCCCTTCCATACTATAGAGTATGAAAGAAAATAATATTTCTTACGAGTATTGAAATAAAATAATATCCTTTACCTTAGTAGAAACTGGATTTGACTGGAATATCAGATATTATTCTGAGAAAATCTTGCAGAAAAAGCTACACTCAAAGTATCTTTATACTCAAAAAAATACTCACAATACTTATAGAATAAGAATTTCTGATATTGAAATGGTGTGTTTTAGGAAGGAGGGGTTACCCCCTATTTATAGCAATGGATGAAGAAAAAAATAAGGCATTCTGCCTAACATTCCCTTTTTTTCTTCAGGCCTAACCTGCCTAACCTTTTACTTTTCTTCTTTTGCCAACCTTTTCCTGTACTATTCTTGCCTGCACATGCTTATGGGTGAGGCCCACATAATTAGGAAAATGAATGTTTTGCAGAGAATTCTCCGCCCATCAATTTAGAAAAGACAACAAAGGTATACTGCTTTTGAATAATGCATTCCAACACAATTTGTCCACTTCTTCATTTTTAATCGCATGCTTATTTATATAATAATAATAATATTAAACAATTATAATATATTATAATAATATATTTTAATGAATAATTTATCAGAGAAAATAATTATAGTTCCACAGAAAATATGCCAAACTTTCAATAAATATCTCATGCTAGAAAAAAATTCTTTATCTATATCCACACCAAATAAATATTTCTTTATTATATAAATCAATAATTAATTATTCACAAATAATATTATAGAATCACAATTAAAGTCGTTCCCAGGAAAGAAGGGGCTTTCCGATAAAGATTTCTCCTTACTGGCAGCGCAATTAGGTGACCAAACCTCTCCTTAGACATAACTTCCTTAGACATTGCCAATAATGCTATCTAATAATATTATTCAAATAATATGAATTATTGATCTGATAATAGAAAATACTGTGCAGTGACAATTATTGAACAATAATAATATAAAATATCATTGCAGCAATTATTGAATCAATAAAATAAAAATTGAACAATAATTACTGTAACAATTATTGAGTAGTGCCTTCTTACGTAAGAATCAATAATCAAAGATATTGTACAATATAGTGTGCTACTATGCAACTACGCGTGTTACTGCACTTTTATCAACGGGTAAATCAACAGTTAAAAGTAAAACTTTCGCCGTTATTTTTATAAAAAGATAATTTTGTCGCTTTTTAACTCCGACAATAATTCTGTTGTGGGGGTCCACCAATGATTGTGTCGTCGTACGAATATTCCTCGATAAAAAGAATATTCCCCGACCAAACGAATATTTTATAACAACTTGTTTACTTTGCAAAAATTTTAATTATTACCCACAACTATATCATTATAACAAATTCACACCTTAATATTCAAAAATATAATTCGAGAAAAATAATCTTTATTTATGAAAGTTGGGGTCTTACAACCTTCCCTTCTTATGAAATTTCGTCCTCAAAATTAGGGTACATACCTGGTATGTCGAAGAGGTGAGGATACCTTGATTTCATTTCAGATTCTAACTCCCAAGTCATTCTTCAACATCGTGGTTTCTCCACAAAACTTTGACTTGAGGTATAACCTTGGAGCGTACAATATGTTTCTTCTTATCCAAGATTTTAACATATATCTCTTCATATGTTAAATCTTCCGTTATTTCATCCGGTTCTAACTCAATAATGTGGTTCGGGTCTTCCACATATTTACGTAACATGGATATATGAAAAACGTTATGAACTCGAGACATACTTAGCAGTAAGGCGAGTCTATAAGCCACAGTTCCTACTCGATCAAGGATTTTAAATGGGCCAATGAATCGTGGATTGAGCTTTCCTCTCTTTCCAAATCTTGTAACTCCTTTCCATGGAACAACACGTAATAATACATGTTCTCCAACATTGAATTCCATGTCTTTTCTATGAAGATCAGCATAACTCTTTTGTCGATCTTGTGAGGTCTTTATACGTTGACGGATCATTTGAATCTTTTCCGTAGTCATACGTACCAACTCCGGTCCCAACAACGTTGCTTCACCCACCTCATCCCAGCATACTGGAGAACGACACTTTCTTCCTATACAACTCCTCAAATGGAGCCATGCTGATACTTGCTTGATAACTGTTGTTGTAGGAGAATTCCACTAATGGCAAGAACTTGTCCCAACTTCCTTTGAAGTCAAGGACACAGAGTCTTAATAGATCCTCCAGAGTTTGAATAGTCCTCTTCGACTGCTCGTCCGTCTGAGGATGATATGCCGAACTGAATCGCAAATCCGTGCCCATAGCTTTCTGCAAACTGACCCAAAACTGTGAAGTGAATCTTGGGTCTCGATCAGAAACTATGGATACTGGCATATCATGCACTCTTACAATTTCATTTATGTATATACTAGCAAAAAGTTCAAGTGTATAAGTTTCTCGTATAGATAAGAAATGAGTAGACTTGGTCAATCTATCAACAATGACCCAAATTGCATCTATGCCTTGAGAAACCTTAGGAAGACCAGTAACGAAATCCATGGTAATGTGCTCCCACTTCCATTCTGAAATTTCAAGTGGTTGCAATGGACCTTTTGGCACTTGATGCTCCACCTTGACTCGTTGACAAGTTAGACACCTTGAGATAAACTACTGCGATCTCTCTTTTCATATTTCTCTAGTAAAATGTATGTCGAAGATCATGATACATTTTGGTACTCCCAGGATGGATTGCAAATGGTGTGTTGTGTGCCTCCATCATGATCTTATACTTCAAATCAGAGTTGTTAGGAACAAAAAGTCTGGATTTGACTCTAAGTATTCCTTCTTTATCTATTCTTGTTTCTGGAATAGTACCTTCTTGCACATTCTTCTTCATACGCATTAGCTCCAGGTCTGTAGTTTTTAACTTTATTGATTAAAGTTAGTTCTACTCGGATATTTGTCATCATCACGTGCGTCTATGGAGTCTTTATCTCTATCTCCATCCTTTGCAAGTCATACAAATTGGGCCTTTGCGTTGACAATATTGCACTCGTACCCGCATATTATCTTCTACTCAATGCGTCAGCTACCACGTTCGCTTTTCCAGGATGGTATTGAATAGTATGATCATAATCTTTCAACAGTTCAAGCCAACGTTGTTGCCGCATGTTAACTTCCTTTTGAGTGAAGAAATATTTGAGACTTTTATGATCCGTAAAGATCTCCACCTTCTCCCCATATAGGTATTGCCTCTAGATTTTAAGTGCGAAAACGACAATTGCCTACTCTAGATCATGAGTAGTATAATTCCTCTCATATTCTTTGAGTTATCGCGAGACATAGGCTATGACTTTCCCATGTTGCATGAGAACACATCCTAAACCTTTGCCTGAAGTATCACTGTAGATAACATATCCTCCGTACCAGATGGTATTGTCAGAACAGGTCCTGAAATGAGTCTCCTCTTATGTTCTTGAAAACTCTTTACACATTCCTCGCTCCAACTGAATTTTATATCTTTCCAAGTCAGCTGAGTTAATAGAGTAGCGATTCGAGAAAATCCTTCCACGAATCTCTGATAATAACCAGCTAAGCCCAGAAAGCTACGTACTTCGGTCACTGACTTAGGTTGCTCCCAGCTTTGAATTGCATCAATCTTCGCTGGGTCAACAGATATTCCATGATTTGATATCACGTGCCCTAAGAATGCTACTTCTTCAAGCCACAACTCACATTTCTTCAATTTGGCATATAGTTTGTTCTCACGAAGCTTTTGGAGTATCAGCCTCAAGTGTTGCTCATGATCTTCAATGCTTTTGGAGTAAATGAGGATGTCATCAATAAAGACGACCACAAAGTGATCTAATATTCTTTGAATACTAGGTTCATCATATCCATGAAGGCAGCAGAAGCATTAGTCAATCCAAAAGTCATGACTAAGAATTCATAATGCCTGTATCGAGTTCTGAAGGCAGTCTTTGGAATATTCTCAGTTTTAACCTTCAGCTAATGATATCCAGAACGAAGATCGATCTTTGAAAAGAATTGTGCTCCTTGTAACTGGTCAAACAGGTCATAAATGCGATGTAACGGATACCTATTCTTGATGGTGACATGGTTCAATTCCCAGTAGTCAATATAAAGTCGCATATTCCCATATTTCTTCCTCACAAATAGAAAGGAGCACCCCAAGGAGACATACAAGGACGAATGAAACCAATGTCTAACAATTCCTGTAATTGGGTCTTTAACTCCTGAAGTTCAATAGGAGCCATTCGATATGGGGTTTTGGAAATTGGTTTTGTACCGGGTTCAAGGTAGATACAAAATTCAACTTCATGCTCGGGGGATAGGCCAGGAAGTTCTTCAGGGAATACGTCAGGAAATTTATTAAGAATAGAAATATCATTCAAATCTGACGTATTTTTGTTTAAATCTGTGACATGACCTAAGAAAGCTTGACATCCGTTTTTCAATAAACGAATAGCTTTATGGCTTGAGATGACAGTGATTGATTTTAATGGTTTGTGATGAGTGAGTTTTATACTCATAATTGAGTGTATTTGAGCTTAATCTTTTGGATGTTTTTAAGTGTTTGTGTCTATTCATGCATGTTTTACGTTGTTTTGTAGGAATTGTGACAAAAGTTACTTGGATCGACGTTCGGGGTGGCTAGATTCGCATTTTCGGCTTGCCATTTACATAACAGTCACTTCAGAGCAAATTTGAGTATTGCTCCGGACCTTATTTCAAAAACCTTAAAGAATGAAAGTTGTAGATCTACGTCTCCTCTTTCCGGAATATCATGAATCATCAAAATCGGAGTTTGGACGAAGAAGTTATGGCCATTTTTCCAAAGGACGTTGGAGCAGAAAATGTCAAAAAGTGGTCAGCGCTGGGGCACCCAAACCAAGCCTATTTGCAGCGCCGGGGCGCTAGGGGGCAGGGTTCCAGCGCCGTGCCTAGTGCTGGGGCGCTGGGGAAGAGCCTGGAAAGGCTTGAACGCGTTTTGGGGAGAATTTTGACACTTTTTTGACTCCAAATTGGATTGGATTTGTTTCTAAGCTAAAAATTAGACTTGTAACCTATAAATACATGATATAAGGCATAAAATAAAGGGGGAATTACATAGCTTAGCTTAGATAAAACACTCCATTAGATTAGAATATAAACCCTAGTTCTTAATTAGCCATTGAAGATTGAAGTAAATTGAAGAACACTGAAGATTAAGAGCAAGAGGGGGGCATCAGATTTGCTGACAACAGATTCTATTATCTTCTCTTATCATACTTTTATCTTTTAATGTCTATTCAGTTGTGGATTCTTGATTTTAATTCATTAATTATGAACTAACTCTTTTATTAAGATTTTAATTGAACCTTTTATGTTTATGAATTAATTATTTGATTTATTCCAATTATTTATGTCAAGGGAATTGTTTATCTTGTGTTGTGCTTATTGCTTAATTAATTGATTAGTAATTACCTTGTTACTCTAGAAGGAATTGAAAGAGTAATTCTAGGGTTAGAACTGGGCATGATATCATGTGACTTAGTTATTTGCAAAGTGAATAATTAGGTTTGTGAATTGAATGAAAATATTTGTTCATCGCATGTAACACATAACGAATTGGGATTAGAAAGAGTTTAATTCAATTGTTTTGCATAGGAATATAACAAGATTAATTTGGATTAAATAGAAGTTATTTGATCACTTGGAAAAGGACTTTTGGTATTTGAGAATTCCAGTTAACAATTCAGTAGGCATAATAATTAGGATAATTGGATAATTGGTTTATAGTTCATAATTGAAGATATTGGAGTCTTAAACTTTATTTATTTGAATTCATTTATAAAGCAATTCAGTTTAATTAGTTAATTTAGTTTTCTTAATTAGAAAAATCACGATTTGAGATTGTTTAAATAAAATTAGTTTGGTTAAGAATTAGTACTTGGTAATTTTTATTAAATAATTCCTCGTGGGAACGATACTCTACTTTCACTTTATTACTTGTTGACCGTGTATACTTGCACGTATTCATTGATTGTGAAATCGATCAACAGTTTGGTTGCTTGAATTCGCATAATAGGTTGGTTAAGAATATGAAAGCTAACAACCTTACGAAAATAATCAATTTTTGCATGATGAGTAGTTAACCAATCAATCCCTAGAATTACGTCAAACGCCAGTATTTTTAAGGAAATAAGATCGACATGTAATGTGAGGGTACCGATTTGAACCAAACAAGACTTATAAACAGTGGATGTAATGAAGGTTTCTCCCAACGGAGTTTCAACAGATAAATCAAAGTCCAACTTCTCCGGAGTTAAATTTAAACGTTGAGCGCAAATAGGAGAAATAAAATAATGGGTAGAACCGATATCAAATAAGGTATATACTTCGCTAGAGTTGATGATTAGCTTACCCGTGATCACCTCGTTCGGATTCCTCACTTTTTGGGAGGTTACGACAAACTCTCTCCCTTGAACTACAGATTCTGTCTTGTCTGGGACGGTCTTTGATGCCTCCATCCCAGCTGAACTTGACTTTGGTGCATGACAAAATCGGGCTAGGTGACCTTCTCTTCCACAATTATAATATGCTTTGGACTGCTGCGTACAGTTTGGACTGATGTGTCCCTCCCCTCTGCATTTGTAACATACGACCGGCGGTCGTTCTCCTTCCTTAATAACAGGTGCTGGTGCTGACGTCTTTCCATCATTATTGAATTTCCTCTTCTTGAAATTTCCACTTCTATTATCTTGGCCATGATTACCACCGAAGTGGTTACCATTTCTGACATGTTGATTCCCTCCACGTTTCTTGTCACCGCTTTGATAACTGCTACCAGTGGTATAATCGATTTGTCGACTGCTCTCTCTTGGTTGGGTTAACTCATTATCGTGATCCAATAACTGAGCCATATTTAAAACATCTGAATACAAACACAATTTGTGAGCAATTAGGTATTGTCGTATCTCAGGTTTCAAACCTCTTAGAAACATCCGTGTCATTCTCTCCTCATTATCAACCAAGTGGGGCGCAAACCGGGACAACTCGGTGAACTTAGCTTCGTACTGTGACACAGGTCATATTATTTTGCTCTAGCTTGATAAACTCGACCTCCTTCATATGACGAATACTTTCAGGAAAGTACTTGTCGTTGAACAGTTCTTGGAACTTCTCCCAAGACATCTTTAGTGTGGCAGGTTGAGTACGCTTTATAGATTCCCACCAGTAATCTGCCTCTCCTCGCAACATGAAGGTGGCAAAGGGAACCTTTTGCTCCTCAGAGCTATCCCAAGACATCAAATATCTTGGTGATCTGCTTTATCCACCTCTCTGCCTTAAGTGGCTTTGGCTCTCCAATAAACTCTGGTGGTCCCAGCTCCTTGAACTGTTTAGCGGTGACCGTCCGAAAGTTGCCAGTGTTTCTATCTATATTTTGAATAGGACTTTCTCTTGCCTGATGTTGCACGAATTACAGAAAGCTCCTAAACATTCCGTCAGTTCGCCAATTGGTCAGTGTTGTTGTTCACCTGAGAATTATTGCCTTCCTAATGCACATTATCCTGGGTATTGATCAGTGGTGACTCAACAGTCTCATGTGCTCCATTGCTTAACTCGACATTTTTGGATGCCATTTTCAAACACTGCCACAAAACAAAAGTTAATTGACATACCACATATTATCCCTATATTATGACCAACCAATTAAATAACAATTAAACTTAGGTAGGTCATGCTAGCAAAGGATTTTCCCGCCTCTCACCCCTAGTTCTAGTCTCATATCTTAGCCAGGGATCATATCCCTAGGCTTTGATACCAACTGTAACGCCTCCAAAATAGGTATACATCACCCATCTTAAGTCACCAAATACATGGTACGGAATTTAAATACAAACTTCTTTGATACAGTACGACAAAACGTAGCTGGGAGTTTCAACACGGATAATGTCTCGTAGAGAGTATACAAACTCAAATAAAGTCTCATTACAATTATTATCACACTATTTCACATAATAGTGAGAGCTACTATAGTCACTTATCTGGACCGCCTTTCCGTTCCTCGACTAGTCCCAGCTATATTCTCATTTTCTGAAGAGAACAATGAAAGCAAAGGGTGAGCTCAACTCACCCAGTTAAGAATATTATGACTAAGATAATGCATAATAAATTATCGTTACCCTTCAACAGTGTTAAACTAATAGAATATAATTGACAACAAGTTTAACTGCAGCGGAACAAACAATCTATTAGAAGAGTCAAGTAGAGCATGATATCTACTATCTTTTATGATTTAAAAGTTTATCATCAATTTTATCGATGAGACTCAGCTTAACAATTAATCCACATCACTGAATTATCCATGCACTACAGGCCAAGGATATTCATTATTATCACCAATGGCCATGATCGTGCCAACAACTGTCCATCAATGCACTACGGGTTAATGAGGACTTTTACCACATCACTTGTAACATTACGGGTCATGATTATACCGAATGATCCCTGTTCATAATCGTACCAATCAACAGTCCATCTATGCACTACGGGCCAAAGATGACTTTCATAACAATATAAACATGAGGATGATGACAATGATATAAGAATTCAATAAAACAAGTTCAAGGATAAATTTTTAAAGATTTATAATTTAATTTATCCAGAAATCAATAACTTCCAAATTGTCAACATGATACTACTTTGTGGAGTAAAATTCAAGAATAATATTGTACCAAAAATAATTTGGACCGAAAACGAATCAATTTTTATCATGAATAGTATCACGAGTGAATAGTATCTACGAGTGAATAGTACTTTCGTGAATAGTAACCTGTGAATAGTACTATGGCATGAAAAGGTTAAAACTTATCAAGAATGCTCAGAATAATATTTTTATGAAAAGATACTAGATGAAGCGCAAATATCAAGGATATTCTACTAATTTTAGGAATTATAGAAGCAATACTTACCATAATAAGTTTAAATTTAGGAATATGAAATGAAATTATATCCCTTCCATACTATAGAGTATAAAGAAAATAATATTTCTTACGAGTATTGAAATAAAATAATATCATTTACCTTAGTAGAAACTAGATTTGACTGGAATATCGAATATTATTCTGAGAAAATCTTGCAAAAAAAGTTACACTCAAAGTATCCTTATACTCAAAAAAATAATCACAATACTTATAGAATAAAAATTTTCGATATTGAAATGGTGTGTTTTAGGAAGGAAGGGTTACCCCCTATTTATAGCAACTGGGGAAGAAAAATACAAGCCATTCTGCCTAACATTCCCTTTTTTTCTTCAGGCCTAACCTGCCTAACCTTTTACTTTTCTTCTTTTGCCAACCTTTTCTTGCACCATTCTTGCCTGCACATGCTTATGGGTGAGGCCCACATAATAAGGAAAATGAATGTTTTGCAGAGAATTCTCTGCCCATCAATTTAGAAAAGACAACAAAGGTATACTACTTTTGAATAATGCATTCCAACACAATTTGCCCACTTCTTCTTTTTAATCGCATGCTTATATATATAAAATAATATTATTATTATTAAACAATTATAATATATTATAATAATATATTTGAATGAATAATTTATCGGAGAAAATAATTATAGTTCCACATAAAATATGTCAAACTTTCAATAAATATCTCATGCTAGAAAAAATTTCTTTATTTATATCAACACCAAATAAATATTTCTTTATTATA
This sequence comes from Panax japonicus, assembly GCA_020205505.1. Taxonomy (NCBI): domain Eukaryota; kingdom Viridiplantae; phylum Streptophyta; class Magnoliopsida; order Apiales; family Araliaceae; genus Panax; species Panax japonicus. The sequence goes on along the minus strand of CM035096.1, from coordinate 75,740,863 downwards.
TAAATCAATAATTAATTATTCACAAATAATATTATAGAATTACAATTATGACAATCAGGTCATTCCCAAGAAAGAGGGGGCTTTCCGATAAGGATTTCTCCTTACTGGCGCGCAATTAGATGACCAAACCTCTCCTTAGACAGAACTTTCTTAGACATTGCCAATAATGCTATCTAATAATATTATTCAAATAATATGAATTATTGATCTGATAATGGGAAATACTGTGCAGTGATAATTATTGAACAATAATAATATAAAATATCAATGCAGCAATTATTGAATCAATAAAATAAAATATTGAACAGTAATTACTGTAACAATTACTGAGTAGTGCTTTCTTACGTAAAAATCAATAACCAAAGATACTGTACAATACCGTATACTACTATGCAACTATGCGTGTTACTACACTTTTATCAACGGGTAAATCAACAGTTAACGGTAAAACTTTCACCATTATTTTTATAAAAAGATAATTTTGTCGCTTTCTAACTCCGACAATAATTCTGTTGTGGGGGTCCACCAATAATTGTGTCGTCGTACGAATATTCTACGATAAAAAGAATAATCTCCGACCAAACGAATATTTTATAACAACTTGCTTACTTTGCAAAATTTATAATTATTACCCACAACTATATCATTATAACAAATTCACACCTTAATATTCAAAAATATAATTCGAGAAAAATATTCTTTATTTATGAAAGTTGGGGTCTTACAATCTAGAGTTGGCAGCAGTCGTTTTTGCACTTAAGATTTGGAGGCATTACCTGTATGGAGAGAAGGTGGAGATCTATACGGATCATAAAAGCCTCAAATATTTCTTTACTAAAAAAGAACTCAACATGCGGTAACGACGATAGCTTGAGCTGTTGAAAGATTATGATCATACCATCCAATATCATCCTGAAAAGCGAATGTAGTAGCTGACGCATTGAGTAAAAGATCATATGCGGGTACAAGTGCAATATTTTCAACGCAAAAGGCCCATTTTGTATGACTTACAAATGATGGAGATAGAGTTAAAGACTCCAGGGACCCATGTGATGATGGCGAATATACAAATAGAACCTACTTTAATTGATAAAGGTAAAGCTGCTCAAACTACAGACCTGGAGCTGATGCTTATGAGAAAGAAAGTGTAAGAAGGTACTATTCAGGAATTAAGAATCGATGAAGAATGAATACTTCGAGTCAACTCCAGACTTTGTTTTCCTAACGATTCTGACTTGAAGTATAAAATCATGATGGAGGCGCACAACACACCATTTACAATCCATCCTGGGAGTACCAAAATGTATCGTGATCTTCAACATACATTTTGGTGGAGTAATATAAAGAGAGAGATAGCGAGGTTTATCTCAAGGTGTCTAACTTGTCAACGAGTAAAGGCGGAGCATCAAGTGCCAAAAGGTCCATTGCAAATACTTGAAATTCCAGAATAGAAGTGGGAGCATATTACCATGGATTTTGTTACTAGTCTTCCCAAGGTTTCTCAAGACATAGATGCGAATTGGTTCATTGTTGATAGATTGACCAAGTCTGTTCATTTCTTACATATACGAGAAACTTATACACTTGAACGTCTTGCTCGTATGCACATTAAAGAGATTGTAAGATTGCATGGTATGCCAGTATCCATAGTTTCTGATCGAGACCCAAGATTCACTTCAAGATTTTGGGTTAGTTTGCAAAAAGCTATGGGCACGAATTTACTATTTATTTCAGCATACCATCCTCAAACGGATGGGCAATCGGAAAGAACTATTCAAACTCTTGAAGATTTATTAAGACTGTGTCCTTGACTTCAAGGGAAGTTGGAACAAGTTCTTACCATTGGTGGAGTTTTCCTACAAAAATAATTATCAAAAAAGTATTGGCATGGCTCTATTTGAGGCGTTGTATGGAAGAAAGTGTCGTTCTCTAGTATGTTGGGATGAGGTGGGTGAAGCAACGTTGTTGGGACCAGATTTGGTACGTATGACTACGAAAAAGATTCAAACGATCCGACAACGTATAAAAACCTCACAAGATCGACAAAAGAGTTATGTTGATCTTCATCGAAAGGACGTGGAATTCAATATTGGAGATCATGTGTTGTTACGTGTTCTTCCATGGAAAGGAGTTACGAGATTTGGAAAGAGATGAAAGATCAATCCTCAATTTATTGGCCCATTTATAATCCTCGATCGAGTAGGAACTGTGGCCTATATACTCGCCTTTCCGCCAAGTATGTCTCGTGTTTATAACGTTTTTCACATATCTATGTTACGTAAATATGTGAAAGACCCGAACCACATTATTGAATTAGAACCAGACGAGATAGAGGAAGATTTAACGTATGAAGAGTTACCTGTTAAAATCTTGGATAAGAAGGATCATATTTTACGCTCCAAGGTTATACCTCAAGTCAAAATTTTGCTGAGAAACCACGATGTGAAAGAAATGACCTGGGAGTTAGAATCTGAGATGAAGTCAAGATATCATCACCTCTTCGATATACCAGGTACGTACCCTAATTTCGAGGACGAAATTTTATAAGAAGGGGAGGTTGTAAGTGTTGGTCGGAAAACCGATCACTAAACACGCGCAAGTATATGCGGTCTAACAAGTAATACAGTGATAAGGAGTGTGTCGTACCCACGAGGAACTACGACTAATATTTACCAAATACCGACTATATATCGTTAAAGTCTTATTCGAACAAAAATAAATGGAAGTGTGATTAATCTAGTTAACTAATTACAAAGCAATTAAAAGGATAACGAATAGTAATCTAAGGAAATACAAGCTAAGGTCACTACTTCACCCCCACACAGGCATTCTGTCGAACACCTGGCGTGTTATGTTTCATCAAACTAGCTACCCCTCTCTCTTTGGTCTTAATGGTCACGATAATTTATCGACCGAGAACACATAGGTGCCTATGTACCTCCGTCGAGGTATGCATAAACATATCCTCTCCAGATCCGCCCAAAAGGGACTAGAACAGAAAGGAACATCCAAGCTAGATGCAATCCTACATATGTCTATGCGAATCAATCATAACAAGGATTTAAGCATAAGTTCTCAATTAGGTCGCACATGGCGCATAGAGATATGTCTATTCTACGCACAACTTATGCAGTCGAAACCCACAATCAAATGCCAATATATTTAGGTGTAAATCTACAATTCTTCTATCGATATCATGCAGATTACCAAAATCATCACTAGTGTCTTAGCAAGAATCATAAAGCACAAATATATTAAACCAAATCATATGGTGCCAACTAAAGAGATACAGACAGTCAATTCAAATAACAAAGGGATCCATTATAACCTTAGAGACAATAATCAGTTCATATTTAATAAACCAAATATAAGTAGTAAATAAGGCAACATTCGTAGAATACAAAACTAGATAAGATAAATGGATTAGAGGAAACTCTGTCAAGGCCCTTCAATCTCCATATACTCCGCTCAAATCAAGCCTTCCAATCCGTATCACTCATTTCTCTTGTGCTCCAAAAAAATACAAACTTCTCCCTAAATCTACCTAATCTATATTTACAAACATCAACTAAGGGAAAGAAAGAGAAATTACAAAGAAAACTAAGAAGTAAGGTAAACTAACTAAAAACTATGATATAGGATGTCTGATATTTTTATGTTGTGGCTACTCTCTATTTTTATACGTCCTTTTCCTTCAAGCTAGGTCAAAAGTCCTTTGTCTCTGCCTGGGCACTAGAGCTCGCGCTGCAGCGCGAGCAATAGCATTATGGTTGGCGCTGCGACGCCACGTGTGCTTGGAAAACACGTAGCTCGCGTTGTGGCTCGAGTTTACATAGAGATTGTGGCGCTACGGCGCCATGAATCAATGTCAGCTGGCCCAGGAGGGTGGCGCTGCGACGCGACCAATTAGCTTGGCAGTGGCGCCGCGACGCGAGCATAAGAAATATTACCAATTTGCCCCTGTTTGCTAGAAAACACCTGATAAGCCCTGCAACATGTCAATTAAACACAACAACACTATAATCATATGAAAACATACAAACTCTACGAGAACAGACAACTATTTAAGTCATTAAATATCCGATTCGCGGGTATAAATCCCACTCATCAGTAAGACCCCAACTTTTATGAATAAAGAATAATTTTCTCGAAATATATTTTTGAATATTATGGTGTAGATTTGATATAATGTTATAGTTGTGGGTAATATTTACAAATTTTGCAAAGTAAGCAAGTAGTTATATAATATTCGATTAGTCGGGGAAAATTCGTTTTAACAGGGAATATTCGTATGACGGCACAATCATTGGTGGACCCCACAACAGAAGTATTGTCGTAGTTAGAAAATGACAGAATTAACTTTTTATAAAAATAACAACAAAAGTGTTACCGTTAAAACTGTTGAACTACCCGGTAGTAAAAGTGCAGTAATATGCGTGGTTGCATAGTAGCACACGGTATTGATTATTGATGTTTACGTGAGAAGTCACTTAGTTATACTCAATTATTGCTACAGTAATTGTTGCATCATATCTTTCATATTATTGATTCAATTATTGTCACAGTATCATCTGTATAATATTTTATATTATTAAATCAATAATTGAGACGACAAAGGTATTTATATTATTATTTATAATATTGACAATGTCTAGAAGTTCTGTCAAGGAGAGGTTTGGTCACCTAATTGCACGCCAATAAGAAGAAATCCTTCTCGGAAAGCCCCCTCTTTCCTAGGAACGACCTGGTTGTTAAATATTATGAGTTATAATATTAATGATGAATAAGTTCGTGTTAATTAAAGATGAAAATGATATTTCCATTGTGTTGGAATTATTAGTGTTAGTGGAAATTAACATTTATTTCGATAATAATTAATGTCTGGAGGTTATATTGACCAATTGGATAATTTACCAGATAAATGAGCAATTAATTGCTATTAATTCACATGCTTATAACTATGTGTTCACATATGTGTACTATTGATTCACATGATTTACTATTAGGGGAGTTGGTGCAAGATTGATAATACTTACATACTAAATTAAAAATAGAGGTATAGATGAAGGTACTATACTATAATTAGTTTTTTCACATGATTATACTATTAAGTCACATGAATGAACTATTAATTCACATTATTTACTATCAGGGGAGGTGGTGCAAGTTTGATAATACTTACAGGACAAAATTAAAAATGAAAAAAAAAGAGGAAGATATTATACTATAATATTTCGAGCCCCAAAACGTGCAATTATCAAAACTATATTTTCCTATAAATAGAAACACATTCTTCTTTCATTCTCACCAATTCACTAAGTCTCACAAGAGAAATTATTATAGAGAGAAAGAAGAAGAGAAGTCTGCTACCTCACTATTCCAATATCCAGTTTCTTCTAAGGTAATGAGTATTATTTCTTTCGTATTTATGAAGAGAGTTATTTTCTTTCAATACTCGTAAGGGTTGTTATTCCATTCTTTATTATTCTATTGGAATAACCTGTCTGTGTTGTCTATCACATGCCTGGTGAATTCTTCTGTTATTACATTCTTTATTATTCTGTTAGAATAACCTATCTGCGTGGTCTATCGCATGCTTGGTGAATTCTTCTGTTATTCTATTCTTTATTATTATGTTGGAATAACCTGTCTGTGCGGTCTATCGCATGCCTGGTGAATTCTTTTATTATTCTATTCTTTATTATTCTGTTGGAATAACCTGTCTGTGTGGACTACCGCATGTCTGGTGAATTCTTCTGTTATTCCATTCTTTATTATTCTGTTGGAATAACTTGTCTATGTGGATTACCGCATGCATGGTGAATGATCCTTCGTATTCATTTCTTATTAAATTATGGAAATGATCTATCTACATGGATTATCGCATGGCGAGCAAAAATCCATTTGCAGTTTCATATATTCTATTATACTCAATTGGTTAAAGTTTTGGATTCTATATAATCCATGAAATTAGTAGAATATCCTGGATATTTGCGCTTCATCCAGTATCTTTTCATAGAAATATTCTTCTGAGCATTCTTGAATTTTACTCCACAAAACAGTATCATGTTGACAATTTGGACGTTATTGATTTCTAGATAAATTAAATTATAAATCTTTAAAATTTATCTTGAACTTGTTTTATTGAATTATTTTGTCATTGTCATCATCCTCGTGCTTATATTGTGATGAAAGTCATCTTTGGCTTACGTGCATAGATGGACTTGGTATGATTATGACCAGGGATTATTCGGTATAATCATGACCGTAATGTGACGAATGATGTGGTGAAAGTCCGCATTGACTTGTAGTTCATTGATGGACATTTTATGATCAGGAATTATTCGATATAATCATGACCATTGATGATTACATGAATATCCTTGGTCGTGATGCAGGGATGATTTGATTTTATTTATTAAGCTGAGTCTCAGCGATAAAGTTGATGAAACACTTTTTAAATCATAGAAGATAGTAGATTTTATGATCTAGTTGACTCTTCTAATGGATTGTTTATTCCGCTGTAGTTGTTGATCTAAAACTTGTTATCTATTACATTCTATCAGTTGTTATACTGTTGAAGGCTAATGATAATTTATTCTGCATTATCTTAGTCATAATATTTCTTTCTGGGCTAGTTGAGCTCACCCTTTCTTTCACTGTTCTCTTCAGGAAATGAGAATATAGCTGTGACGAGTCGGGGAATAGATTGACGGTCCAGATGGTTGATTTAGTAGTCCTCACTATTCTATAAAATAGTGTGACAATAAATGTGTTAGTTCCTAGTAGGCACAAGTTATCTAGAAGGGGGGTTGAATAGATATTTGAAAATCTTTTCGTTTTAACTTGTTCTTAGATAATGATTAAAACTTTTCAGAATTAGTATTTATTTTAATCTTCTTTATCAAGCAATGGAGTTATGAGCGAGTAAGACAATTATAGCAGATATAGCAATTATAGCATGAATGTAAACGACACAGTTATTTTTAAGTGGTTCAGAGCACTCAAAGCTCCTAGTCCACTCTTCTACTCAACGAGTAGGATATCCACTAAAGATGTCTTTTACAATCTTCTGAATCACACAAATTCCTTCTAGACCAGCAGTCTAGGAACTTATCTAGTTCACTTTTGAACTCTTCAAGTCCAGCAGACTTGGCTTTCTTACAGTTCACTACGAACTCTTCAAGTCTAGCAGACTTGGTATACTTCTTCAATTGATTGATAGTTGTTGAGTTCTTGATGGTTGCTACTCAGTTGTTGTGTAAGCACTGGTTCGTTAAGAACTGAGTAGCTGAGCAAGCTTTGCAATATCTCAGATCGTAGAGTTGAGCTTGAGAGAGATGTTCACGTTGTTTGATTAATGCTTGCTTATTCTCTCTCTCATCTGTCTGATCTGTATATATGTGATGTTGAAAACTATCCGTTGGATCCATCCGTTGTGGCATTAAATGCATCTGAACTTTTTGTACTGTGATGGAGACATTTCTGTACATCTTCTGAATTCTGCATTCTAGCCCACTGACACTGTAGGCTGCTTTCTCACCAACCACCTGAAAAGGTGTTTTGTCCCTCTTACCCATAGTACTATCCTTAGTTTCTTCAATACGCTTCTTTATTGCATACTAAAGATATTTCATACAATCTGGGGCTGATGTGTACTGCAGCATCTGGGATCCATTCCACACTTGTTGAAAACACAGATCATTCGGCTCGACGTTTTCTGACGTGAGACAGATGATGCTCTACGATTTGGATCGTGGTGTTCTACGATTTAGATCGTAGTGTCTTTTACATATTTGCACACTACGATGCTATTAGTTAAGAGCACTACGATTTCCCTTTAAAACCTTCGTACACTACGATCTTCTCTTGCTCGTGTTGTTGACTCTACGTTCCCGAGAGCACACTACGATCGTTGACTTGTAAACTTCATGTTTCCTTCAGCACACTACGATCGTGGAGTTAGCTCGGCAATCATTGGGACAACTCTACGAAGTCCGAAGAGTCTCCTTCAAGGCAGGCACATTACGATCTTCAGGCTCTATGTTTTTTGCCTTGACTTCTGCAATGTTGATCAAACTGATGCACTATGATTTCTTCAAGACTAATCTATTACATCTTAAGATCAACCTAACAGTTTTGATCTTTCTATCTATACATTCTTTAACAGAATGATACACATTGAAAGCTTAGATCAGCCTAATAATTTTGATCTATCACTAAGTCTTTGTACATATATTCATTTAAGGACCTTACAAATAATCATGAACACATGCATTAAAACATCAAATCATAATATGCATTCTCCCAATAATCTCCCCCTATTTGATGTTGACATAACCAAGGAGATTTGCCGTCATAATTATTAGTGACTAGATGCATTTGCAGGAAATTTAGACATGACTTAGTATTTCAGTGAGCAGCTGAAATTTCTAGAGAATAAGCATGAATTTATTGATGATCAGAATATATTACAATATAGCATTACATCAATAAAACATTAAACTCTCAACTTATCTCTATTTTCTTGGTCTCTTCTGTGGAGGAGGATTGGCATACTCTTCAGCCCTTCTTTTCCTTTGAGCTTCCTCATTCCTTGCTAACTCTTCTAGCTCACTTAGACTTAGAACTGGATTCTCTTCATGTCTGCGCATGAATGCAGGATCTCCAATTGGCATTCTTATATGTACCGTAGACACGTCTTGTGAGCTAGGAGTTGGCTCCTTATGACTCAGAGGAATAACTATTACAATTTCCTGCTGACCAGATCGTTGAGTCTGATGATTTCTTGCAGGAGGGCTTCCTGGTGTCTGAGCATGAAATTGACTTCTCCCTATTTCTTGAGTTTCATGACCTCTTCCTCTGCCTTGACCTCCTTGATCTCCTTTCCTTTTATTATTCTCCCCCTTTATGTCAGCATCAAGGGTTCGAATATCGGCAGACAGCCGATTAACTCCTTAAACAAGCTCATTCAGTTGGCTTTGGGTTTGAGCAATGTCCTCTCTATTCTCCTTGATCTGTTTTTCAGCTCTAGCTTCTTTATTTTGGAGGACTGTCAGAATCATATCATTATGTTGCTCCTGATTGGCATAAGATTTTTGGAAGTCATAGAAAGAAGCTTTCAAGTTGAGAATATTGTCCAGCATAATTTGATGTTGACGATCTTGGTTTTTCTGCATTTCAAGCACAGCCTCTTTTTGTTTGGCAGTAACCTGGAAATGGATCTCATCTCTGTCTGATATACTCTTCAAAATCTCTTTGATAATTTCCCTTAGCCTCGTAGTGAGCTCAATATTCATTGTACTAGGGAATTTGTTAGCAGCTTTTATCATTTGATTCAGGCGGATGTTGAGGAGATCAGAGTGGGATTCCAGACTTGCTTCGATAGACTTGATCAACTACAGAGAGGTTGCTTTTAAGTCATCCTTGGTAGGCAGGCTTGGGAGAGCATTATTTGATTGGGGATTGTCCATTTGAGGGGTACTTGGTGGAGATTGATCTTGCAAATTGTACAACGCAAGATCAAGACTGAAAAAGTCATGTGATGAGGAGGATGGTATATCAGCTGGAGGGGTTTGGGTTTGGATATCTGGGATAGTTGACTCTACGATTTCAACATTGGGCTCTACGATGTGGCCTGAGTCTGGAATCGTAGAGTTTGTGATTTGAGGGAGTAGGGTAAGGTTGACTTCTTCTGGTTCTTCAGTTACAGAATTTTGGAATTCTGCAACTGGAAACTGATTTATTGGATTGGGAATCACTTCCAGCCATTTATGAAATTCATAAAAATAGCTAAATGAAGATGATGACAGGTGATTAACTCTAAAACTGGTAGGGATAGTCAATACCTCATGTTTGTCTTTTGATGAGGAATGGTTGGTAAGCAGCTTTTTGGCGAAAATGACTTTCCCTGGAAATCCATGAGCCAGAACTGAGATTGCTGGATATTCCTTGAAGCTCCAGAACATGTGATCCCTTAATTTCAAGATTTGAGCTTTATGGTATGCCATCATTGTAAGACCCCGAATTTTATGAAATAAAAGTATTCAATTTTTCTATTCAGTAAATGGTTAAATTGATAAAAGGTTAAAGTTAAGGGTGATATATAAAATTTTTCAAAATACGCAGGTGGTTATAAAATATTCATTTTTGTCGGGGAATATTCGTTTAGTCGTGGAATATTCTTTCTGTCGGGGAATATTCGTACGACGGCGCAGCAATTTGTGGGCCCCATAACAGAATAACTGTCAGATGAAGAAACCGACAAAATTAAGTTTTTATAAATAACGACCTAATCGTTACCGTAAACACTATTGGAAAACCCGGTTGGTAAAATAAAGTAATACGCGTTGTTGCACAGTAGCACACGGTATTACACAGTATTTTTGAATTATTGATTCTTACGTACGAAGACACTACTCAATAATTGTTACAGTAATTACTGTTCAATATTTTATTTTATTGATTTAATAATTGCTGCGTTGATATTTTATATTATTGTTGTTTCAATAATTATCACTGCACAATATTTCTCATTATCAAATCAATAATTCATATTATTTGAATAATATTATTAGATAGCATTATTGGCAATGTCTAGAAAATTCTGTCAAGGAGAGGTTTGGTCACCTAATTGCGCGCCAGTAAGGAGAAATTCTTATTGGAAAGCCCCTTGTTTCCTGGGAACGGCCTGGTTGTCATAATTGTGATTCTGCAATATTATTTGTGAATAATTAAATATTAATTTATATGATAAGAAAATATTTATTTGATGTGAATATAAATGATGGATTTATTTATGTTGTTATAAATGAAGGAATTAATGTTGAGGTATTTTATCAGTATTTTTGTCGGAATGAAGGTATTAAAAATTAAACCAGTGTTTTTGAGATATATTGCGTGAGTTATAATTTTTAATCCGACCGTTGGATCATTGTAATTTTTGGATATGTTATACATATATAAGTTGAGTATATGTCCACAAATTTTGAACCGTTAAAAATGAACGTATGATTTGTTATGAATTTTAAGAGGTGAATGGTTTTGAAATTGTTGAAGTATCCGAATTTAGTATTTTGGTAAAAAATTCTAGAATTAAGTGGGTCCCATTTGTGGTTGCTGAAGAAATGTGCTGAATTTTATTTCAAATGTGGTGGGTGGGAATAGTAGCAGGTAAAGCCATCAGGTTGCAGGTCAAGTCTGCTAAAATTTTCCTATAAATAGAGGGCTAAGTTAGAATTGAAAATCACACAAAACATAAGCTTTCTCTCTTTCTCTCTCTAGATTATTGAGTGTATTTTGTGAGTATTTAGATACTTAGTGAGTTGATATTCATCAGTGCAAGTTTCCTTCAGCGTCATATCCGATATCCAGTCAGAAGTGCTGCTCCTTTGAGGTAAGGGATAGTAAAGGATTTTAAGGGTTATTATGTTTTTCAGTTCGTACTTCTTCTGACCTTCAAAAAATTCTGGAAAAATTTGAAATGATACGTTGATGAGTTTTATTGATTGTGTCCAAAAATGGTGATTTTTAGATGTATAGATTAACAGTTATGAATTTTATGAGAAAGGACTATTTTAAAAGTAACTGCTTATAATTCCTTGTGGTTAACTCCAAAATTGATAAAATTTTTATTGGGAGTACATCTATATAATATCAGTGTACTCTGTAAATTTTTGAATTTTTGGATAAAAGTACAATTTATGATAAATGTCTAAATATTCGGTGGTTTTGGCCATATGAAAAATAGTAAATGAATTTTAAAAATTCTGAGAAAAATATATGTTCAATATGGGACTAAATTCTGATAAATCTCAAAAAAGAAATATTTTTAGAACAGATTTGGTATTTTTAATGAAAATGAACTACTTATGAATAATTGAATTAAATATGTTATGTGAAGGAAGAAAATTGGAAAATATGATTTTATGGCTTGAAAATCATATATGTGGTATATGCAGATTTTTGATGAGGATTTTGGTTATTGGTGATGAAACCTTATAAATTTGGCATTTTATGATGATTAAATGCATTATTTAGTAAAGTGTAAACAGTTAAAATAAATTGTTTATAAGTTTAAGAAATGTTATTCTTTCAATATCATTATACCAAAATATTGGTATGGATTTTATTGTGGAATTTCTACCTTTTAAGTCGGGATTACTATTCACAAGTTACTATTCATGAGTTACTATTCACGAGTTACTATTTATGAGTTACTATTCACGAGTTACTATTCACGGGTACTATTCACGACAAAGTTGGTTTCTTTTTCTGACCAAATTATCGTTGATTTATGAATATTGCTCTTAAGATTAAATGCAGTTGTTGATCACATTATTTTTTTATTATCATATATAACATTTTTATAATCCTGATGTTGAAATTCTCTTTCACTTGAGTATAAATATGGGTAGATTATTGGTATGATCATGACTAGGGTTCTCTTTGGCCAGTAATGAAAAGTTGAATTGTGACTGGTATGATCATGACCATTGAATTTATAATTGAATATCTTTAGCTTAAGTGCAAAGGTGAATTGATCAACATGGTTATAATTATTATTTATATAAATTCTGAAATGATTATATATTTCTTTGAGATATTAATATATTTGGCCTGTAATGCAAATATGAACTGTTGATGAATATATTTGGCCTGTAGTGGAAATATGAATTGTTAAGGAATATCTTTGGCCTATAGTGCAAAGATGAACTGTTAATGAATATCTTTGGCCCGTAGTGCAAAGATGACCTGTTGTTGAATATCTTTGGCCAGTGGTGCGAAGATAAACTGTGGATGAATATCTTTGGCCGTAGTGCAAAGATGAAGTTATTAGTATGATTATGAACATGAACTGTGATTTGGTATAACCATGATCTTTGATGTTTCAGGTAAATACATGTGATGAAAATTATGATTATGAGTTATTCGTATAATTGTGGAAAGGAACTGTTGATTGATGTTACAGGGATAAAACATTGTTGGTGGATTTTAACATGGAGAAGATAATAGATTTTATGGTCTATTTGACTCTTCTAATGGATTGCTCGTTCTGCTGCAACTATGGTTGAAATTTTTATCATCTACCATATGTTCTAAATCTCTGATTTGTTATTGATAAGGATATTGATAATTTAATTATCTTTAGCCACGATATTCTTTACTGAGCTAGTTGTGCTCACCCTTTTGCTTCACAATTCCTTTCAGGTAATAAAAGTGTAGCTGGGTCGAGCGGGGGTAACAAGGGAATAGAACGGTGGTCTCTAGCTGTGGAGTTCTCCCTAAACAGTATAGACAAGTGTGTTGTATACATCTTTTAGTAGTTATATTTGGTGAATCATATAGGGAGAGACGAACCCAACATTGGAAGGGTGTTTTGCCACTATCATACCTGATTTCTAATGACATACAACCTCGTGTCATCATAAGACAGGGTTGTGCTCATCCACTTGCTGAGTATATTTACGAGCACTACCTATATAATCTTGGTGCTTGTTTGAAGTATAATTCTCAATTTGAGACAGTGAAGATAATGATAAATCAAGAGAAGACTCACCATTGGGAAGAATATGATAGTAATCTTCTCGTTTTTCTTTGGGGTCTATTGGGTCAACCAAGGATAATTTTGTGGCCATATGATATCTATCATAACCTAGAAGTATGGCCTCCCATGTACGAAGGTTTCCTTGAGCACTTCCCAAAGATTTTAGTTTCTAAAACAGTTTTTGACTATACCTTTATATAAGGTGTCACTGTGAGGTGCTGTCCACGGTTGGGACATGTGTCACATTTGGTATATATTTGTATCCAAACTCACAGTATATGTGTTGTTGTATTTTGCACGACAATTGTTGTAATAAAGTTGTAATTGTTTTCTGTATCATGTATTTGGCGACTCAGAATGGGTTGGATGGAATGGACCTATTTTGGGGTTGTCACAATCATGGGTAGGTAAGAAAACATTTGGTTGTACAGATAGCTTCTGTATCCATCTTTCCCTACACCAGTAATTTCAAGCTCATCATCATCATTTTCTTCCTCTTCTTTGGTTTCTTCTGAAGAATCCATTATGTCAATGGCCTCTAGAAGGTTTGGCATTGGTTCATCTCCATCTTGATCAAGGATCTCTTCTTCAGCTATTGGGATATTATGAGGCTCCCCCTCACTATGAACATCTTCTTGGAGGTTTAGAAACTCCCCCTCAGCTGGTAAATCTTCTTCTAAGTTCAGAGAGTCCCTTCCAGCTGAAACATTTTCTTGAACAGTAGGCTTCTCCCCCTCAGCCGATGTATACTCGATCATGAGAATTTCAGGAATCTCCTCCTCAGCTGGAGCATCTTCTTCTAAGTTTACTTGGGATAGTTCTACTTTTGCAGCCACACTCTTGGCTTCATTCTTCAGTATTTTTTCATTCTCAAGAATATACTTCTTGACCTGCTTTCTCCTTACTTTGTTGCTTTTAGTCACCACTTCTGGACTCTCTTGAGTCTTTGTTTTGCCACGTTGATCAGCCACTCTTCTTGAAAAACCTTTTTCCATTTATGCCACACTTGGCCTGGTCTCAGAGAACAGCAGAGACTCTACGATCGAAGACACTGTTGGTCTTTTGGACTTATGACCAGTCTTTTTCTTCTTTAAGATCTGTGAAATAGTGGCTTGATCCTCTTCAGCTTCCTCTTGCTGTTGCATGTTCCTTAGCCTCCTTAGAGTCTCTATGTCAGAGGACTCTACAGGAATGTTAGTTGTAGATCCTTAAGGCCCACCGACTTGTCTTGCCCTTAGTTTTCTCTTGTCCTTGCTTTTTTTGGCAAGAGCAGAGGGTTCTCCCTTGTCTGTTTCTTCTTCTTCTTCAACTTCTTTGACAATAGACATTCATCCTGGAAAGCCTGCTTCCTTTTGTTCCCCAATTCTCCCACTGGACTCTGTCATCATTCTTACATAATCAGCAGGGTTCCTTTCCCAGTTCTTAAACAACTGATGTGTCATTCTTCGATTTGGGTTGATAGCTTCTCCTTCATCATCCCTAATTTTGTCACCCAATGCAGATTGCAGAATGATGCTAATGAATCTCCCATACAGCATCTTCGTAGTACTCTTTGATTTCTTCGAGCTGACGATCCACTTGCCGATCCACTCGAGTAATACAACCCCATAATTGAGTTGAGTATCATGAACCAAAGCAGACATGAGCTTGAGCTGAGTCTCATTTACCGAGTCATGACCTGAGCTCTTGCAGTAGATGCATTTCCCAATAATGTCAGCCAAAAATTCGTACCTTTGAGGGAACTCCTTTTTTTGTAGCCTTTCACAGAAGGATTCTTCTTGTGGTGCATTTTCTTCAAACCCTCTTGGAAGCTTATGCTGTCTAGAAATGGGTGCCCCACGTTCTTGAAACTTAGGGCCAGATTGAAGTTTTCTTCCCTTAGCATCATTTCAACTCCTCTTACTCGTGTAGTGATGGTGTTGTGTTCGTACACTCCATTATTGTAAAACTCCTTCACTAGCTTGGGATAGATGAGGGTGTCGGTGCTCAGCGCCTCTTCGAGACCTACTTTCTTTAGTAGTGCTAAGGTCTTATGAAATTTTGGTGGAGCATCCTTAAACTCATCAAAACAGAGTCTTTTGCCTGAGATTACATTTGAAGCAGCCCTGATTCTGTAGTTGAGAAGTGGAATACGACTGAGCTTTCTCTTGAGTTAGGGTTTTGCTTTGAGAGAGAGAGATAATCTTTTGAACTTCAGATTTCAAAAAACACGGTTCCAATTTGTACTTATAGCTTCCCTCTCTCTTTTTTTGACTTAGTGGGACAGGTGTCGCCTTATGTTTGGCTCTACGATTTTGACTGTGCATGAATGTACTAATTTGCCCTTTGAGTCTTCAGTGCTGAGATGTCCTTAGGATGACTACGATCATAGAGATAGTCTTCTGGTGGTTGAGTCTGTCCTGCGATCGTCGAGTCTGTCCGGCAGTCGTTGAGTCTGATCACCATTCGTAGAGTCTGTCCTACGATTGTCGAGTCTGTCCGGATCCTTGTGATGAGTTTTTGACTAAGCATTCTTTTTAAGGTAACTCAGGAAGGGCCAACCTCTTGGTGATTCAAGGGTTAGGTTTGTCCCTGAGGCACCTCTTAGAGAGATTGCATTGTTATGAGGCTTGTCATCACAGGATTCACTTTGCTTGTTGGAAGGGCTTAAGGTCATTGTCAAGTCTGCATGATGATAGTTGAGTCTTTGCTACGATCGTTGAGGCAGTTGTCTGTTCTGCTCTACAATCGTGAACTTCCCTTGATCATGTCTACGATTTTGAGTGCATCCTTTATATCTGTCATGGTTATCACAATCTAGAGCATACAGTTCATGGTTGAAGATTTAGCATGCCTAGCGTACTTATTAACTTGTTAAATCTGGATTCATCTAGTGGTTTTGTAAAAACATCAGCAAGTTGATTTTCAGTAGGGATATATTGTAAATATATAGTTCCATTTTGCACATGATCCCTAATGAAGTGATACCTTATTTCTATATGCTTGGTCCTAGAATGCATGACAGGATTATGAGTTATTGCTATGGCACTTGAGTTATTGCTATGGCACTTGTGTTATCATAGTGTATGGGAATAGATTTGAAATCGAACTCATAGTCAGCTAGCTGATTTCTCATCCATAGGATCTGAGCACAGGAGCTACCAGCCGCAATATATTCAGCTTCTGCAGTTGAAGTAGTCACTGAGTTTTGCTTTTTGTTAAACCAAGACACAAGTCTGTTTCCAAGAAGTTGACAGGTTCCACTGGTACATTTTCTGTCTATTTTGCATCCTGCAAAATCAGCATCTGTGTATCCTATCAGTTCAAATGAGGATTCCTTGGGATACCATAGCCCCAAGTAGGGTGTACCCTTGAGATACCTGAAGATCCTCTTTACAGCAGACAAATGTGACTCTTTAGGGTTAGCCTGAAATCTAGCACATATGCATGTTGCAAACATTATATCTGGTCTACTGACAGTTAGGTATAAAAGAGAACCTATCATACCTCTGTATTGAGTTATATCAATACATTTACCTTTCTCATCCTTGTCAAGCTTGGTTGCAGGAGCAATTGGTGTTTTCATAGGAGAGGTTGATTCCATGTCATACTTCTTTAGTAAGTCTTTGATGTATTTGGCTTGGTTAATGAATATTCCTTCACCAGTCTGCTTTACTTGTAGACCAAGGAACAAATTCAGCTCACCCATCATGCTTATTTCAAACTTGCTCTGCATTAGCTTAGAGAATTCTCTTACATAACTTTTCGTCAGTAGAACCAAAAATGATATCATCAACATATATTTGAACTAGTAAGACTTTGTCTTTATGCTTTCTAAGAAATAGTGTGGTATCTACTCTACCTCTAGTGACCCATTTTCTATTAAGAAGTTTGTCAGTGTTTCATACCATGCTCTAGGTGCTTGTTTAAGACCATATAAAGCTTTGTCTAATCTATAGACATAATCGGGAAGAGATGGATTGATGAAACCCGGAGGTTGTTCTACGTAGACTTCTTCTTGAAGCTCTCCATTTAGAAATGCACTCTTGACATCCATCTGGAAGACTTTGAACTTCATGCGGGCAGCAAAGGCAATAAAGATTCTGATGACTTCTAGTCTGGAAACAGGTGCAAATGTCTCATCATAGTCAATGCCTTCTTCTTGAGAATAACCCTTTGCCACTAATCTTGCCTTGTTTCTGGTGATGACACCATCTTCATCCATTTTGTTCCTGAAGACCCACTTGGTTCTTATGACAGGATGACTCTTTGGTCTTGGTACCAATCTCCACACATTGCTTTGTTCAAATTGGTTGAGTTCTTCTTGTATGGCTTCTATCCAACTGGAGTCTTCCATAGCATCCTCTATCTTCTTTGGCTCTATCTGTGACAGGAAGCTTAGATAGAAACATTCATTCTGAGTAGCAGCTCTTGTTTTAACTCTTGCACTTGGATCTCCAATGATTAGATCCTGAGTATAATCCATTGCCCATCTGTTCCCTGTTGGGACATCTGTCCTGATCCCTTCCTGTCTTAGGTCTTCAAGGTCTCTCTATCTCTTCTTCTTGGAGTGGAGGCTCGCTGTCTTGGATGGACCTCTCTACGATTTCATTATCATGCTCTATGATTTCACTACCTGGTACTACGATTGTAGTGTTGAGCTCGACAATTGCATTCTTAGTGTCTGTACTATCAGTCGTAGTGTCTAGAGGCACTGCTTTGTCTGTGTCAGTTTCATCGAAGATGATGTGAATTGAGACTTCGACATTCAATGTTTTCTTGTTGAACACCCTGTAAGCTTTGCTGTCTGTGGCATATCCAAGAAAGATCCTTTCGTCTGGGCTGAAATTTTGTCAGATACTGCTTTCCATTGTTGAGAATATAGCATGCACAGCCAAAGACATGGAAATAGCTGACACTTGGTTTCCTTCCTTTCTACAGTTCGTAGGGTGTCCTCTTGATCGTATAGTTAATTAATGATCTGTTCTGTGCGTAGCATACAGTGTTGACAGCTTTTGCCCAGAAGTATTCAGGCAGACGAGCTGCTGCTAGTAAGGTCCTTCTAGCCTCTATCAGAGTTCTGTTCTATCCTGTTCGATAATTCGGTTATATCCGTTTTTTGCTCAGTCGTAGTCATAGCTACTTTAAATTAAATTGATGGAGGAAAAAATGAGAGTGTCAAAGGCTTGGTGGAAAAAAGAGGGAGAGATGAATTCTGCTTTGGGAGGGAGTAAGTTATAATTTGGGTATACTTGGTCAACAAAAGAGTTTAATTTGGGTAATTTAATTGGTGAATGATTTTAATAATATTTATAATTCTCTAATTATTTTTAAAAAATTAGACTAAAAATGCTTAATTTCGTGAGAGCAAACTTGAGAGTTATTTTATTGGTGAATGTTTAATTAGTATTTGTAATTCTCTTGTTATTAAAAAAACTAGACTATCTAAGAATGCACAATTTCATTCGAGTTTATTTTTCTCTTACAATTATTTTGAGACTTCTTAGTAATTTAAAATTATTGAGTACTAACGTGTGAATTTAAAAATATTCACTATTAATTTTAGTTGTGAAGGGTTTTAATAATAATTTTAATTCTTAATTTATTTTATAAAATTGGACTATCTTTTTGAAACAAAAAAATTGGACTATCTAAACATGCACAATTTCGTTGGAAGCAAACATGAGAGTTTTTTTTTCTTTAACGATTATTTTTTGAATATTTAGTAATTTAAAAATATTGAGTTCTAACATAAAAATTGTTTTATTTCAATATATTTATACATCATTATATAGATATTCATAAAATAATGGAATACTAAAAATTTATAGCACATTATAAATTTAAATAAAAAATATATTTTTAATTTTGTAACCATAATTTTAACTTTTAAGATTTTCTATTTTCCAAAGTGACATGAGATGAGAAGAAAGACTGGATATGGGTAACGGGTCAAGAAGTATCTAACGGATCCATAGGGTTTAAGTCGGTCGAGCCCTTCCTGTTTAAGGGTTTAGTTCTTACGAGAGCTCCTTCCGTTCAATAAAGGTTTGGAATCGTCACTTTCGTGTACCCATCGGACGGCAGCCCTTTCGGGGTTTTCTTAGGGATCGATTCACTGAATCTGGATTGACTGAGCTCCCTCCTCCGTCTCTCTCAACTTCTGCTTCAATCCTCTGAAGTGAATTCCGGCGGTTGATTATGGCGACACCGTCAGAGGCTCAGGCCGTCAAGTCGCTTAACAAATCCTCCGGTCGCCGGCGCTTTGTGGTACAACTTGCTTATACATATTTTTATATATAACAATATATGTAATTGTGTATACCTTTTTAAACAATTGCATGAGTTTTTGTTTCCTTCTCTGGATTTGCTCACTGTTTGTCTAGAATTGAAAAAGATTCGAAATTACTATTTTATTAGGTTATATTTATTGTTATAAGTATTTTTTGTCCTGTTAAAGTGTATGCAAGTGAATTTATGTCAGGACTTTCAAGACTTCTAAAGTGTCTGCAATTGAATATGTCAGGCTCTTAAGACTACTGTGAACTATTTCTTATGTATTGTTAGAACCCGAACTATTTTCGTGAGTATTTTTGTTGTGTTAAAGTGTCTGCATTTGAAAAGTGCAGTTCAAGACATTTTCTCAACGAGTTGAAGATATTGATATAGATGTTTTTCGAAGTCTCCATCCTCTCAAGTCTGAACCTTCAGAAGGCTCCTCATTTTTCCGTGACTGCCTCGTTGAATGGAGGGTATGTTATGTTCTAGTATTTTAATTAGTTAATTTGTGAGCAATACACTCAGTCAACTTCCGTGGGAAACCTATTATAGAATTGATGGGTTGGTTTTCTTTTTCTGTGTTTGTGCAACTTCTATTAATGTTTTCAATGTCACTTGTATGCAGGAACTTAATACCGCAGAGGAGTTTATATCATTTTATGAGGAAATGCTGCCCCTTGTACAGACATTGCCCCAGATAATATTGCAGAAGGAATTGATACTCTCGAAACTTCTGTCTAGATTGCAAATGAAAGCAAGACTGTCACTTGATCCCATACTCAGGTATTTCAGTATGTTAAGATTATCCCCGAGTAATGTGCACGAGGATGAAGGAAAATCTGAAGCATTCTTTGTTTTCTTTTACCAGTTTCTGCACCCTAGTATCTTTAACTCACTCAGCTTACCAAGTTTCTTAATTATGCTGCAGTAGTATCCCCTGTAGCTTAATGTTGGTCAATACATTTATAGAACTAACATGGTGCAAATGTTAAACGTCAAATCAATTTTGTGGGTATGTCTATGTCATAATCCCTACGAGTATTTGAAGAAAGATGAAAGCCAGGATTGTCAGACCTATCTCTTACTTTCTCTGAGCCTCGTTGATGGGTGCTTAAAGAGGGGTTGACTTATGAACTTAAAAAAATCGGAAAGGCTGCTCTTTTTGATCTTTTTTCTTCCTTCTGTTATATTTCTATTATGCGATAGAAGAAACCTTACTCTCATTTGCACTTATTCTTTTTTCTAAGTAGCTGCTCTTCTTTTTACTAAAGCCAACCATTCTGGGTTCATTGGAACATTATCTCTTTTGTTTTGTTGTGGGAAAAGAATATCAAGGGAAGACTATTGCTCTCTTTGGAAATATAATATTAAGAAAAAAAAAGGTACAATTTAATTTTTTGTTTGATTGATTCTTTTGGAAAGGTGTTTGGAATAAGCAAGAAGAAATGCAAAGCCTTTAGGATTTTAAATACGCATGTGCTTGGTTCCCCCCTCCCCTCTTTTTGGATCTTCTAGTGGATTTATTACTCGTCAATTTTTTTTTGGAAACATTGAAGAACTTGCACAAAATAGAGACCAAAATTTTTCTTAGCTGTTTCCATATTGCTTAGTTCTTTTGTTATCATTTCAACACTAATAAATAACAATTCATGATAAAATGTAACACATTCAAGAAAAACAAAGTTTTTATATACTAATATTAGGGTTTTGGAAAATGTATAGTTTTAGTATATGAAACATGATATTAATTAGTAATATATTCAGTTCTTATCTTTTAGAATTTTAAAAAAGAAACTGCATAAGAATTCCCTAGAAGAATCTAGAAGAATCCAAGAATCCCAGAATCAAGATTCACGACAATCCTTGTTTATTAGTTGTTATACTTGAACATATTCTAAGAGAAGAGTAAACCGATATTATACTTCATATTATTGTTCACCAATGATAGTGTTTTGTTTTATTTAAACATGTATTCAAAGATGCAGATCACTAGGTTTTCATCTTTCAATTTTTATTTAGGAATCCAAGCTAGGTATTAATGTTAGCTTATGATTTAATGAAGTTTAGTTGATATTTTTTACTCACATTTTTTATGAACCCTTTAATTCCTGCAAGAGCATGAACATTGATCGCCTCCTTAGTCAGTAGCCACTAGCCAGGTCCAAATGTAAATGATTTTCTTTTCTTTGGTTTTCGATTGAAACCGTGGGTGTGAAATTGCTTAATTAAGCTTTTAAATGTAACCAAAGATTGAATCATTGGGGCTTAGTTTTTGGTCATGTAGCGGCGTAATCATTCTTGTAATTTTTCATTTTTAAAAATGAATATTTGTAACTCACTATGAACTTATAGTTTACAAAAGCCCACTAATCAATGATAGATTACAAGTTTACAACACGTGGGTTTTGATGAAGATCATAAGCTAAATTCAAGTATAATTTTCTAAATTCCTATTTCCAAGTATATATCATGAAGAAGAATGATAACTTTGAGAATTACAACTATTAGGGTGGCAAACGATCCGATCTGATCCGAACTTTGACGAACTCGAACATGTTCGTATAACATTATCAAACCAACACACATGTGCGAGTTCGGATTGTTAACTCGCGAACAGTTCGCGAACATAGTCGAACATCATCATGTTCACGAACATCTTCACGTTCACGAACACAAACTCGTTTACGATTAACTCATGAACATATTTGAACTTGATAAAGTTCACGAGCATTTGAATCAACTCATTACATCCACTGAAGCAAAAATTAGGCCAAATATTGTAATCATCATTTATCCAAAACCAAAAATGATTACTTCAAAGAAGTTAACAAGTTTGCACTTTTAATTATATAGTTGATAGTTGATGTAATATACAATAGTAATTGTACGATGACTATTAGTGAAGTCTCGATACATTGATTATTTGATTTCTCTATTCTCTATATCGATTTGGCAATTTCAACAACTCATGTAATTGTAAATGTAAGCAATTGTATTGTATCATTCTTTAATTAATGTCAAATTGTCATTGCATGATGATTAATGACTTTATTTATGTGATTTATGACATAGGTTACAATTTATTAAATTATTAGTGATGTAAATTGTAATAATCCAAAAATCATTGTTAAATTTTTTATGAATACTACAAATTTAACATTTATTGATAAGGACAAACTTTAGAATTTAATATGAAACAACCAACTATTTGTATATATAATTTAAAAATATTAAACATGTAAGAAATACAATTCGAACTCGAGCATCTCACGAGCTACTCGCTAACCAATCGAACAGAACCGAATTGTTCGTGAACCAATCGAACCGAACCGAACTGTTCGCGAACATTGTCAAACCAAACCACATTGGTTTGTGAATGTGTTTGATCGAGCAATCAAACGTGATACCATGTGTGAACTCGGCAAGTTAATCAAATCGAACCAAACAACGGTTCGGTTCGTTTGCAAGCCTAACAACCACCATAAACAGATCAACATTCTAGAAGTTTCTATAATTTTTAAAATTTTCTAATTTCTAAAAGCAGATATGTAATAGCAGACAAACAGCGTTTTACAAGTTTTAGAAAATTTTGGCTTGTGGATCTTTTTTTACTGAAATATATGAAATACACCTTGATGGAGTAGTAGGTTTAGTCATGAAGTTGTTCCATGTGTAAATGGAAAAGTCCTCTTCAAGCTTAGGATTTCTGATATCATGCGTCTGAAGGTAATTTCCCCACAAACATAATTTTACCTTCTACTTGCGATCTTGATAGATTCGTCTCATTAGAACATCAATTTACACAGATTTTGGCAGATTTACTTTCTATGTTTGCATTTGTTTTTCCCATCATGATGTCTTGGTTTTGTATCTGCAGGATGATTGCATCATTATCTAGGGATCTCTTGGAGGACTTTTTACCGTGAGTTACCTTTCGTCTCTTTTCTCTCTAGAAGCTTTGCCATTTAGTTTTCCTCACTTTCAGTTGTCTTTATATTACTGATTGTTTATTTTCTGACTTCTGAACCTTTTTTTATATTTTATGTGATTGTTTGATTAACAAGTTACAGTTAAGATGTAGACAATTGGTCCCAGCATATGTACTGGTAATCAGTTCATTTTCATCCACTTGTAGGTTTGATGTGCCATTTATCTTTATTAGCCCCATGAATGATTATCAGCAGTTCAGGTAGAATTAGGCACCAAGAAAATTCAAGAAGACAAGACTCTTAGTTATTGCACTCTATCTATTTCTTATGCTTAGCTGCTAGATAGGTGGTCATTTCTTTCTTTTCTTGCTGCCTTGTGAAGTTTCACTTTATGCTGCAAGTAGCGTGTGGTGATTTAACTTTTCCCTTGCTGCACCAGTCTCTTGATTCTGGTTTAATCATGCCTTGACAAAGACAGCTCTTACTTTACCCTCAGTCCGTTTGAAAGGCTCCCTCCTCCCTTGATTGGTCCTACCTTCCTAGATGCTTGGTTTGATAGAAGATCCATACCAGGTTCAGATCTACCACCCCTTGCTTTTGAATAAAGGTGGAAACTTTTTAAATGGGTTACCCAACCTATTGAAGGATCTTTAGTGGTAGGTAGAGTAGATAGATAATTTCCTATACTCAATAAGTAGCACCTAGCTTTACTTGTTTCCAACTGCCTTACTGAATTTGTTGGTACCACTCTCTATATTCTTCCTGAACTGTTTCCAGAACTCTTCTTTTCTCATAGCCTCTGTTGATCAGCATGCTTAGTATTCAGTTGTTCATCAAGTTTTAAAATTTGCCTTCGAGAATTTTTGAGAATAAGAATAGAATTTTGGGCACAAAAAAGGAAAATACCCACTGACACCTTTGGATAACATCTGATTGCTACTGATGACTTGGTATATGAATCCAAGAAAAAGTTGTCGAATCGGTTCTGACAAAATAAAATGCAGAGCCAAGGAGTTCAGCCATTACAAGGCAATTAGGAGGAAAGCAAGATAGAACTAGCTTATCTTGGTCAGGAACTGACGTGAAAAAAGATAATCAACATGGGTTCTGCCAATTCTGGTTAAGTTAAAGTATGAATGATTCGGAGCAAGCCAAGAAGAGATTATTATTAATATATATATATATATATATATTCTATTTAGGGATGAATTGTATTTAATTATTAATTATCTTTTATTATATTGAGCAGAATATTCTAGAATTCTAATTATAGTAGTAGATACTCATTAGGGATTTTGTTTTCATATTTAATTAGGTTTTAATTGGTGGTTAAGTTTAGGTTTTTTATTTAGTCATTTTGAAAGAGTTGTAACCTATCATTGTTATTCAGATATTGAATTGAATGATATTATTGAATTTTAAGCCTTGTGTTTTTGGCTTTTTAGCCTATTTATTTTCTTTAAACCCTTTTTATTCCTTCCATTCATCTTGTCCTGCACCAATGGAACATTCTCGAGGGAGAGTCTTTCTTGAAATGAGAGTAAAGAAAGTGTTCGGGCTGAATGTATAGGAACTTTCCATTTGACACTATGAGATAAGAACTGATGCTGGCGATGAAAAGAAAAAAATGGGAAAAAGAAAAAAAACCTTCTCAAGATCTAATAGGAGAGTTCCAAGAATTTCTTTCCATGCCGTAAACATCCTTCACCGCCTCTCTATCTCTGCTTAAAAAATTGCGTCTAAAATTTGCCAGGTTTCTAATAAACAAAATAGTTTCTTGCACGCTGCTTGAAGCATCACTGCTGCTTGCTTATAACTGATTATTCAAGCTTTGGAACACATGTTCATATTTTATATCTTCACGTTTCTTTCTAGTAATAAACCAATAAAAGTAAATTCCATTCGTTCTCTAGTGGTAATCCTGCCTATTTACATGTTAAATATGATTTTTTTTCGTTGCTTTTAACCCGTTCCTGTACTCTTTTCCAGCTTTCTCCAAAGGATTGATGATTGTTTAGTAATGCTTCTCAAAAGTGGTGCAGATAGGGATCCAGAAATTATTGAGCAGGTGTAAATCTGTAGGAATGATTTAGTGAATAAGTTTACTTTGATATTGACATTGAGAATTAAGTGAGCTTAAAAGTGTCTTTATTGTGCAGATTTTCACTTCTTGGTCATATATTATGATGTATCTGCAGAAATATCTTATAAGAGATGTTGTTCATGTTTTGAAGTAAGTAAAGAGTAATTTAATTCTCTCATTTTTAATTTATTTTTATGAATGCTGCACACGTGTGAAGCTTCTATGAAATTTGTAAGAATCATAAAGGTATTCCTTAAAGGAAGTCTTTTAAGGATTGCATGACGATCATTGCTGACTAATAATCATTTTGTATTTTTAGTAATTGAGATGAGGATAGAACATATTGGGAACATTATTTATTGATTGTTTCAAAATTGTGTGATAGCACCTGAATTTTAAGATTTAAATACTTTAGATTGTGGAGCCTAGGAGGAAAAATTGCTTAAGCTGCCTCAATATGTATGTGCATGTGTATGAGAAAGCGAGGGAGTACATCTAGTGAGCAGGAGAACATTCCGTCAATTTCGAAAATTAGTGTATTAATTATTTTGGCTAAGTTTTCATTTTTTAGTTGATCTGAAGATACTTTGAAACCTAAATAATATGGCTGAGCTTAATGATATCCTCTGAAAACATTCAGAAGAAAGGAACAATTTTTTAGATTTCTTTAGCGTATTTATGTGGGTGGGGAACAAGTCCTTAGAACACACTTCTATTAAGTGGGATGCCCTCTTGTGCATGTGAATTATTGAGGAACTGACACTTTTGTGTGCGTGAATTTGACTTTTACATCTTAAATTTGCTGAAATCTAATGCTCTCTCTCTCAGAGTTACAGTTAAACTAAGATATTACCCGAAGGATTACATCCAAGAATTTATGGCAGAATCCGTGTCATTCTTGTTGAGGAATGCTCCAGTTGACCAACTGATAAAAGGTATTACAATCCTGTTGTGATTGAAAATTGTTTTCCTCATGAGAACTATCCTTTTGTGTAATATGAAGTTGTGATGCTCTAGCATTTATGTATAAATTTACTTTAACTGTGTTGAATTTGCTGTGAAATATTTCTTGGATATCATGATTTGTACAAGTCTATATGTATCTGTATTTGCTTGCATCTGGTCAAGTGGTTTGATGGATTTTTCTCTCAGATTAGAATATTTACTCATTTATTTTGAAATCGCACCGAAGACCTGTAATTTTTTCAAGGAATATAAAATTGGTTCCTATTAACTCCTTGTGAGTGAAGAGGAAAAGAAAAGAGGGGAGGGCCTTCCATGTGTGTGTGTGTGTGTGGGGGGGGGATTTGGTTGCAAATCATGCATGCTCGGTGGGTTTTTTTCTTCCTTCATTATGGGAAATTATTCCAAGTTTCTATGCAAGAGGAAACTAGGTTCATTAAACTATTACACCAAAGTAACATATCTTGTTCTAGGCGTATTCTTGAGGAATCTTTCTACATTGGAAATGTTTCAGCAAATTTGTGAAAGGTCTTATGGAATGTCAGACTGAGCTAAATTTTCTGGGACAGTGCTTGTACACTTAAAATCAAAATGCTTAGGAAGATTCCTTTTTGTGGTCTGCCTATTTCAGATTTGGTTAGATATTTGCTAGCTTGTATCTTATTTTCTTACGCTTCTCTTATGTTACTGTCCTTTCTCATAAATTTTTTTTCCATGTTGTACTATCCTGTATTTGTTGTACCTACTGTTCCAAGCTCAATCAAGGCATGTAAGAACTAGTATCGTTATCTTTGTTGGTGCAATTACATGTATGTATAGCACATACACAGTTACTTTGCGTTTACCTTATACCTCTTCGGACAGGTAATCTGCTGCTTATAGATATACTTTCATAGGCTTATTATGCAATGTTTTCTGTTAGTTTGTTTGATCATACTTTCATAGGCTTCTTTTTGTATGATTAATTTTCTTTTTTATAAATCTATAATTGAGCAGGTATCAGAAAAATCATGTTTGAAGTCGTGAAGAAACCATTAGAGATGAGAACATCTGGAGCCAGCGCTTTGCTCTTCTATATTATGAGGGGAACTTCATTAAATTTGCATTCAAAAGCAGAGCAAGTGCTTGGGGTATTGATGGACAAGTCAATATTTTCTATTGGTGATAAATTAACTGAAGGCAAGCTCTTTATCCATTTATACCCTTTTCTTATGCATGTATCTCATTATTCACTTTCTTAGTGTTGTATTATCTATTTATCTATGCATATATCCTTACTATTGATTACTTATCTATATAAAAATGCCTATGTACATCCTTGATAACCTTTTTTTTAAGCAGGTGTCATGGGCCTGTTTGGATGGACTTTTTGAATGAGAAAACAAAATTTGGATTTTGGGATTTAGCTTATTTGGCCAAATAATAGGTTTTTTAGGGTATTGATGAACAAGTCAATATTTTGTATTGGTGATTAATTACTTGAACGCAAGCTCTTTTTACCATTTATACCCGTTTCTTCTGCATGCATCTCATTATATATCCTTATTGTTGATTATTTATCAATAAAAAATATTTCTATGTACATTGTTGATAACCTTTTTAAGCAGGTGTCAGTGGTCCTGAAAACAAAATTTGGATTTGGGATATGGCTTATTTGGCCAAATAATAGATTTTAGCAATATCTTAATAAACAAGAGGGGAGGAGAGGGGAGGGGAGGGGAGGGGAGGGGGAGGGGAGGGGAGGGGAGGGGAATAAATTTTAAGATTTTAAGATTCCGGATGTTAAATTTAGTGTATGCAAATATTTCTTTGTTTTCTATGTCTTAAAATATCAGTATTCTAACTTAGTGTTGGATGTTCGAACACCACTCAAATCCTATGGAGCGTGAATTCATTCTTGTCTAATTACAATGAAAGAACTTCACTAACTTGAACACCAACCTTAAAATTGAAGCAATTATTTCTAGAACGAACAACTTGTTAATGTAACTAAAAATCTTTTATTAAATATAGTTATATTGCATTTAGATTGTAAGAAAATTCCTAACTATAACCATCCATATAAGGCTACCCCTAGTGTAACACGTTTTAGC
The DNA here is from genome assembly GCA_020205505.1 of Panax japonicus. Classification (NCBI taxonomy): domain Eukaryota; kingdom Viridiplantae; phylum Streptophyta; class Magnoliopsida; order Apiales; family Araliaceae; genus Panax; species Panax japonicus. Next base: position 75,711,991 of record CM035096.1, on the reverse strand, counting down.
CTATGCAGCGTTTACCACGTTTCGGTGTTGGTTCCATGAACTTAAACGATCCATGTTCTAGGTTGAGTGTATATAAAAAGTATCTCAGCTTACTTGTCTTCTTTTAATTTTAAATAATTTGGACCAAAAACTCATCATATTATTTCAAGTCACTATAATTAGATTATTTCATTAATCTAAATGAGCAAAGTTCAGAAGCAATCCAGACAATATTGCTCATCTTTTGGATTACCTTTTTTCTTATACAAAGTAGATATTTTTAATTAAAATATTCAGTAATTTAATAAGTTCTCTAATTATGTCTATTTACCAAATTGAACAAAATAAAAATCAACAAACAAACAATATTCTTTTTATTTCCCTAAACTTTGTGCCTCCAGTGATCCCTACGAGGGTACTTTTCTCAAAAATTAAAGTTACTACAGAAAGTGCCAAACGAGAAGAGGGGTGCCTAAAAGCTCTTGTGTACACATTGTACAATATGCATCTGTTTATAATAAGAGGGGGCATATTATATATCACCTCCTGCATATACTTCAACAAGAAATAGTTTACCTTGCTATGATAAATGAATCAAGTTCTTACTTGAGAACTACTGAAATGGTTTAACCTTGCTATTTCTGGCTTAATGAAGTTTATCCGAATCTATTGTTTCATTCATGGAGTTTTTTGGAAGAATTCTTTTAAGGAGTCTTAAGTGAATTTTGTTGGGAGCCCTGAGGTTTTTCTGTAGTCTTTCGGAGTTCGGTTTGAGGCTTTTATGTTCTATTTTACCTTATTGAATAAGCAGCGTCTCCATGGGGTTCACCACTTTGTTGACTTTTTGTTGCACCTTTTAGCTCTTATCAAGATATATAAATAAATAAAATAATAACAGTATTATCAGTAAATCTTGTCTGCATTGATTATTGTTCGACTCAAGGTCTCTGGTGTCATTTGCTAATTGGACTTGTGAAGGAATAAGATCATGTTAGCTAGGATTTGAATCTGTACATTATAGATATATTTGGTTTTACAAATCATTGAAGTTGGATACTTTCTTGTGGGTCCTTGCATGGTTATCAGTTAATATATTATATGCATTTGCTAATTAGGCCAGCAAATAGAGGCATACGTGAAGATTTTCACTGAGGGCATTATAGGAGTTGTTTGATTTTAGTCTAAATTTTTGCCAAACAACACCTTTATATTTTTCAGCGTTCTAAAAGTCTCCGCCTAGGTTCGCCTAAGCCCCGCTTAGGCGCTAGGCTCCTTTGGCGCCTCGCCATGGCGCTAGGAGGCCCCCTCTGGCACCTCATTTAGGCCCAAGGCAGTAAAAAAATTCTTCCAAGAAATTAGGTGGGGCCTAGGTGGTGTCTAGGTGGAGAGGTTTTTTTTAATCACTATACAAATTAGATCTTAATATATTTATTTATTTACTATATTCATAATACATGTCGTAGCATATCAAATCACAACAAGAAGTGAACAATATCAAGTCCAAATGGATAATTTTATTATAGTTGTAATCTTTTGAACTTGTACCAACTTCAAATTATATAAATGACGATACATTTGTAATATTTAGTTTAATTTAATATAATTCTTAAATTTATGTTTAGTTTCTTAAGTTTTAATATTGAATTAAATTCTTGACATTTTAAATTTTATTATTTAATAGCAATCTTGTTTATGAATAAAACTAATAAGTTAAAAATATGTTTGAACTTTGAACAATTGCATGTTTGTGTTTGAAATTTGACATTAGCAATATGGATATGTATTTGAACTTTAAACAAAAGTCTTTATTATCTTTATTATAGATTGTTTTGCTTTATATTATTGTTTTGTTTGGATAAATGTAAGATAAAATATTAAAATTGATTTAGAATAAAAAATCGCCCCTAGGCCCCGCCCAGGCGCTAGGCCCCCCCTCGGCCTCCCGCGTAGCTCCTTTTAGAATATTGATATTTTCCCATCTGTACCAATTGAGGAGTCTGAGAGCTGTCCTTTGTTTCTAGTCAATTTAGAGTTTGTGGACAAATCTCAGCAAAAGTATATCGATACTTTTGGTGAATTGATGTCTAGTTGTGTTTTTTTCTTGCCAATTTAGGCGCTTCATTGTATCCTGACTGTTGTGTTTAGATAAATAATAATACAAATTTAAGAAAGAAGAGAGCGTGCTCTGATTTTCCACATGCACAAGGTTGAAGGCAACATGGGATCCTGTAGTTGAGAGATGTGAAAGGGTAGCTTGCTGGATAGAGTAGGCAATAAACTTACAAAGACGGAAAATTGAAGTTGATCAAGAGTACTTTCTCGAATTTGGATGGTTATCATTGTTTTAAGTTAAATGGTGTCGATGATAGTGGTCAATGCATCTATTCCTTGCATGGTGTAGAAGTGGCTTGCTCAGTGTTCTAAAAATCCCCTAGGCGTTAGGCCCCTTGGTGCTTCGCTTAGGCCAAAAAATCCCTCCAAGAAATTAGGCAGGGGCCTAGGCGGAGAGTTTAGGAAGAGTTTTTTTTGTGTTTTTAATAACTATCCAAACCAGATCTTGATATATTTATTTTTCTAATGATTTACCATGTTCATAATGCATGCTGTAGCATATCAAATCACAACAAGAAGTAAACAAGATCAAGTCAAAACAGATAATTTTATTATAGTTGTATTTTTTAAACTTGTATCAACTTCAAATTATATAAATGATGATACATTTGTAATATTTAGTTTAATTCAATATAATTCTTAAATTTATGTTTAGTGACTTAAGTTTTAATATTGAATTGAATTCTTGAAATTTTAAATTTTATTATTTAATATCAGTCTTGTTTAAGAATAAAACTAATGCGTTAAAGATATGTGTTTGAACTTTAAACAAATGCCTTTATTATCTTTATTATAGATTGTTTTGTTTTATATTATTGTTTTGTTTGGATAAATGTAAGATACAATATTAAAATTGGCTTAAAATAAAAAATCTCGCCTAGGCCCCCGCCCGCCCGCCCGCCCGCCCGCCTCCTTTAGAACATTGTGCTTGGTGTAATTCTTTTCTAGAGTATTTGGGAGGAGAAGTGTAGAAGAATTTTGTGTGTGGAATGAGATGGTTCATAGGTTAGAAAAATGGATCTAAGGCAAAAGGCTTGAGGAGCTAGTCTAACTATTTGTTGCCAAATCGTTGAATGTTGAAGGAGCTTTTATGTTTTTGATGAATCAATTATTTGTATCTGCTGACTGAAGTGTAGACATTGTGAGGAAAAAGAGCAAGTAGCTTAATTTGATAAAGGTTAGAACTCTAGGAACTAATTTGTGGCTATGCCTATAATTCTTTTTTTGCCATGATGATCCATATGGGATCTATGGTTTTTCCACTTTTGGCCATGGGAAATGACATTATTAATTATAATTTTGAATTATTTTAAGGCCAACAGTTTTGTATTTATCAGGTCAAACGGTTTAGAAATTCCATCAATACGTTTTATCTTTATTTTATTTTGCTCTGATTGCTACCCTTTACCTCTGTGTTTGTAGGCTCCGACATTGTTGTTCACGTTGTGATTGCGACCTTTCAGAGGTTATGTGAGGAGCTAGAGCCTACTGAATTGAATTTGATGTGGGATTCTTTGAATGATGAAGTAAGTGCAGCTGTAACAAGTGGGTACTCGTTGCACCTCAGCCGTCTCTTGTCCCTTCTTGTTTCTACACTTCAAAGAAATTACTTGCGCAAACTTTCAGGTGGGCTATAAAATAAATTTTTTTTTTGCACAATATAAAATATATATTTTTAATTTATAGGTTCTTTTGTTGCTCTGTATAATTGTTTTATATAAATTGTGTTCACGTTACTCTTATCTGTATCTATTCTGTATTGTGCAGACTACCAACCAGTGCTTGAGCTAGTTGCTTTACTCGTTCAAGCTTGTATTAGGGATTACGAAATGGTTAAGGCTGAGAACCAATCATGTGAAATCCTTAGTAAAGTTATGCAGTTAATGCTATGCATACTTGATGGTCTCCACAGTACTGATAACAAGGCAGCTCTCGCCAGAGTGTCGTCGGAATGGGCTCCAGTATTTGAATTAAGGAATTTAAGGTATTTTGGTATTACTAGTCTTTCCAAGCCGGTACTTCTCTTTGATTCACTGCAGTTCTGTTTTCTGCCAGCGACTCTTTTTTATCTCTCTCCCCCTCTCTCTCTCTATGTATATATCTGATTTAAAGTATATAATCCCTGGTTCAGTTTGTTGACTTTCATGAAAGAGCTTTTGTTAAAGGATCCGTACATACTATGCATCTTCAGAAACAATTTTCTCAGGTAGGAAAAATGTCAATTTGATGTTATCATATCTAGAATAATTATTAGTTATGCATTTAATTGTCCCTATTGGATGTCAGGGCATTGAATGATTTAATTGAAGCTTTCGAGGAAGAAGTTGTATATCTACTGCTTAATTTCTCCGAGAGACTGCAAGAGCATGGCTCCACCTTATTAGATGGGGCATCAAATGAAGGGCTCTCAAAAATTCAAAAATTTTTCCAGGAAGTTATTAGTAATTGGATTGGAGAAATCAATGATGTAATACATGGAAATCCATCATGTATTCAATTTCAGAAAACTAAGATGGCCTTGCTGTATGGAATTGTTAGCAGCTACCCTTATATGGTAGATGTCCAATCAAACCCATCCTTACTAATGGACTTGGTTGATGCATTAGACCGGCTTCTTCTGACTGGCTTTGGTAAGGCATTTTATCATTTGTTAAGATGTTCAAATGTTAAACTTTTGCAAAATTTAATGACATTAAGCATGATGCCTTAAAACGAGATATCTGATACAACTTTATGTGGGGTACACTATGTAATATGTTGTGTAGGTAAATCCTGGGGTGATATAATGTTTTTAGTTATTTTAGCTAAAAAGTTGAAAGGAAAAACCATATATATATATATATATTTGCTAATTTGACACACACCCCACCACACACACCCTCCTTGGCCACTGCCAAGTTGGCATTGAACCCCCAACCTCATGGTTAACATGAGTTGGGTTCATACCACTAGGGCCAAAGGTCTTCTGTATTTTTTTTTGACTTCTTCAATCTTAATTAAAAACTTTTACAGGGTTGCAACCAAAGAGGAAGAAACTCGCAGTTTTGTTTCTATGTTGATTCTAAACTTCCAAAATACCAAAGAAAATGTATTTAATGTTTTTGTTGTTGTTGTTGTTGCTGGAGAGAACACTAATCGCAAAAATATATTCTTTTTTCATTCTTCTAGAGACAGGTCTTAAGTATACACCAATGCCCTCTTAAGTCACTGTCATATAATTGGTCATCTCAAAGGAGTTGATAATATTGGATAGTTATAGCCAGTTACTTACATTTTCTTTGTTCAGATATGCATAATTTTTGGGTTGTTATGCTCACTCAAGATGTAATGTGTTCTCTTGATCAATAGTAGGTGATTTATGTGGAGGTTCTCCAGAGAACACTGTAGGATGTACTAAAAACACTTGGGAAAGCCTGATTGGTTGCTGTTTGAGTTCGTATTATAAATTGCATTGTGGTCGTCAAATTTGTTACGAAGAATCTACAGTCAGCAATCTCTTAGATCTTGCAAAAAGATACAAATCTTGTTCACAGATTTTGTCGACAGTAGCCGACTTTTTGGATTCAATGGACGAGTAAGTTGATCTTTTGACTTAATTAACTCATACTCATATTGCTTAACGTTGAGCCCATACAAAAATTTTATTCTTAATTTCTGTGTTCTTTTATTAACTATTGAATATCATGCAATGAAGGTCTACCACTCAAGTACATAACATCTGTAGCAAATTTCACCCAGAGCTGGAAGCAGGGAAGGTTGTGGATGCATTGGCCATATTTGCTGAAAACTTGTGCCATGCAGACAAGTGGATCCGTCTTTCTACTTTGAGAATATTGTGCCACTATGAATCACTGACTTTTGAAGATTTCACAAAGAATCATCCTGCAGAGAAGAAAAGGAGAACGGAAGTTTCTCAGACTATCCATGAAGATGACCGTGGCAGTAATGTATGCATCTATCTTCTTTCTGCTCTTTTCCTATAATTTTCTGTGTAGTTAATGTGAAGTACAATTTTTTTTTTCAGGTTCTCCAGCTTATACTATCTATTGAAGCAACTCCTCTTTCAATTACCAACAGCAGGAAAGTTATTCTACTTATATCTAGAGTACAAATGGATTTGTCTGCTGCAAGGATATCTGAACCATACATACCAATTCTATTGAATGGAATTGTTGGCATCTTCCACAACCGATTCAGCTATTTATGGAATCCAGCTGTAGAGTGTCTCTCCGTCATAATTGGTCATTATTCTGGAATTGTATGGGAAGGATATGTTCAATATCTTGAAGAATGTCAGTCTATTTTCTTAACATCTCAAGATCAATTGGAGAGAAGCATTACTGAATCATGTAGCGAGTCGCATGGTGGTACGTGATGTTGACTTTTTGTGGATCATTTTTTAATCTTGAATTCAATAGGTTCCAAGTCTTATCTTGATTCATGTGCTATGCCATGCATGTGTTCGACCAAATTTTTGTTCTGTTCAATTTTATTTAAGGAGAGATAATCCTACAAACTGTGGAAAATCAACTGAAAACAAAACGATGAAAATTGGTGTACACATATCAAATAAGTCATGTATGGGTTAATAATACTATAATGTTTTACTGGGTTGATATTTACCCTGTGGTGTTGTTTTCCAGATTTGGTTAGATGCTTCAACTTATTTGTATCTCCACCATCTGATGGCACGCCATGCGCAACAGTCTTGTCCTTATTGATTCAGTCTTTACAAAAAGTTTCAACCGTCTCTGAATCTCGGTCTCGCCAAATTATACCCTTGTTCTTGAGATTTTTAGGCTACAATAGTGATGATCTTGCTAGGTGATAACTTTTTCCTCGTATGTATAATAATGAATACACTTTCCTTTTATTTTCACGTTGAACTTAAATTATACGCATATTTTTTTTTGGATTACAGTGTGAAATCATACAACTCAAAGGCTTCTAATGGGAAAGAATGGAAGGGTGTCCTCAGAGACTGGTTAAACTTGTTAAAATCAATGCGAAATCCGAAGTCTTTTTATCAGAGTCGATTTCTGAAGGAAGTTCTTGAATACAGGTTGGTAAAGTTTGATGTTAACATTTTTTGGTCATTAATCTCTCTGGTCAGACACTTTTTGACGTTTTATTTATAGAACTTCCAACCTATATTTTGTTAGTTAAGAATGTTTCAAAAATTTATTTTGTTATCTTCCATTATTTTCTAGGCTTTTGGATGCAAATGATGCTGAATTACAAATGAAGGCTCTGGATTGCCTATTAAATTGGAAAGATGATTTTTTACACCCATATGAGCAGCATCTACAAAATCTGATCAGTGTTAAAAATTTGAGGGAGGAACTTACAACTTGGAGTTTATCCCGAGAATCAAATCTTATTGATGAACAACACAGACCTCATCTTGTACCTATAGTGTTACGAGTCCTTATACCAAAAGTCAGAAAATTAAAAACACTTGCGTCGCGGAAGGTATATTTAGTCTGTCTACAACCCCATATTTTGTCTAATATTCTGCATTAATTTTCTTTGTATGTACCATTGTTTTTACCACTCAACTTGATGAATTTATTCTGTAGCATGCAAGTATACATCAGAGAAAGGCAGTTCTTGGATTCTTAGCTGAGCTAGACGTTGGCGAGCTTCCACTTTTCTATGCCTTGTTATTAAACCCTCTACAAACCATTTCACAAGGTGTTGATGCCATTGGTAATTGCCTTTGGAGTTCACCTGAATGTTCCAAAGATGAGTTCGATGCATGCAGTATATTGAGGCAATTTACAGTGGACAACATAACTACCCTCTCTTGGAAGAAAATATATGGTTTTTTGCATGTTGTCGAAGATATTCTTGGAGTTTTTGATGAGTTACATATTAAACCTTTTCTTGATTTGTTAATGGGATGTGTTGTCCGTATATTGGCAAGCTGTTCATCAAGTCTTGTGTGCACAAAGAGCAGTGACACATATCTAGTGGAAAATAAGTCTACCCTCCTGCATGTTAGTGGGAAAGATAGTAGAACAGAGAATCAGATCACGGTAAGATGCAGATTAGTTGGATATTCTCTTGTAATTTTGTAACATGTATAACACTGGTAAGCAATTATTGTCACGTGGTTCCTGAGGCTGTTGCTTTTTAGTCTGTCACATTTGTTACCACGACAGGAAGAGATACAAACAAAACACCAACACTATATTGGATGTGGGGATAGATATTAGACTGGGATCTTAACATATGTTTGATAAAAATAGAAAAACAGAGTAGTATCCATTCATTAAATTGTTATTATAGAAATCCTTAATTATGCAAAGATGCAAATAGTAAACCACAAGTTCCTAACAATTTATTTGGTTGGGGTGCAGACTACCAGGGATGTAGAGCAGTTCAAAAATCTGAGATCTTTATGCTTGAAGATTCTCTCTTTTGTTCTCACTAAATATGATGATCATGATTTTGGTGGTGAATTCTGGGATCTATTCTTTACATCTGTGAAACCTTTAATTGATGGTTTCAAGCAAGAAGCCTCCAGCAGCGAGAAGCCAAGTTCACTTTTTTCTTGCTTTATTGCAATGAGTAGAAGTGAAAAACTTGTATCATTGTTGAACAGGGAGAAGAATCTTGTGCCTGATATTTTTTCAATTCTAACTGTCTCAACAGCATCCGAAGCCATTATTTCTTGTGTTCTTAAATTTATCGAGAACCTATTGAATCTGGATATCGAGCAGGAAAGTGATGATAATGCTGTCAAAAGAGTACTACTTCCCAACCTTGGCACACTTGTCTGCAGCTTGCACTGTCTCTTCACATGCACAAAAGCAGCAAAGAGGTATCAAATTCCATAAGTTGCTTCTGTTCTACCTTCCTAACTTAAATCGTCCATGGTGAAATTCTGAAATACTTTATGCTTATATGTGCCTCAGTTGCAATACGATTGTAGGTTTCCAACTAAGTTTTACATCCTTAGATGCAAGTCACCCATTATGTATGCTGATGAGATTTGAATACTACAACCAGAAATTTACTATGCTAGATAAAGTAGCTAGAATAAATGTCTACTTGCCTTACCTTTGCAGCTACTGCCAGTTATAATTATATTGCACTTGTAGAATTGTAGGGAGAGAAGAATTCATGTGAAAACTAAAAGACAATATTATTCCATATAAAAAGAATTCATGTACAATGAGAGCCTTTATATAGGCCAAGTCTCTAAGCTATACATGGAAAGGAAATCAATTAGTTATTACCACTGATCCCTCCTATAATTATGCTACTACTGACCACTCCTATAATCACGCTACCACTAATCACACTCCTATAATGATGATTCTAGAATAATTCTCTAACTCTCGCCCTTAAGTTGGAAGTCTCATACTACGACTTACAACTTGTTACATAACCTAATCCTCAAAATAAAAGACTCAAACCAACCACAACACGAAACTATTTTTTCAAAACTACCCCTCAAATTGAGGCCCTCTTCAATTTGCACAGGAAAAAATTGATTTTTTTATGTTCAAAGTTGGATTTCTCACCCTCAATATATAAATTCACACATCCACTTTTTGAGAATATCATATGTTAGCAATAACAGTGAACACTCAGTCTCTCACAATAAATGTGAAGGACTCCCTATACTTTAAAAATAACTATGCGACACTTCTTGCCCTCCTCATTGTTGGGCTCTCTAGCCTTAAAAAAAACTGAAGGACACACTTTCCTAAAATCAAAATCCTTACTTTCCAGTCAACCATCCATTTACATATTCAATCATAAGGAAAAACAATCTTTTTTTCACCATAAAAATAAACAACCACCTTGGACTTTTTATTTTGTTTTGTCTAAAAATATAAAATAAGAAAAAGAACTGCAAGAAGAAAAGACACCTACCGTCAGCTATGTGTTGCCAGTGGCGGAAGCAAGACTTTTAGTTGGCCTCCCAAGATCAAACTAGCTCTGATACCATGTAGAATTATTGAATTTAAGATAATTATTGAATTATTAGATCAAACTATGTGCTGCCGGCTATAGTGTATATTTAAGACAATTATTGAATTATTTGATTTTTATTGGGGAAAATTAATTGAATTTTATAGTAAGGTTTCTTCGGTCAATTATTAGGGTAAGCAATTGGATGCCTTGATATTTACTCGGTTAAGACCCTAAGAAGGTAATTATTATATTATTAAATTTTTATTTCAGTAATGAGAATATATATTAGGGTTTATATTGTTTTGGCTATCTAAATAAGGAATTTTCTTAGAATACTAATCCAAATAGAACTTTGGAATTCAAACTTTAAAGAATTTTAATTTAGTTATGACACTAGTTAGGAATCCAGTATTATTAGTTTAACTAATTTCATGGTTAATATTATTACAATCAATTTGTGGTATGATATGATTTCAAGTTAATTTCGTAAGTCTTATATTTTATTATTTTTGTTCAAGTTACTTGTAATATGGAATGCAGTGCTTGTAAGTTGGATAGTTTATTATCTGCTTGATATTTTTCTTTTGTTTATGTTGCCTTTAAGTGTTTCATTTTGTTGGAAGAAACAGCATTATTTCTTAATTTTGCCCATGTTTCTTAATTTTGGTTCTTCTGCCAGTTTGTTTTTTTCCTTCACATAAAATCCTGCTAGAAAGCAGAGAACCCCAATCGGCATAGATCATATGTTATATATTACGGATTTTGCTACATTGTATGGAATAGTTCAGTTACCCTTTATGAGATGATCTAGATGATTCCTCTGTGTTATCTGTAATGTTTACCATCAATATTCATATATATTGTTCCTACTATCCTACTGCTCTTACTAATGGAGTAAAATTCTGAAATTCTCAACAGCAACGGGCAAGCTAACCTGATATTCCGCTAAAAGCTTTTCATAATCGATTCCTCCCTTTATCAGCTTCACAAATGTTTCCTCCGTTTGTCTTTTGGCTGAACAATCTTTTCTTCGTCGTTTGTTCTCCTTGGTGTGCGGAAAATTGTAGCCAGTAACCTAAGTGTCTCCAAATAATAGAGTTATTAACTATATTGAGTTTTTAGTTAGATAGGAAGGACCAACTTGGTTGATAAAAAAGTACCATGTAGTTTTTCTGTATAATTATGTTGAATTCTTAATTATATGGGAAGGACCAACCAGGTTTTGGGAGGAAAATCATCAAAGTTTGTCTCTTTAATTAAATAGTTGATTTGATCAACGATGTTGAAGATGAATTGTTGGCATTTCCTTCAACTGAACCAAATCTTTGCAATCTACGATGGTGAACTCCTCCCATTGCACAACTTTAACTGTCAGAAGGATTTGATTACCAAGTTCTGATTGATATTCAAAATATGGATTATAACTTGGTGTTGTAATATGATTAATTTAAAAGGACTTTCCTGCTTTATTCCCTTCATAACATTGGTCATACTTTCAGGTTGAGGCACTGAACAGGTGAAAAACTCAGGATTAACTTATTATTTCTAAACATAAGCGAACTTTAATCCTCTATACTCACCAACAAGAAACAACAGCGGAAATGGCCAAAGTATATGTTGCAGGAATGAATTTGAGTGTCACATTTAAGTATAAAAAATTTCTAGTTAAGTAGACCAAAGAAAATATTTATGACAGACTGGCTATTAAGAAAAACTAAATATCTAGAATAGTCCTATAAATGGTGTTTAAACAAAATGGAAAAAAAACATGGTAATGGTAAGTGAAAGCGGCGACTATGTAGGAAGAAGGGAAAGGAATAGCTTTGAAGGGCTTAATGTTATGATTAGAATATTAGATGTAAATAGATGGTCTCAATTTAATGGTATCCAGAAAAATTCACGGGCCAAGATACATGCAAAAGATGTATCATGAAGTGTAGTGAATAAAGATGCAACTGTAGAAAGAGAACATCCACTGTAGATTAGGGTTGACGATCTTTGCAAAGGTACAAAAGGAGACGAATGAAGGAGTCCTAAGAGCTTGACGTTTAAGATTTTAGTGTGGCTTCTACACTAAACCGCTTGCAGTCTAAGATAGAAAATCTTTTCATAGGGACTTGTGCATAAGCTTCTTAGCTTCTTTTATGTTGCTTGTCTTGATACCGTCAGTTTTCTTCTTTTATGAAGATGTGTAAGAAAAATAACCATGCATGATATTTTTCTTTTATGTACGCACTATAAGAGGGATGAGCACCTCTGTGTCCTTTACTTTCTCTTGTATTTTTTTTTGTTGGGGTTGTTTGTTTTTCCTTTGGGGGAGAGGTTGTTTTGGGGTTGAGGAATGGCTTTTGGGCCTTCAATGTGTGTGTACTCCCCCCCTCCTCTTTCTCTCCACCATAATGTGCTAAGTTACATTTGAGCAATGATGCTATGCAGCACTGATTTTGAAAATGCTATATGCACATATGTAGCCTATTTTGGGTTAGTTGAAGTTACAGCAGGATGCATCATGATCGCAATTTATTAATTAATGAAATTTGATCTATAGGACCTTAAATTTTTTTAATGAGCTTTGACGGTTTAAGTTTTGCTGCCATGAATAAGAAGCAGTTGTGCCAAAAGTCATTATTGGCATTCAAGTTATTTTTGCCGGAATTTTGTGCAGTTATGTTTTTTCTCTCTTCTAGTATGTGGGTATGTGAATGTGTGAGGGTGAGAAGTGGTACATACGGGCTGAAGGTTTTGTTTGGAAATGTGAGGCATTTGGGTACGAGTTCTACTATGTATTACGATAGTTTTGTATCGAATTATGATTGTGACGTATATCAATACATTGGATTTGGTAGGATTATAAGATTGACCCACAATATCAAATACATCATTAAAATATTACTATCTATAGTTTAACTCGCAATAAAAAACTGGACATATAAAGTTCAAGATATATTATTTTCCTTGTATTTAGTGGGCGTAGCAACTAGCAAGTACTCAAAGTCTCCGATCAGGAACTCAGGATTGTATAATCTTTGAGAATCTTAGACACCTTATACCCATAAATAGGTTGCAATATTTTTATTTTATGATATCGTATAACCTAGATAGTGAGTTTCATTTCATATGCAGTTATGCACATGGACTTGCAAGCGGAGAGAATCTAAATATTACGATAATTATTTTTATTTTATTTTTTTTGATAAAAGAATGCATGACGAGGACAAGAAGTCCTCCCAAAAGAAATTAAAGAAATCATAATGCGAATAACTTGATATTAGCACTGCCCGTTAATGTCTTTGAAGATCGGATAAAGAAATTCCTCTAAAAGCTCCTATTGCTCCTAAAACAACTCAAGATTTGTAGTCCGATGGCAATTTTTTGTAGCATCCCTCTTAATCCAAATTTCCCACAAAATAGCAAAACAAGTACATCTCTAAAGAATTCTTCTATCACTCATAATTCTATCACTATCACTTGTAAGACCAAAGCCCCTGAATTTGCATAGTAAAAGATCTTTCACCGAAGAGGTACATATCCAACTTTCCCCCATCGCACTAAACAAACAGTACCACAACCTCCAAGCCATCGAACAATGAAGAAATTAATGAGAAAAATCGGATAAAGAAATTGCTCCAAAAGCTCCTGTTGCTCCCAAAGCAACTCGAGATTTGTAGTCCGAGAGCAATTTTTTTAGCATTCCTCTTAATCCAAATTCCTCACAAAATAGCAAAACTAGTATATCTCCAAAGAATCTTTCTTATCACTTGTAAGACGAATTTACATAGTAAAAGATCTTTCACTGAAGAGGTACATATCCAACTTTCACCCATCACACAAAACAAACAGCACCACCACAACTGCCAAGCCATCAAACAATAAAGAAATAAATGAGAATGAGACTCATTATCCTTCAAACACATTACACACTCATTTGGGGATAAATATTTATAAAGCCTACGCTTTCAATGCATATCGTTAGTGTTAAGCTGACCAAGATTTAAGGACCAAATAAAAGTCTTAATTTTTGAGGGAGCCTTTGCTTTCCAAAAATAAGATACTAGAGGAAAATGATGAACTGGACTATAACCCAATAAGTAAGTGAAAAAGAACTACATGAGAAGATTTCGAAGAATTAAAACACTAAACACGCCTTTCCAAGGACTGAGAAAAGGAAGTTGAGTAAATAAAGAGAATTCCTCCGTTTCCCTATCATTTAAATTACAAAAAAAAATTGAAAATTCTTAGAAATTGAATCCCCCTCCCAAGTATTAGAAATAAGAGAATTATGCTCAGACGAGAGGTAAAAAATACAATGAAAAACTAATAAAAGAGGAACATTTTCTATCCAAATATTCTCTCAAAATCGAATACTCATGTCATTACTAACTTGGATCTTGGAGACGAACAAGAAAATGAAAGGAAGTGTAACTTTGGGAGATAATTTCTAAGGACTTGAAAAAGTAACACAAGAAGGACAAGGATTTGCATCCCACCCATTTTACTGAATTCCATACTTCCTTCTAATCACTTGATGCCAAAAAGAGTCAGGTTCTAAAGGAAAGCGCGATAGCCATTTGCCTACCAGTTCTTAGACACCAAGTTCCCAATACCTAAACACTCTTACTCTCTAGGACGACACACAAAATCGCAATCAACCAAATGGTACTTCCTATCATCACTATCCCCATCCCATAAAAACATGCACATAATACGTTCAAGAGATTTGGCTACCCTTACCGGGATCTTAAACAAGAAGAGATAATAAATATGAATACTCGCTAAACACGCCCCCAAAGAGAAGTAAGCATCTTTCCAACAATCAAGTCTCCTGCAGGTGAAATTCTGTGGGGGGTTGGATATGGTTTTGTTCATATTTAAATATGATTCAAGCTCGTACATGATTACCAGCGTATTGGTTAAAATCTAGGTAAAAATGTGATACCTATTGGAAATCATAATACACATCTTAGATCGTTCGTAAGATTTGAATATGATTTATGTTTTTGTTTCCTCCCTCTCTATATCTTTATTTTACAATAACCACTTTCAAGGTCTCATATTGTATTTTTTCCTCAGAAGAGATTTCATTAATTATGGCTATTAATAGGATTGGACTTTAATTAGTCATTTTATTGGGGAATGCACTACTTTTTTGTCTTCTGTTACTTTTACTGTTTCCATGGTTTCTATATGAATGCTAATCTGACAAATAATATATATTTATACCAAATTGTCAAGTTTTAGTTTAATTTATCCACTATATGACTAACCATTTTGCTATGCTAGGAAATTGGTTAAATGTCCTGGGGAAAGAGAACTCAGTGTATTTAAGTTATTATCAAAGTATATAACGGATCCTAAAACAGCAGGGAAATTTGTTGATATATTGCTCCCACTTCTAACCAAGCGACCTCAAAACTCAGGTTAGAAGCATCTCATGATTTTTTATCGTGCCATTAACTTATTCGATCATCGTTAAAACTCATTAAAATTTTTCTTGAAGATGCACATGTGGAGACTTTGCAGGTCATTCAACATATAATACAAGTATTAGGCAGCGAAACAACTGCAAAGATTCTGAGTACAGTTTCTCCCCTTCTTATATCTGCTGGTCCAGATGTTCGACTGTCTATATGTGATCTTCTTAACACGCACTCCCAAAATGACTCTTCTGTGCTCTCTGTGGTAATACCAGCACATCAATATTTCTTCTGATTGTTCTTCTGGAAATGTCTTTGATTTCTCATTTCAAGGGGTGTTGATTTTTTTATTTTTCTTGGGTAAATTGCAGGCAAACCTTCTTCGTGAATTGAATGCACCATCGATTTCAGAGATGGGTGACCTTGATTATGACACCATACTCGGTGCATATGATAAGATCAAAATAGACTTCTTCTACAATGTCCGAGAGGAGCATGCACTAGTCATTTTGTCTCATTTTGTACATGACATGTCATCTGAAGAACTGATTTTGAGGCAAAGTGCATATAGAGTAATGCTTTTGTTTGTTGAGTTCTCTGGCCAGATTCTTGATCAAGATGTTCAGAATGAGAAAGGATGTTGGTCCGCAGCATGCATTCAATGCATTATAAACAAATTCCTTTTGAAATATATGGGTGATGCGATGAACAAAGAAGCTTCTGTTCAGAAGGTATCCATCTTGCTTCAATCTTTTATCCTCAACCCCCCTCTTTCCCTCTTGTAACTTTCAATTAGTTGTTTGATTTTTGTTATTATTATTATTTTTCTATTAGGGTGCGCGGGTTTTTTTATGGGGGAGTGGGTGGGTTAATAAATGGTTTGAGGGGAGTATACAAATGCCTTTTCCCCTTTTTGAATTTCAAATGAACTTCTTTCTTTACAATGATTAGAATCTCTATGTACATGGTTTCAGGTATGGATTGACCTACTGCGAGAAATGGTGTTGAAGCTCTCAAAGGTTCCAAACTTGAAATCATTTCAGGTTCTATGCAGCACAGATGCTGAACAAGATTTTTTTAGCAATATCATTCACTTGCAGGTGCGTTCTTTGTATGCATCTTCTGATGACATACATAGATCTAACTGTTCATTGACTTGGGTGTTTTGGCATATTATGTTAGAACTTTTTGATCGTCGGTCTGTACTGTGTCATTTTCATCCATGATTCCGAATTGTTATTATTAATTAAAAAACATACATGACATATATCACTGTCTTTGCAAACATGAACAGAGGCTTTGGATTTCCTCATTATGATTATTTTTAATTTATCAAAACTCACATGCTATGTTTGTTTGCAAAAATGATGGATGGGATATAATTATTTTTACTAATTTAATACATTAGGGACTATCTTATCCCATGGACTATTTGTTATCATTTCTATGGTCATTTGATAGCTCAAAAGGGGAGTATATAATTTCACCTCTCAACTTGGGATTATACCATCATCATATGAACTTAGAAATGCCAATACATAGTCCATGAGATTAAATAAAGGACTAATCATTGGATAAAATAGTCCCTAATAATATTAAATTAGTACAAATAAATGAATAATCCTTTCCCAGCCATCATTTTTGCAAACAAACGTAGCCATAGTTTTATTTTCTCTTTTCTTCAAAGTCTAATAGATTTACTTCAACCATATTGTCTTTTTAAATAAGTAGAGTTCAATGACTTTGTATGTAATTTGTATCATGTGTTCATTTTGTACTTGCAGAAGCACAGGATAGCAAGAGCATTGTCTCGCTTTAGGAGTGTTGTCAGTTCTGGCAGTTTGTCAGAGGTAGTTCTTTAATCATCTACTTAGCTTAACTAAGAAAGCTTTCTTTGTTCCTACTAAGTTGCATCGGTGCTATTAATATTCAGGTTGTTACGGCTAAGGTGTTTGTCCCGCTCCTTTTCAACATGTTATTTGGTGTACAAGATGGGAAAGGAGAACATCTCAGAAGTGCGTCCTTGGAGGCTCTTGCAGCTATTTCTGGTTGTATGGACTGGAAAGCATATTATGAATTACTCAACAGATGTTTCCGGGAAATGACGCTTAAACCAGACAAGCAAAAACTGTTGTTGCGGTTAATCTGTTCCATCCTAGATCACTTCCATTTTACGGGAACTATTTCCAGTATTGAAGCGAAAGATTCGGTAGGGGATGTTTTAAATCCCAAAACTTTGGGAAAGACTTCTTCGATGGTGTTACAGAAATGCAACGGTTCTACTGAACTTTCTGACACACAAACATGGCTTTATAAAAAATTGCTCCCAAAGATACAAAAGTTGTTGAAAGCTGATTCTGATAATGTAAATGTGAACATCAATTTGGTTGCATTGAAGCTGTTAAAATTGCTGCCTGGAGACATCATGGAGATGCAGCTTCCCAATATTGTTCATCGCATTTCTAACTTCCTAAAGAGTCGTATGGAGAGTGTTCGTGATGAAGCTAGGAATGCTTTAGCTGCTTGCTTAAAGGAGTTGGGGCTGGAGTACTTGCAGTTCATTGTCAAAGTGTTGAGAGCCACCTTGAAAAGAGGATTTGAAATGCATGTACTCGGATACACTCTCAATTTCATATTATCAAAGTGCCTTTTAAATCCTGTTTGTGGAAAGTTGGATTATTGTTTAGAAGAACTTCTCTCTGTTCCAGAGAATGATATTCTTGGAGTTGTTTCAGAGGAAAAAGAAGTGGAAAAGATTGCTTCAAAAATGAAAGAGACTAGGAAGAACAAGTCTTTTGAAACACTGAAGTTGATTGCCCAAAACATCACATTCAAAACTCATGCCTTGAAATTACTTTCACCTGTCACCGCTCATCTTAAGAAACATCTAACACCAAAAGCAAAACTGAATCTGGAAAGTATGTTAAATCACATAGCTGCAGGCATTGAATCCAATCCATCTGTAGATCGTACTGATCTTTTTATTTTTATATATAGTCTCCTTGAAGATGGAATTACCAACGAGATTCGTAAAGTTGAAGTTTCCTCTGTAACAAAAGGAAGTAAACAAAATATAGATATAGGGAGTGAAACAACTACCTCTCAGATGTTGGTCTATGCTGACTCACAATGTTCACATCTTATTACAGTCTTTGCTCTTGGAATACTGCACAATCACATGAAAAATATGAAACTTCACAAGAATGAAGAAAAACTTTTATCAATGTTAGATCCTTTTGTACGGTTGTTAGGTGACTGCTTGAGCTCCAAGTATGAAGATATTATATCTGCTGCCCTTAGGTGTCTTTCTCAGCTGGTGCGCTTGCCTTTGCCATCTCTTGAATCCGAAGCTGATAAGATAAAAACTTCACTGTTGGTTATTGCTCAGGAATCAGTAAACGCTAACAGTCCAATAATGCAGTCTTGTATAAGGCTGTTGACAGTACTTCTGCGAAGCACTAGTATTACTCTTTCCTCAGACCATTTGCATATGTTGATCCAGTTTCCACTATTTGTTGATCTTGAAAGGAATCCATCAGTTCTTGCCCTTTCACTCTTAAAGGCAATAATCAGCAGAAAGCTGGTAGTTCATGAGATATATGATTTAGTTACTCGGGTTGCAGAATTGATGGTAACAAGCCAAGTGGAACCAATTCGTAAGAAAAGTAGTCAAATTTTACTGCAATTCTTACTTGATTATCGTCTCTCGCAGAAACGCCTGCAACAGCATCTTGATTTCTTGCTTGCAAATTTGAGGCAAGGATATACCACCTACCAAGAAATAAATTTACTTGTGTAATTCTTAACCTATCTTAAATATTTAATTTTTGTTTCAGGTATGAACATTCCACTGGAAGGGAAGCGGTGCTTGAAATGATTCATGCTATTATAATCAAGTTTCCTAAAAGTGTTCTGGATGAGCAGGCCCAGTCTGTTTTTCTCCGTTTAGTGGTGTCTTTGGCTAATGATCATGACCAAAAAATCCGTTCCATGACTGGTGCTGCAATAAAGCTTCTGATTGGGCGTGTGAGCCCACATTGTCTTCATTCAATTCTTGAATACAGTCTCTCTTGGTATGTGGGTGGTAAGCAGCATTTGTGGAGTGCTGCAGCACAGGTAAAGTCGTGATTATTATTTTTAATTACAAATCATAGTTATTGAAATATTGGGTTCCGTGAAGATGCAACGTGGTTTTGTTATGACTAGGATTCCCATATACCCTTATAGACCTAGTGAACTGAGTGGTACTTGCATTCCCAAGCACAACACTATTTCGTTTCGAAGCTCTAAATTTAGTGTATACTCATACGTTCATTTTACCTTAAATTTCACAAATATGGATGCACAAACATCACATTAATATTAAATTATCTATATTACAATCAATTGTTGATACAACTAAAATCTTAATTTAGCTATATTGCATTCAGATTTTAAGTAAATACCTAACTAGAACTGTCCATTTAAAGCTATCCCTAAAATACCATATTTTTACCTATGTAGCCTACTGCCGCATTCCTTTGTTCTGGTATCAGTTATAGAGCCGCAACGATCTGTATTCCAAGTAACATTGGTCATGACCCTCTTACTTTTTTTTCTCCTTTCTGGATTAGTTTAGCCATAGACATTATGTACATCCACTGGAATCATAATTTCAACTTATAAGATGGTTAACTTGTGTACACGTGTTGCAGAAACATTGGGATTTGATCATATCTTTATGAAATTTGTTACATTAGTATTATAAAGGGACTGGAGGATGAAACATTGATTAACTGATGCGGTCTACCTAACTGACTTTACCTGAAATTTCAAGAGTGGGACTTGACCCATTAATTCTCTCATATTGCAGGAAGAGGAGTGGAAGATCTTTCCGAAAATAGCCTTTTATTTTATTCATTGCGAGGGTTTTGAGCGTTAAGTTTAAAATGTTTTTCAGACATCTTGTAGTTTGTCATTTCAAATTCAACACTAGCAAGCTAATATGCATCGTACTAAATAATTTACAGCTCACCTGCAGGATATTAGAACGAGCATGTCATTGTAACTTGTTAGTTTATTTCATTTTTTGGGAATGGGGAATTGTTGTAGTGATGCCAAACAAGTTCGGATAGGATTAGAAACAATATTTAAAAGAAGATTGGGGTGACACTTGAAGAGAAGATGAGGTAACATTGGTTTGAGATGGTTTGGTAATATCCAATGTCAAGCTATAGATGCACTGGTGAGAAGAGGATAAGCAGAGGGTGGGATAGGGCTGAAAAATACTGGGTGTTGAAAGTTGTACGGTGAGACAATGAATCGGATATAACTGAGGACATCGCCTGGGGTAAGAGTGAGTGGAGGAATGCAATCGAATATTGTAGGCCGAGTACAATATTCTACCATCTTTTTGTTTTATGTTTCTCTCTTTATCCATTTCTTTTTTTCCCCATTTTTTTCTCTAAAAACTTTTATATTTATATATGTAGTGATATTTCTAAATGTGAATGTGTTTCTATTGTACTTATCCTCCAATAATTTCTGTTATTTATTTTAAATTATTCTTTTTATTCTTTTCTTTTCTTATTTAGTTTTTCTTTTTTAATTTATTTCTTTACTTTTTACATACGAATGTAATGAGATTCATTTTGAGCCTACCACAACTAGTTTGGAATAAAAGTCTGACTTGAGTTGGTAGTTGGTACCCTTGATTATTATTATGTTCTTGCAATGAGTGTGAAATTGTATTATCATCTATATCTGATGTTACCCAATAGGTATTAGAAAATTGATTTACAAGCAAATATATGAATATGAGGATGATATTATCATGTGAAATTCTTGATTATTAAATTCTTAAGTTTTTCGTTCTTTACAAGTCAGTGGCATTGCAAAGGGCTTCTAGATTCTTTTCTTTGTTCAAGAGCAGTACAAAAGTATGTTCTATTGAATTTGATGTAAATTGAAGAAGTCTGTATGCATTCTTCTTCTTTTTTTGGTGCTATCAACTTTTTGAAATACATGCTGATGTATACTTGGTGGTTCCAACACATTTTTATAGGTTCTGGGACTACTGGTGGAAGTGATGATGAAAGGCTTTCAAAGGCATTTAAATATTGTTTGGCCTGTTATGAGAAGCATTTTGCTGTCTGCTGTTGATGTTAAAAATAAGCAGCTAGAGCTTTCTGATGAAGCAACAGTTTCCTTTTGGAAAGAGGCATACTATTCACTAGTTATGTTGGAGAAGATACTACATGAATTCCCTGAATTGCTCTTAGAAAAGAATCTTGAGGTACAACCCTAATCCTCTGTGTAAATATGTGCATATTTATTTTTACATTACTCTCGTTTCTTTTGCATATTTATTTCTCAGGGAAATTTTTTCCTGATAAGTGATCAATATTTACAAAAATTTCAAGTTCTAACTGAAGATGAAGTTCCGGATACCTGAATTAGTGATTTCTAATATCAATGCAAACTGTTGTTATTGGTTCTGACAAAGGCGAGCTGGAGTATCTTTAGTTCGAATATGTAATCTGTTAAGTTAAATGTTATTAATGTCAACATTGGACCCACGACATTGTCAGAGTGAATAGTTGAATGCCAGGGAAATTTTCCAAGTTCAGTTTTCAGGAATATTTAGCAGACAATTATTGTCGAATTGAACACATGCAACTCAGAAATCATAGAACAAAATAAAAGGACTTGGTCCCGCTAGCATGCGTGCACATCACCGATATTTGGAAACATTTTTAATACAAATCATTAGTGTTGTGCCTATTCAGCAAAATTGACCTAACAAAAGCGCTAATCTTAGCATAAAACTTGGAGCTTTTTTCATTCTCCATGTAATAACTAGACGGAAATTAGAGAATGTGCTACTAATTGAAATGGAAAAGAAAGATCTGCAAGACCAAAAACTGCTGAGTCAAAAGTACTAGAGAAGCAATAGTGCATAAGCTTTTAGTCAGAAGAAGTTTGGGCAAGAGACGAATCTTCATCACCCTCTCTCTATTGGTAAAGTTACGTTAAAAGTGAAAATTCCAGAACATCATCATCCAAAAAACCGTGAAATTTCATAGATGTTTCTTAAAATTTAGTAATGAGGGGATACATCAAAACATGTGAAATCCACAAGGACGAGAGCGTCACCTAAACATATATCCTCCCAAAAGCTATGTTACTGCCATCCCCACCTTTATGGTGAACCAAAAGGTGAATAACTAGTTTGCTAAGGAAAGGTCAAGCTTTCAGTCTCGTACAAGCCCTTATCGAGGCAATCTGGAGCCAATCTCTAGTAGCTCAATATTTATATTTTCTTTAGACTTTTAGTTGATTATATAAGCCGAGCATTAGTGGATCTTGTCATAATAACGAGTTCAAATTTGATATCAAGTGTAACACCTCAGTCCTACATTGAAACATGTGATTTTTTTTTGCTCTTGCCGAAATTTCACAGGCCAAAAAAGTGGTTGCTCCACAGTATCCAGTTGCTGTGGATGGAACCCCACACACATATATATATATATATATATATATATATATATATATATAAAGGATTCAAGCTATTATTAATAATACCTTTTGTCATGACATTATGGGTGAGCCTGTGGAGGTGGTTAGTATTATCCCACAACAATAGATAGAGGATCGAAGGTGTGGTTATGTGTTTGGCCTAACGAGTATGTTAAGTATATAAATGGGGGAGTTTGTAACTCCCTAATCCCACATCGATAAATATGGGATACTTAGATATGTAATAAGGATCCTAGCTACTATTAATAATATCTTTTTAGTCATGACCTTTTGGGTGAAATAATATCTCTAGTCATGACCTTTTGGGAGAGCCTGTGGTGAGTTAAGATGACCTAAGAAGATACTATTGAGACAGTGTATTGAGTCTTGGTACATTATGATTTGATTTGAATCGGGATTTGATATGAGCTGATGTTGAAAGACCTTAATTACCTTGTGTAAGAGACTAATAGGTTCCAAAGTCTAATAGATATGTTTTGGTACATTGAATCTATGAGACAGGTCTATGAACTTTATTAAAATTTTAATTTGTGTAAGTTTTCATTGCATACTGTAAAGGCTGATGTATGGTACTTAAAAATAAAATGGTTATTGGTAATTTTGACACTAAATTTATTATTTGTTGTTCCCTTTGCTATTATTCTCTTTTAGTAATCAGTTGTATTTTAAATTCTTGAGCTATGATGACCATGCTTGTCACGCGCTGATGGTTTCTGACAAAGTTCCTATTACGGACATGTTTATACTCTGTGTTTTAGTAGTACTTGCTGTAGAGTTAGGCATTGTATATGAAAATTTGGTCATATTTGGTTTTTTGATGTTCAAAATATAGTCTTCTTATATTCGTGGTATGCCACTTTGCCATGTAATTTGCTTCTTTATTATACAAACAACTAAGCAAAAAAAAAAGGTCTATTTTTGCCCTTTTGGCACTTTACATATTTACAAATATTGGATAGGCCTGTAGGGGTGCCAACATAGATTTTCAGTATCCAAAACATGACTTGCTTGCAGAAGTCTCCCCCTACTTATTGGAAATGAGCTATGGTTAAACACTTTATTCATCTTTTTTCCCTTCAGGATCATTATCATGTTTTCATAAAATATGGAAATTCCTTTAACTGTACTGAGGAAATGAAATTTATGTTAAACTGCATTCATCACTGGGCTTCAGCTGATTTTGCAAAGGGACTGGAAAGCCATCTTTCTTTGATGTTTTCCCCTTATTTTTTGGTGGATGTCTTTTCCTCACTATATTTATCTATTCACGTCAAATTTCGATTTTTTTTTACTGAAAACGAAAGATTCTGTTTCTTACTGAATTTATAAAGATTCCTATTTATCTATTCACTCGATCTTTATTTTTTTTAATTGTCACAATTGACTCCCACTGGAATGCACTAAACATTTCATACTATTGTAGTATTGTTATGAAAAAGGACAAAAAAACTACAAGTTTCAAGGTTACTTATAGGTGCTGGCATCTTTATCTTTTGTCCCCTTTGTTCTTTCTTTGTTTTGGGGCTTATGTTTTTCTCCATTCTATGACCGACAGGATATATGGGAAATGATCTGTGAGTTCCTACTGCATCCACACATGTGGCTACGCAACATATCGAACCGCCTCATTGCAGTGTACTACTCTGCAGCAACTGAGGCCTACAGAGAAAATCATGAGAAATCCGTACACTTTTTCTTGATGAGACCGAGTAGACTTTTTCTTGTAACTGTTTCTCTTTGCTGCCAGCTTAAAACCCCACTTACTGATAGCACGGCCAACATAATGATTGGACAAAATCTTGTTTTTGCAATTTGTAGTTTGCATGCCTTGTTAGGACAAAGTGAATACGCCCATTCTAAGTTCTGGTCTACCCTTGAGCATAATGAGCAAGGCCTTTTTCTCAGAAGTTTTCACATGCTTGATTCAAGAAAAGGAAGGAGCATGTTTGCGTCTCTGACATCTGGTGTTAATGGAGAAAATGACCAAGCAAACAGTGAGCAGCATAGTTCATTGCTAATCTCTTATTTGCTTAAGAGATTGGGGAAAATTGTCCTTCAAATGGAGGCTATTCAGGTGGGTTGGCTGGAACAGGGCATCTAACTGTTATCAATATGTTTAGCTTATTAGATAGTGCAATCACTTCTAAACGATGTGGAATCATTGTACGAGTACTATATGCCTAATCTTGAAGAACTATCAGAAATCTTTGCAAATAATATTATTTTTCCTTTTATTTTTTCATCTTCTGAAGTAATATTGCTAACTGTATCAATAAAAACTTTATGCAGATGAAGATTGTTTTCAATACTGTTAG
The DNA here is from genome assembly GCA_020205505.1 of Panax japonicus. Taxonomy (NCBI): domain Eukaryota; kingdom Viridiplantae; phylum Streptophyta; class Magnoliopsida; order Apiales; family Araliaceae; genus Panax; species Panax japonicus. Next base: position 75,686,724 of record CM035096.1, on the reverse strand, counting down.
GTCAATTGCGCCTAAGATTTTTGACCAATTTGACGTTTCATCGAAAATTGGGGAGGATGACTGCCAGAATTATGCATATCAGATGCTCCTTCCTTTATACAAAGTTTGTGAGGGGTTTGCTGGAAAAGTCATCCCAGGTAGGTTCTACGTTTTTTTTACCTACTGGAGTTTTTTGTTCGCTTGGATGCTTGTGATATTTGGTGATAGTGTGATATTTTTGTATTTTCCTATTTCAAGGAGATGAAGAAATTATATGCTAAACACAGTTTTGCAGTTTTTCTTCTATATATTTTGTCTCTGTTCTTCAATTTTGAGTTGCCTTAAACTGTACTTAGGTTTTATTAAGTCATGAAGATGAAGATGCTGCATAGGATTTGACAACATCTCACAAAAGATAATGGTGATAAAATATAACAATGATCTGTATAATTAATTTGACCCAAGGGAATTAGTATGTGTAGTATAATTTTAATAAATTTGAAGTCTGAGGAATTAGTCGTGTCATGATAGTGAGAATATAGAGGTCCTTCATGCATGTATTTGGGTGGATTGTATTTTTAAATATTGATTTTACTACTGATTGTTTTGGTTTGAAAATATAAAGAATGATGCATTATCATATTCAAAACTAGAATTGCCTCACCAATATATCAACTAGCAAATGGTTTCTCTTTCTTACACAACTGAACTTCTCGTTTGAAGTAAGACTTTGACTATTATTAGCTTCCACTTTGTAGAAAATTTTCCCTTTTTGAGATTGTCATTCTGAAAGCTTTGGATAGGATAACTGCATATTTCTTTACCCACTCCTACAATTCCAACACGCATCACTTCTCTAACCATCTATGTATGAGGACTATGGTCATGATATCTAAAAATGTGGTATGAACTGGCGACGTAGGGATATTATATTCTTTTAGATACTGAGAAAAATAAGTTTGCATGGTTAAAGGACTCAAAATACTTGATATTCCTTTGACCTCGGATGAATTTATCGAACAGAACTATCATTCTAGAAGGAAATAGATGGGTAGAGTACAGTTTTCTATGAACTTTTTTTGTTTTGTTTGTGTATTTGGGCGGGGGGCGGGGGTGGGGCGGGGTTGTGGAATAACATCGCGGTGTTCTAGATCATATCATTAGCAGTACCAACCTCACTTTGAGATTGAAGGTTTCTTTTGATTCAGAATAGAAAAAGAAATCTGTTCTTTGGGTATACCAACATTGGAAGTCAAATCTGGAAATGTACTTCTGATTTTGTTCAGACTCCTTTATATTTACTTGAAATGTCCTTTGAATATTATTTACTTTTTTCTTGGATAAGTATATCCTGTGATATTATCAAGTCAATAGTGATGAACTTGCATGACAAATTTGGATCCTTCATCAGATGATGTGAAGCAGCTTGCTCAAGAGGTTTGTGAGAGTATAAAAGACACTATAGGAACACAGAATTTTGTTCAAATTTATAGCCAGATCAGGAAACTTCTCAAGGCAAAGAGGGATAAAAGGAAACAAGAAGAAAAGCTCATGGCAGTTGTTAACCCCGTACGGAATGCTAAGAGGAAGCTGAGAATTGCAGCCAAACACCGAGTCAACAAGAAAAGAAAAATAATGACTATGAAGATGGGAAGGTGGATTAAATAGAAACACAAAATGTATATAGTTCCGGATACATAGCCATTATAGCTGTGCGATTGATTTAAGGCTCTCCATATGTCGGTGCTCTATCAAAATGCATGTTTCACCTCTTCAAAAGTGCGCGCGACAGATGTCGTGGGAATTTGGACCACGGGCACCGACCCTGCTGCCCATGTTGCCAACTATCATAAGAGAAAAATTCTCTTCTTCTGGGCTTTAAAAGAGATTGGTACATGATCTTTCATGAATAGTATGTCCCACATTTGAAAGTATCATTTTTTCATGTAACAATACTTTTAAATAGGCATTAAGAAACCAGTTAAATATTTTAGGCTATGTTTTGATTTTTAAACTCGAATGGTGATGTGTGAAAACATGTAAATCTCATGTGGTTACAATTTTTGTAAGAAATATGAATAGTTAAAATGTGAATGGTGAAAGCTAGGAATGGCTTTGGCATTGTATTATTCTCCAAAAGTTAAAAATCTTTCTATGGCTCGCTTCTAAAAATAAATTGTTTACTAATGTGGAAAGATTTAGAAGGCAAATGTGGGTCAGCCATCTTGGTTTGAATCTGAATTTGCTATTAATACCTTGTTCCCTTCCCTCAAAAAGTTTCTGTCCAAAAGTTTAGTTGCATAAAGCTGTTTAGTCAAGTTTTCAGATCATCGAAACAGAAAATGTATCGGGTGGATGGGGATGTCATTAGTATATAAAAATATATATTATTAGTAATTAATAATATTTTAAAAATCTTATTTTTTATAAACTAAAATCATAATAAGGTTGAGTTACATTATTATTAAAAGTGATTAATTTTAATATTAAAAACCGATTTATTAGATTAATTAACCAATTTTATTGTCAGATTAACTGATTTTTGACCAAATCAATAAAACTGGACTGAACGAATCCAATCTTTTCCATTCGGATGATTGTTTGATCCAAGAGTGTCGGTTGGTGCTTAGACTCCCTAGCTCAGAATTGTAAGCATAGAGAAGTCAACACTTGTGCAGATAGACCAGCTAATATACATAGGACATTTTAATGATTTTGTGAGGATCTTCCTGTGGAAATCTCAACATGGCTGACTAATGATTGTAATTACTTTAGTTAATTTATTTATTCTAGCCTACGAGTGAATTTACTGTTAAAGGAAATTTGATTAATAAACTACATTAAAATTTTGATTCAATTTGCCATTATGTTTCTTACTCCCTCCGTCCCTTAATATATATTATTTCATCTTTCCAAAAGTACTCCTTATGAAAAAAATGTTAAAGTTGAGAAAAAGAATGAAATACGTACGATAATTATGAGAATTTAAGGGTATTATAAATAATTGATATTATATTTAATATTAGATAATTATTTTTTTTAATTTTGTACACAACTCTAAAATGACATATATTAAGTAACGGGGGAGCAGTTCTATAATGAGCAGAAAAGAAATGAATGTGTCTTGTTCTTTCTTTTGTTATTGAGTTTTTTAATAAACAAAAAAGAAAAGAACAAAAAAATGAAAAACTTGTTACTTTTATCCATGTCCAAAAGATGGATGAATTTGAACGAAAACTAAAAGAGTGATGCTATAGACACAAACTATTCTACAAATATTTTACAAACTGCTGATGTGACCTACTCCACCTCAGCATATTGATCAACAAATTGCTTCAATGTAGCCTTCGGCCCTGCACAATATACTGAGGTGGAGTATGTCACATCAACAATTTATAAAATATTTGTAGAATAGTTTGTGTCTCTAGCATTATTCAAATTAAAATAATTAAGCAATCTTTTGTAATCTTTACTGTAACATCTGCATTACAAACATAACAAAATTAATAGAACAGTAAATAATAATTTAAATATAAACTCAATTTTTTTTTCTTTCCCTTATAAATTTAACAACAATATGAAATATGAAAGAAAACTTGTATTTTTTAATTTTTTTTACTTATCTTAATTAGGACCTGAGAGGGTCCGATACAAATATCCGGGTCGGTCCGGACCCATTTGCAGACCATGATCGAAAACAGAATATTCCAACCCATACTGTACAAATTCTGCAGAAACCCTAAACCTCTTCGACAGAAAGGCGTGAACGGCTGTTTCACAGTAGGGTAAAGCTTCTTTCTTCCTGATTTTATTTTTAAGGCACTGTTATGGTGTGTGATTGTTTTATTTTTGATTTTTCTGAGTACTTATTGGGTATTTGTTTATGTGATTGACAGATTTGATCAGAAAAGGAAGGGAAAATCTCTCACTGTGGAACCATGGCTCTGGTAAGCTCTTTAGATCTTATAAAGGGATCTGTGTATGGTTTATTTACGATTGTTTTGATTGGTAGCTTTTGTATTTGTTTGATTGAATTATTATGTGGGTATTTAGTTCAGTTGTGTTGTTTCCCTGTTTATAGAGGGGGAAGAGTGAGTGGGTCTAGATATAATGTGGGTTGGTATAGGTAGCTCCCACAAACTATCATGACATTCGGTAGTGTAAGACTAGATTTTCAGATTGTTCCAATTGTACGTAAATTGTCTTAGCTTATCTAATAATCTAATGCTATTTTAGGCGTTTATCCTTAAAACTGAATAGTTCTTATAGTCAAATATTTCTCCTTCCATTCCACACACAGTTCTATTTGTAAAAAAAATTGTTCCACAAAAAAGGTCAACCTTTTGCTGATGGTAGTATGTAATGACATAATGTCAATTGTCAAGTAAAATAACACAATTTCACTGTTATGCCACCACTACTAAACTATTTAGGGAATTGGAAGATATATATATATATATATATATCCTTAAAGTTTTTAAATTTTGCTAATGGGATTCTTTTTGTGAAACAGAGAGTATCTCTGCTCAGAATTGAGTCTTTTTTTTGTTTGGATACTAATGGTTGCATTTGACAGACGTGGACATAATTTTTCTCAATTAATGTTTCATTATAATGAAGGTTACTATTTTGAGTTTAATTTTAAAAATAAATCCTAATAAATTATGTCCAATGCGAAGAAAAAAGTGAACTAAATAAATAGGACTCTCAGGATCGGGAGGGAGTATAATAAAGCAATCTATTAAGGTTGCAAACTTGCAATTATTATTTTTGAGATATGAAAGATGATGCGGTAGGGATTTGAAATCAAAGTTCACTGGAAGATGGTCCTGATTTAATATAATACCCCTTTAGTCTCAAAAGTCAAATCATTTGTTCACCTTCTCTTTGAAGGATGTTCCAAATCTTTTGACCTAGTTTTTAAAAAAATTAAATAAATTCTATTTTCTAAAATTACATCATTATCCATTGTCATAAAATGGAGAAATTTTTGGTGGGATCCAATACATGACAATTTTGTAACACAAGATAACTTTTACACCATTGGAGCCTTTTCTCGAGTCCATTGTTTGTCAACTAAATTGTCAATACAGGCATAGAGGCAAATAGAGTAGCAGGTATTTTGTCAAGCCTCCATGGAAGCTGAACTCAATTACCAAACCATAACCAAAGAATGGGGACTAAGAAGACAAATAATAGAGTATGGGACTGAGAAAAATAAAAGAACTTGGCAGAGAAGATAAAGGAGACTCAAATGAGTTCTCTCAATTCATTTCATTTTAAAAGCATGCTTACAATATTACACTAGCTCAGCATATATAGAGAACATAAAAGAAAGAAAAAGACTCAAGTGCCCCTAAATGACTCACATGGCATGTGCTGCCTTGATTCTTGAAACTAATAACTAAATCCTTCAAGCTATTCTCTACCTTAACAGCTAAACAGATAACTCCTAATACCACAAGTAGTAACATTAATTTCAGCCATGTCTTTGACCATATTACTGAACTTGAAATCTTTTATAGAATCCGAGTAATTTTATTTACTACTATGCCAATGGTCTTGACATATTTTTTTGCCTAGGCTACTACTGTTTGCACAATGTCTATCAGTTGTGTATTGATGTCCCATTGTTTCACTGAAATGTGCTATCTGAATAGCATCATAGGATATGGAACCCCATGCAAAGTCCCCAACAATCTCTAACTTAACCTTTTTATTTTTGAGAGGAGGATTTTTTTTCCTTTTCAACAACATAATAAGGCAATAGGACTATTTATGGGAATTGGAGGAGTGCTAATAGTGTACCAATTATTGTGATGTATTTTGTTTCCTAGTACCTTGTTTTTTGTTGACCTAAGATGGATACTTTTGGAACAACAAAATTATCTGTAAATTAGCTTTCTTATCAAAAAAATAGTATCGAATAAAAAAGCAATAAGATAGTTATTATTACTTATCAAGAAATATAAAAACCAAGAATAAAAAATCTGTTAGTTAGGTATTTACAAATGTCCCCATATCTTATAAGATAAGGTTGGCCACCTCTGGATTGAATTGCTATCAAGAAGAAATTAACTTTTTATTCAAAGAAATCTTTAAAGTAAAGAAAGCAACACTCCTATGTCAGGACTCCAATGGAGTTCCTGCACCCAAACAGTTAGTGACCAGAAATAGTTGAGAAATTAAGGAAAAAGAGAGGTAAGAAATTGAAGACTCAAGAGAGAAGGAGATGAGAAGCTCTGAAGGATTGGAGAATTCAGACGAATGAGGTAGGAGGACGAGAAGGATAGGGATAGGGTTGTGATATCATACATTTTCATTCATATAATCGAGCATTAAAAAATACATCATTCTCTTTATATTTATCCTAGATCTTCTTAAAAGTAAAGCTAAACCTACACTCATTCTCTTGACCTTCACCCAGATATAACTAACTTAACATAAAGCACACTTGCCACTGCTAGAATCTACTATAATAGCAAACTGTCCATAATTCCCCTGCCTGACATCTTATTTGAATTGAAACAATTTACTTATAGCTGTTTATTCAGATAACGTTTGATATCGTTATATAGCTGCCTAAATATAAATGCTGAAATTTGTAAGGCTGAAAATTACTATTTTTATTATAAACTTGCATAAACTAAATAAATATATATCTAAATGATAAAATTTTGAGTGTTACCTAAAGATCCAGTTCAAAAAAATTTGCTATTATAAATATGCATATATCCATAAATACTCTTTTTTTGAGTAAAATTGTCTTATAAGCATGTTGAGCGACTTAAATTTAGGTTGAATGCCTTATGCCCATATAATACAATTAATGCATTTATATATTTGTATACTATTTATATTTCGTAAAATATAAACATTCACCTTTTATCAACTCCGAGGGGTGGGAGAAATGCAGAGGTCTTGAGGAATAACCTCAAGGTCGCTTGTTACTTTTCCTATACTTTGGGCTAAGCACTTGCCTATATATATAAAAAAGAAATATTCAATACTGATGTGGCAGGGGATAACATTTAACATGTGTACTTAACACTTACCAAAAGTATTTGTTGTTATGCTTTGCAGATTTTGCATGCTGGGAACCCAAATAAAAATGCTTGGAAGGCACTCATAGCTGCAGAGTACTGTGGTGTGAAAGTTGAACTGGTCAAGGATTTTCAGATGGGTGTATCAAATAAAACACCTGAGTTTCTGAAAATGAACCCAATGGGAAAGGTGCATGCTATTTGGATAAAAAAAACTTCTGCTAGGCATCTGGTTTGCAACTTGTTTCTATACTAAACAATTTCTTTGTTCTTGTAGGTTCCAGTGCTTGAAACACCTGATGGTGCCATTTTTGAGAGTAATGCAATAGCACGTTACGGTGAGACCAAGTCCTCATGTAGGTATTCAAACTTTTGATCAAATGTTCTAACTGTATTCTTTTATTGCTTTCTGCAGTTGCTCGCTTGAAGCCTGATAATTCCCTTTTTGGCTCTTCGGCGATTGATTACGTAGGCCATTTGGTTTTACTTTTTCTTTCTCTGCAGCTTTCTGTTTCAACTTGTTACAATTAATATTATAATAAAACTAACAAAATTTCTTGTGAACTTACTGATGTGGTCATTTATCTGTTATTTGGCAGGCCCACATTGAGCAATGGATTGATTTTGCATCGTTGGAGATTGATGCCAATATATCGCGATGGTTATATCCACGATATGGTTTTGCTATATACCTTCCTTCGGTAATTTACACATCATTTACTCCTTCAGTATTATTTACATAGTTCTTGCTGTCTATATTGTATCGTGATTGTTAGTCTCCTGTTATGCACAAAGGCGGAGGAAGCTGCAATTGCAGCATTAAAGAGAGCACTGGGGGCTTTGAATACCCATCTTTCTTCCAACACTTACTTGGTTGGGCATTCCGTCACTCTGGCTGATATTATTATGGCATGCAACTTGGCTTTGGGATTTAATCGAATTTTGACCAAGAGCTTTACCACGGAATTTCCACACGTAGAGAGATATTTTTGTACCATGATTAATCAGCCGAACTTCTCCAAGATATTGGGTGAGCTCAAACAAGCAGATTCTGTACCACCTGTTCAGTCAGTGAAGAAGCCCGCACAGCCTAAGGAACCTGCAAAACCTAAGGTTCAGGATGAACCTAAGAAAGAGGCAAAGAAAGAAGCAGCGAAGCCTAAAGTTGAAGAGGCCGGTGAGGAAGATGAAGCACCGAAGCCGAAGCCCAAGAATCCCCTGGATCTTTTGCCTCCTAGTAAAATGATACTAGATGACTGGAAGAGGCTGTACTCCAACACCAAGAGCAACTTCCGTGAGGTTGCCGTTAAAGGTATATCTATATATCTACCCTCCCCCTCCCAATATGTCATCTTTATCCTAGTAATTGTAGAATATATTGATGTGGCATAGCGGTCCATATTTTTTAGTATTATTAATTTTAGAAACCTTGTTGACTTGCATACGGCATCACCAGTGGTGTACATTACCTATCTGTTTATGTTGGCTGATTCCATGTCCATTATGCTTTTGTTTTTCTTGATTATTGTCTTTTTTCAGACCCATCTGCTGGTTTTATTTTACTATGGTGATTTTCTAAGAGAATATGAGTACGTTTGCAAAATCTTTTTCAATTTTGGAAAGAGATTTACACTTTTTTATGCGAATACTTTCCAAGAGGTTATTTTTCCCTAAACATATACCTTTAATAAAAATGGCTCTAGAAGAAGTTGTGCGTGAGTGAGAAGATTTGTGATACCCTTTAACTATTCCTTGTTTAAACCTCAAATTGGTGGTGGGATTTGTTGAAGATAGAACGGGAAAAAGATGATGGTAGAGCCTGATTGATCCCTATTTAGCAGTAGTGGTAATTGATATATAAATTATGTTTGAGATTCAAAGTTGAGGAGTAAGTTGGGGGTTGAGCAGTGTGTTAGTAATTCTTTTTCTGTTTGTATGTTTTAGAGTTTGTTGTGGGTCTGTGATGCTTTGAAAAATCTGTTTAATTTTTTATTTATTTTCGATTTTAGTTGGATCTAAATATTTTATTGTTTTTAGAGTAGTTTAGTATATTATTTTTTTTGGGAGTTTATAATAATTTATTAATTTTGGGCCCTTTTGTATTTGGGCTTATTTTTATTTCAATTTTATCTTTTAGGGTGGTTTAAGTAACCTAGGCGGTGGAGTGGGGTGCCTAGCGCCTAGGCCACCAAGAGTGCCTAGGCGGACTAGGCATTTTCTTAAGAGATCTCATTTATTTATTTTTCTATTGTATTTACTTGTTATACTACACAAAACATATACGATGTGTAATTTTTTTTTAAATTTTACATGAAATATTACCAAAAATAAAAACAATCTTTTAAAGCTTAACAAATTCATTTAAGTATTATAGAGCTTCAAAGTAGAGATTTGATTCTACTTAGGCAAGAGCCTTAGGCGCCTAGTCAAATCAAGGCGATAGAAGACCACCTGGAGCCTAAGCGGGGATTAATAGGACCACCTATTTTTAGAATACGGTTAGGTAGTATAAATACTCTTTTATACTAGATTCTTAAATAATTAAAATAAGTTTTTTTCTGGATTGGGAAGTTAGTGTGAAGGTTCTTAAGTCTGAGGTCTATGAAGTGTGGTTGCGATCTTGATTTTGTACTTCCCCTACTTCAGCTTATTTTATCAAATTTATGTTATAGAATATTTGACATTTATGGGATTTCGATTCTATGAAATTGTCCCCAACTTATCATCGGTCAAGCCTATATGAATGAGTTGCATTATGTAAGCAAGAGAGTTGCAATTGTATAAAAAAGGCTATTGAAGGATAGCGAATGCGACTCTTTTGCTATACTAAATGCAACTCATTCATATAACTATGACAGATGGTAAGTTGGGGACAACTCCATGGAATTCAGATCCACATTTTTGCTGTCATTTAAAAGTCCTGCTACTGTAGTCCATCGTTGTACTTTCTTTGTGTGCGTGTGTTCTTTCTTCACTTTGATTAATAGCCCCTCCAATGTTATTTTATTGAACTCGTGCTTTTGTCAGCACACAGAATTCCTGCTACAACTAAACGCCATTGTTGTACTTGTTCACATCCCTTCTTTTCACTTTTCCTTTGCGGACCCACGAAATACAGATATATAATGCTCTTCTAGCTATTTTTTTTCGCTAAATAATGCTCTTCTAGTTTTGAACAATAGGAAGGTATGGGTTCAAGTGTTTAACTATCTTTTGAAATTTCTTATTTAGAGAGTTTGAAGATGTTGAAATTTTTGCAGTGCTGTCGCCTGTTTAGACCAGTAAATATTAGTGGTTGTCCATATTTCACTCTTTTATTAACCGCCTTAACTCTTACCCTCAACTCTCAACTCTCAATCAATCATATTAGTTTCTGTTTGTTACTGATCATATCTTTACCTCATCTTCAGGATTTTGGGATATGTATGATCCCGAGGGATACTCTCTCTGGTTTTGTGACTACAAGTACAACGATGAAAATACAGTCTCGTTCGTGACATTGAACAAGGTGGGTGGCTTTCTGCAACGGATGGATCTGGCACGGAAGTATGCATTTGGGAAGATGTTGGTCATCGGCTCAGAGCCACCATACAAGGTCCAGGGGTTGTGGCTTTTCCGCGGGAAGGAGATTCCTCAATTTGTAATTGACGAGTGCTACGACATGGAGCTGTACGAGTGGAAGCAAGTCGATATCACCGATGAAGCTCAAAAGGAGCGTGCGAGCCAAATGATAGAAGATCACGAGCCTTTTGAGGGCGAGGTTCTTTTGGACGCCAAGTGTTTCAAGTGATGCATGAAGTTGCGGTCGTCTGGCCCTAAAATAAAAGCAATCTCAATTAGTTTTGAGGTTGTAGCCTACTGTAATTTTATAAAATTTCTTTTAGGAGTGAATGTAGGGATGTTGTCTTGTTATGAGTGTTTGGGATTGTTTAAGAAATGTGATTAATATTTTTGATTAGTACGGTTGATTATAATTAAATTTTAAAAAGTATTTTGTGTTTGGTATAAAAAAAATAGTAAATCACTTATTTCTAGTGTAAATTATTAAAAAGGAATGTTTTGAAAAGTAATTATAGGTAATGGTTATGGATAGATTAATAATATATTTGATCAAACGTGATTATTAGAGTTTTTGATTATTTTTATAAAAAGTGATTATAAGTAGTTTAAAATCAGTTTGTCAACCATTTTTTATTTTTTGAAATTAATTATAAGTAAGTTTGTTTACAAGTGATTTCAAACACCATCTTAATGTGTTTCTACGCTAATAATTCATGTGGAGCGGGCATGGATATATTTTAACATGCCCCTACAATTTTGTTATCTTATACTCTCCGTTCCAGGATAAAAATACTTGTGGACTTTTCACGCATATTAAGAAATTAAATGAAATGACAAAATTGTCCATAATAATGTCATTAAATATGGAGAGAGAATTAGAATAAAAAAACATGAGATATTTAATGCTACGGGTATAATAGGAAAATAGGGGTAAAAGTTTGGTTATTAAAAGAAAATGGACATTTAACACGAGACTACTTAAAATAGTAATAAAGACTTTTATCATGGGACGGAGGGAGTATTTTTTATATACTCCTCTTCTTATAAGTTATGACTTTGCTTGTGAAATTTTAAAAGTAGAGAAGAGAAAAAAAAAACTATTTCCATTCCACTTTGTATGTGAGATATTGAGAGTAATTTTAAGAAACTAAAGTTGTGATCAAACTAGGAATTATAGGCTCTCTTTTTTTTTCATTAATTTCCAATTGGCTCTTCAATTTATGTTATATATATTACTTTAAGACAAATTTGTACCATAATAATAGATTTTTTAGAAATACAATTTTGTTCCAATTTATTTGCAACTTTTAAGGATAATAAATTATTTAGTTTCTTATATTATTGGTAAATACTTTTATTTTTTTAAATTATTATATCTTGTATTAGTATTTCAACTTCTCATAAAACAGTAGTGATTATATGTTATATAAATTGTAATTTTCACGTGAAAGTATTAAACGATTTTCTTCATCCATGAAGCTAAAATAACTATTATATGAATGACAATGGGATCGGATGGGATGGAGCACAGTCGAACACATCTCACCCCATCCCTGATCTTATAAAAATTCCTTATACCCGTCTCATTTTCCCATTTTTCACGGGGATTAAAACTTAATAACCATCCCCATCTCCATAGGAAATTTATATCACCACAGGATTAATATTTTGTGAATTTTTTAAATCAAAAATAATAATTTTAGTTATATTTACAATAATACATATTTGAAATCATATTTTAGTACATACATGAGAAAATTAAAGAAAAATCAAATAATATATATATATATATATGTATATATATATGAGGAACGATCCATAACATCTATATGCTATGAGACAAATATTGACATATAGGCTCTAGACCACACGTTTTATTGATGAAAGACTACGATCAGAGTTGGGCAACCACCGTCCGCTAGTATTACTAGCGGACATAGTAAGTATAAAATCTTGACATTTATGTCCCCAATTCACCACTTAGCCAATTGAAAATCGATAGACAATTACACAGTCCGCTAGTATTACTAGCGGACATGAATCAAAAAACTGAACATTAAACAATAAATGTTGTCTAATCCCACTTTTGTTCCCCTCTAAAGCTTTTCTTTCCCCTAATCTAACACCAATATGACATTGCATCTATCTGCAATAAAAATCCTCATATTCCATCCTGGGAGGAATATCACTGGTAAATACACAACATGCACTAATCTAACTAAAGATGGGATATTAAGTTTAACTATTGTAGGAACACGAGTTCCCAAGTGTAAATAATAAATTGCCTGAAGCAAATGTATAACAAAAAAGTAAAATAAGTTCATATAAGATAAACTTTTCTAATGCTACTATTTCAACTGAATCCAGCAATTCATCATTTCATCATATACAAACTAGAGGATAAAAAAACATTTACATATACAACAAGTAAAACAATTTAGCATAATTGGACATAAGGGTCAGTGAGCTGAATATATACCACATGTCTACAAACCTATAAATCACTGCTAATACAAAATAACGATCAGATCCAAACACAAAAAAATCTGTGAAATTTTCAAATTTTATTAAAAACAAATATCAATCCCCCAATGCATTATCCAAAAGCATATATATGTATATGGGTATATATACCTGCTGCGAGAAAGAGAAAGCTAGAACATTCAACTATATCTATTAACTTGGTCCATCATTATCACTATATATCTCTTCCTTTTTCTCTCTCTAAAAGCATATGTATATGTATGTATCAGTTATTGTCCGCTGAAGGAAGGAAGAGACTTGAAAATTCCCTTGGCCAATTGTTTTGTATTAAAGGGGCATAAGCGCCAGGGAGATTTGATTAAACACGTCCGCTAGTAATACTAGCGGACGGTAATTTGCCATAATAAATCTCAGCCGTTAATCTATCAAATGGACGGATTAGAGCCTATATGCCAATATTTGTCTCATAGCATATAGATGCTATGGATCGCTCCCCTATATATATATATATATATATATATATAGAATCAGGATCCTGTCCGGGAGTCCGGACAGGTCCTAAAATGCGGACCAAATTTTTTTTTTTTGCTTTTTTTTTAAACAACTAAAAAAAAAAATTTATGGAACTGAAATTTTTCCATAATACAGTGTTTTGGGTGTGTTTTTAATACCTATACCAACCAATGTATGTACAGTCTGCCCAGACTGTACAGAAATATTTTGGTATAGCCATCCAAATCACGCCAAAAAACACTGTATAATGTAAAAATTCCAATTCCATAATTTTTTTTTAGTTGTTTCAAAAAAAAAAACAAAAAAAAATAATCCGGATTTTGTTGAGTCCGGACCTGATCCGGACTCATATATATATATATATATATACAACAGATTAGGTCCGGTAGTCCGGACCTGATCAAAAAACGGACCCAATTTTTTTTTTTGTAGAACAACTAAAAATAAAATAAAATTATGAAACTGAAATTTTTCCATAATACAATGTTTTAGGTGTGTTTTTAATACCTATACCAACCAATGTATGTACGGTCTGCCCAGACTGTACAAAAATGTTTTGGTATAGGCATCCAAATCACGCCCAAAACACTGTATTATGTAAAAATTCCAATTCCATAATTTTTTTTCTTTTTAGTTGTTTCAAAAAAAAAGAAAAAAAAAGGTCCGTATTTTAATAGAGTCCGGGATCCCGGACTGGATCCGGACTCATATATATATATATATATATATATATATATATATATATATATATATATATATATATATATATATATATATATATATATATATATATATATATATATATAGAGTCCGGATTAGGTCCGGACTCCCGGATTTTATCAAAATCCGGACTTTTTTTTTTTGCTTTTTTTTTAAAACAACTAAAAAAAAATTATGGAACTTGAATTTTTACATAATACAATGTTTTGGGTGTGATTTGGATACGTATAACAAAATATGTCTGTACAGTCTGGGCAGACTGAAACAACCCGGGTCAAATCCCGAGTCCGGAACAAATCTTGGGTCAAATCCCAAGTCCGAATCGAATCAAATCCATCCAAATAAGGCCTCAAACCACTGGCCCAATAGTATCTTCTTGGGTCATCTAGCCCACCACAGGCTCCCAAAAGGTCATGACTTGAAGGTACTATTGGTAGTTACTTAATTCCTTATATGCAGACAAATTTTGCCCCTATCTTTCGATGTGGGACTGGGGTGTTACAAACTCCCCCACTTAAATTTCTGACGTCCCCGTCAGAACCGATCACACACACGGCCCAAAGATCTTTGCCTCTCTAGCCATTGTGGGATAATACCGGCTGGCTTCGTGTCCCCACCTCCGGACCTTCATCTCTCCATTGTGGGATAATACCACCAGCCTTCGTGTCCCCACCTCCGGCAACTCGATCGGATGACCCGACCCGAGCTTTCGAGAGTCGGCTTTGATACCATATGAAACAACCCGGGTCAAATCCCGAGTCCGGAACAAATCTTGGGTCAAATCCCAAGTCCGAATCGAATCAAATCCATCCAAATAAGGCCTCAAACCACTGGCCCAATAGTATCTTCTTGGGTCATCTAGCCCACCACAGGCTCCCAAAAGGTCATGACTTGAAGGTACTATTGGTAGTTACTTAATTCCTTATATGCAGACAAATTTTGCCCCTATCTTTCGATGTGTGACTGGGGTGTTACACAGACTGTACATATATTGGTTGGTGTAGGTATTAAAAACACACCCAAAACACTGTATTATGGAAAAATTTTAGTTTCATAATTTTTTTTAGTTGTTCTACAAAAAAAAAAAAAAAATTGGGTCTGAATTTTGATCAGGTCCGGACTCCCGGACCTGATCCGTGTTCTATATATATATATATATATATATATACACACACACACACACACACACACACACACCCCCATAAATAGCAATCGGCGATTCCGCATCCCCGACCCCGGCCAAAGTCAAAATCAGTGTCCCCATTCGAGGCGGGGCGTGGGGATCACCATGGGGAATACACAAATTACTATCCCTAGAATGGAGACGGTTTATAAAAAAAACAGAAAAAAAAACATATTCAATTTATAGGATAAGAATAATAATAACAAAAACAACTCTCGACCATTTTCTTATGCTCCAAATGCCAAAAACTTGCTACTACACCTAGTAGTAACTATAAGAACAGAAGACACCAAATAGCTCGATAAAAAGACATTCTATAACTTCAATTTCTCCAGTCACTAAACAGTGGCAAGCTGCTGTATGTTCATTGGGGTAACAACATCTTGATTTCCATTGAATGCCTTCCTTGCCATGAGGATGTTCACAGCTTCTGTTGGGTGGAATGCATCCCAGAACACATATTGATCCCTGTTCGGACATGGCATTTGCATAGGAAGGCACGTAATCTGTCCTCGGTTTCTTCCGATGCCACAGCAACCGCGATCTAGAACACTAAATCCTACGAAAAAAGCGGAGTTTTAACGATCGGGTGATGCTAGGGGGTCTCAAAAGTTGTCTCAAATGATGTGTTACCATAATATTGGTTAAACATATCTTATGCGACTGTTTATATCATAAATTATCATTAAAATATTCAGTGTCATGTTATTTGAGACCGCTAGCATTACCCTTTTCGATAACTACAACATTTTCCGTACTACATGTGTTTGTTCAAAATGAGAGTTTCATTTGACTTTTTTTAAATCCTGATCCTTAAAAGTAAAATGAAAAATTACATACCATAGGATCCAGAGTTGGAGAGGATATCTTGGATCATATTGTGAATGTCAATAAAAGTTAATTTGGCACCGGGAAGATTTGTGTTTAAGTTATTGATCATTGTCTTCATGTTGGCATTGAATGGTGAAACTAATTGATTCACTTCCTCTGAGCACTGACCAGTTGGACTCTGTGAAAGGATGCTTGGAATACAACCCATTAATCCCAGCCCTGCAATGATGAACTTTCTGGCTCCAAGATTGTAAAGTTTCTGTAGTTCAGCAAAGCAACATATGAAATATATATATATATATATATATATATATATATGAATCAGGATCCTGTCCGGGAGTCCGGACAGGTCCTAGCGGACCAATTTTTTTTTTTTTTTTGCTTTTTTTTTTGAAACAACTAAAAAAAAAAAATTTATGGAACTGAAATTTTTTCATAATACAGTGTTTTGGGCGTGATTTGGATGCCTATACCAAACATTTCTGTACAGTCTCCATAAATTTTTTTTTATTTTTTTTTAGTTGTTTCAAAAAAAAAAGCAAAAAAAAAAAAAAAAAGGTCCGGATTTTGTTAAAATCCGGGAGTCCGGACCTGATCCGGACTCATATATATATATATATATATATATATATATATATATATATATATATATATATATAGAAACAATGGAATGGAAGAAAAAGGAAATAATTAGTTCAATCAATCTTTACTGTGAGTTGGCCTGTATATTGCTGAATCAAGAAATCTGCATATTGTTGACCATTATATTGATTCCGGGTTTGATAATTGGGCATGAGGTAGTTGTTCAAGTAGTCATTGCTGCCCATTCCAACAAAGAATATGCACCTTGTAAGAGCTTGTGCTACATCAGCTGCTCCTAGACTGTCTGTAATTTGATTAAGTGTGTTCTCAAAGTTCTGAAGTTGTTGATTGAATGGTATTCTACCAACCTATAAAAAGAAAAAACAGCAAATTAAGCCAATTCTTCAAACTAATTGCATACATGATACATACTACTGCCTTTGTCTCATAAAAAATGTCTTAAGTACACTTTTTACATAATTAAATGTTGAGATTGACTTATACTTCTGCGGGTTCGACTAATGGCCACTACGACAGGTAGTCGGGGGTGTCGCTCTTCGGGTGAGCGAGCGGCTGCCCAGCTCGTTGGTGAGCTGCAGAGGTTGCAAGTGGGCAGCGCCCCTTGGAAGCCAAACGCAAAGTGCAATTGAGCTTGAGGATTTATTAGTAGCCCGGTCTTGAATTTTACTAATGTATTGGTTTTCATGTGTTTGAGCTCACGTTATAGCAGCTGAGGTTTTTCTAGTTATTATAAAAATATTGTTTGGTGTGTAAATCATTGTAGAGTGTTAGATACCTTATGAATACAATAGACAATCAGGACTAGCAAAATTGGTGAACCTGGGTATATTGTGTGTTGTTACTTTTCGTCTTTCATATAATATTACAATATTATTCGTTCTTAAATTCTAACATTAAAAAAAGTATAAAAAATAGGAGAAAGAATAAATAAGTTCTCATTTTATCCACAACGGGCCTCATATAAGTGCAGTAAAAATTCTCTTTTTATCTTAAAACTAGTTGACCATAATTAAGTATTTTTGAAGGCAAAATAGACTTTATACAACATTTGTATTTAAATTGTGTAATTCGGACTTGGACAAAATCTTTTAGTTCTTTAGTCATCTTATATGACAAGAGGGAGGGAGTAATGAAGGTGAATGAATTCGAGTAATATTTGACCAAACATATTATGTTTTTAACATATTATTACTCCATCCATTCCAAAAAGAGATATATTTTGTTTTTAATATTCAAAATCGATATGAATTGATCACTTAGGTTTTGAAAGAAACAATTATGATAATTTGCAGTAGTTTTCTGTTTATTTACAATAGTTATAGTGCATGTTTGGTTACACTGGAGCAATTGAAAATCTTGTTTGTCTAGAAACAACTTATTTTAAACGTAATTTATTTAATTTAACTCATAAACGCAGCGTTTAGTGCTCAACTCAACACACCAAAAATGGTGTGTTGCATTTGTACATCCTAATGCACCAAACGCTACCACAATATTACCACCGCAACCGCTGCTAACAGTAATAACCGAACAAACCCTACAGATAAAAAAATGAAAAATTGTACGATTTTGATCTTTAAGATTTTACAAACATAAAAGTTAAGATTAAATAAAAAAAATTATGTCAGATTTTGAGTTTCAAGATTTCACAGATTGACTTTAGAAGTTAGAATGTATTTTTAATTTTGGAACGAATAAACTATATAACTAACTAGCTAGTTGGCTATTTAGGACTTATAACTAAAATGGCATGTAATTTTGTTCTGCTGATATATGTCAACAAGTAGTTTTAGGGAATGTTGTACTCACAAGTTTCTTCCTGTAATATCAAGAATTCCAGCAGCAGCTGAAGCAAAATTGACACCATGAAGCATTTCATCTGCAGAAGCTTCAGAGTATGGAGGAAGCAGAGGTAGTCCCAATAGATCAGCTGCATAAATATGTAAAAGCAATCAACCCAGTCACAGCATCCCAATCTGTGTGTCATACTGAAAACTGTGATTTCCACATAGTTTTTTTAAGAAATTGTAAACAAACACATAATTTATGTTTTTTTAGTATATTCGTTTATGGGGAAATTATTTTTAACATCAATTATATGTATATTTATATATAACAAGAAAATATTTGATCCAAACTTGCATTGAAATTGGAACTGAGGGAAGGTAGATTAACATTACCCTTTACCCTCTAGCTATTTACAGTACAGATACAACAAAATTAAATAAAAAAGTAAAGAGGTAATCTAAATTTTAAAAACATTTTTTTTTATATAAACTCACAAGCAACTAAAAAGAAAACCCTTTTTTTGGGGGTCCAAATTTAAGTTTCCCATCCAAAACTCACAAGCATATTAAAAATAATTATAAGTAAAATAAATGAATAAATAAATCAAACGAGACTCTTATTTTGGCATGCCTACATAATTAACATGAATGAGTGAGTATAGAGAGTAGTTACCAATTTCATCAACAATGGTGTAGCCGTTGGAAAATCTACCAGTAGCACCACCCTTGAAGTCAATCCCATAAGGGTAATAGTTAGCCTTTGCCAAAGAAGCCAAATTATTATATTCCCATTGTCAATCAATGAGTCTCCAAAAATGAACATAGCAGGCACCATCTCTCTTGTATCAGCTGCTGCTGCCGCCTGTGGTGCTGGTGCAACATCTTCCACTTCTTGTCCCAAAATCAAAGTCACAAAAAACAACATTAACACAAACAAGCAAGAAAAGTGCTTCAACTCATGAGCCATTTTCCTCAGTGTGTGTGGAGAGAGAGAGAGATGAGAGAAAAAGAGAGGTGAGTAATGTGTGCAATGGCTTGGAGGGTAGACTTATTAATATAGACTGGGTATGCAGTGGATAGAGAGGAGATAGTAAATGCATTCACCTGTTAATTTCCACTGCAGTAAATATGTAGTAATAATTGAGACCTGCATGGAATGACTGAATTTATTTTCACATGACTTGACCAGTAGTGACCACCCTTCTCTCTTTTCCAATGCATGTTATGTCTAATTTCTATACTACTTGTAGTAAAGTAATTTTGAAAATGACATGTTTGCTGGGGACTTAGTCTTATGAAGCCAGTAGTATATTATAGGAGAATCCACGTGTTTATAAGTTTGTTTGGTACTAACGTTTATAGTGATGGTTGCTGTAGTGCTTGTAGTGTTGAAACCTTCAAACATAGTACTCCATTATTTTTAATGCATATTGTATTTGAGTCGGATGCTACTTTTGAGAGTTAAATAAATTGCGATTGACTAGACGAATAAATTTTCAATGTGTTTCAAATTTTCAATGCTTCAAATGCACCAAACCCTAATAACCAAACATACCCTATTGTCTTAAGACTTCATTGGTTCATAAACTTGTTACCCCATTTATGAATTTTATCTTATCAGGGAATTTTATGAAGGGATCCTTGTCTCTCCATTCATTCACTTTTGTTTTAGTGCTGGTTAGGATAGCAATGCGGTGTGTGTTGCAATATAAGAAATATTACATACGTGTTACAACAAATTATGGTTAAACATAAAAATTAAGAGTTTAAAATAAGGATACGAGATTTATGGGGTTAAATGCTTTCTATGACACTGTACTTTACGTCAACTTACAAATGAGTCACTAAACTTTTTTTTCTTACAGTCAATTCACTGAACTATTTTTTACTAATAAAAATTTGAATTTTTGTAATAGACGTTAATTAATTGAATGGGAAAATGGCGTGTAAAACAAAGGGTCCCACTTAATCCTAGTTGGAGCCTACCTGTAACTGATTTTAACACCTAAGCTATAACCCACCCATGGAAAACTAACCTACCCAACAAAGATCCGATCCACCCAATAAAGATCCGATCCACCCCAACAAATCATTCCAGATAAATAACGAGTAGATTCAGAAATGGGCAAAATTAAGGATTCATGGTTGTTCTTGCATTCAGTCGAACAAAAAATCAATTGCTATTAACAATCCGTTGTTGCGTTTCTTGAGACGACTACCTCAAGTGGAGTAGACACTTCTTACAAAAGGAAATCGGTGAGTAATTCTTCAGATTCTGAACGCGAGTCCACGTTTTCTTCTCCAATCGTTTGTCGTTGTGGAATCGTTGCACCCACGTGGGAAGCTTGGAAAGAAGGAACCCTAGATCCAGGTAGAAGATTCGTTGGATGTAACATATACAAGGTAAGTCAATGAGCAAGATATTTTCCCTCTTGGTTGTAGCTAATTTTCCCTCACCAGATTTGTTTGTACGTTTTAGCTAATTTTCCCTCACAAATTATTTTATTATTTTGTTGACAAGGATAAAAATAGGTATTATGGATGTTTCAAGTGGTGTGATCCTTCATTCACTGAAAAAGTAAGGGAAGTTATCAAAAAATTGAGGGATGAGCTCATAACTGCTAATGAAGAAGTACAAAAGCGTAGCTTGATTGAAGATGGAAGTGAGTTAAAAGTGGTAAAAGAGTTGATTATGGAAAATGTTCAGTCATATGGAAAACTCAAGAAAATGTGGATCATTTTAATTTGTTCATGGTTCATTTTTCTCTATGTTT